>CM035841.1:439216915-439774842 GCA_020510985.1 Pholidichthys leucotaenia
CATCTCTTCGACAGTAAGCTCCACACATCACTGTACATCCCCTCCTGAGTCAGACATTAATCTTCCCTGTCTTTGCTCATTCCTAGGATTGCCAGGCTGCACGACGCTCTGCTCGCCCCGGATGCACATCTACACATACACACACGCACATGCACACTCAACACATAATAAAGGTAATTAAATCTACTTTTGAGTCTGTGTCTGCTCACTGGGTCCTAAAACCATGTCAGTACAACTCCGCCAAAATGACCCAGCAGACAGCACGCTAGTACGCAAAGTTAACATCTTGGAAGCTCGAGTAGATCAGTTATCACACCAGCAACAGGTAATACTCACCCAGCTGGTTCAAATTAATTCCTGGTTGGATCACCTGTCGGGTCCTCAGGCCTTCCCTCTGACCTCAGGTAGCACCTCTGCTCCCGCTAGCTCCCAGCCTGCTCAGTCTCCATCATCCCGTCTGACACCGATTCCCACGCCCACTCACTTTAACGGCAAGCTAGGAGAGGCTAGGGGACTCCTACTACAGTGCGGGATAGTTTTTCAGCGGGTGCCCAGGGACTTCCCCACCAATCACAGCCGTATAGGCTATGTAGTTAATCTCTTGGAGGGACGGGCGTTAGCCTGGGCTTAGGCAGTGATGGCTAGGGCAGACTATGCTAATATGACTTATGACCAGTTTGTTAGTGAGTTTAATGAGGTGTTTGACCACTCCCACAGTGACAGTGTGCTTACCTCCCGGCTGCTTAACTTAAAGCAAGGAAGCAAGTCCGTAGCTGACTATGCCATGGAGTTCCGGGTGGTAGCCACGGAGGTGGGGTGGGAGAACGCCTCGCTTTGTAGCATTTTTGTCAGCAGCCTTAGCCCTAGCCTGCAGGATGAGATAGCCCTCTTAGAGAAACCCAATAGATTAACCAAGCTCATCTCTCTAGCCATTAGCCTAGAAAATTGGCTAAGGGAGTGGACCACCGAGCATAAGGCTTCTGGTCACTCCGGCACCCAGTTTTGCCGCTCCCTGCAGCCCCCCCTGCTGGCCCTACCTCCCTCTGATCCCCTTGACTCCCCCAAGCCAATGGTAATGGGACAGTCTAAACTACCGTTAGCTGAGAAACAGCGTCACCGTGAGTTAGGGTTGTGCCTCTACTGTGGCAGCGAGGAGCATGAGGTCGCTACCTGTTCCATATGGCCAAAAGAGGGAGTCCGTGCATCGCAGTAGGGGGACTCACGGACTCACCTCAAAACAATCCCCTCACTAGATTCCTATTACCCATCTGTTTGTCCATAACCAGACTGAGATTACCACACACGCTCTAGTGGATTCAGGGACCTAGCAGAGCTTCATTTCTGGGGAAATGGCAACCCTGTTGGGGCTCCCGTGTCGTCAGTTAAAGACCCCCCTGAAACTAATCACCCTGTCTAAAGCCCCACTGGCAGTGGTATCTAAGCAGACTGCTCCAGTTTCAGTTATAGTGTCTGGGAATCATTGGGAGCAGCTCAGGTTGTTCGTGCTGCCAGTGTCCACTTCTCCTGTTATCTTCGGCTACCCCTGGCTCCGATTACACAATCCATCCATTGACTGGCGCTCGGGGAGCATAGTCTCTTGGAGTTCATTCTGTCTCAGTGCCTGCCTTCAGTCCGCTGCTTGCTCACCGTCTGTGCCCCTCAGTGTCCCCGTCGCCTCCCCGCCCCCCACCATCTATCTAAAGTTCCCCTGGAATATCATGATCTGGGGGCTGCTTTCAGTAAGACCCAAGCCCTATCTCTTTCCCCCCCACCTCCCATACGATTGTGCCATCAACCTCCGGGCTGCTGCCCCGCTACCATCAAGTCGGCTCTACAGCCTGTCAGCACCGGAGCAGGAGGATATGGAGACTTATATTAAGGAGTCATTAAACTAGGGCATAATCCGGCCTTCGTCCTTGGCGGTGGGGGCGGGCTTCTTCTTTGTGGGCGAGAAAGACAGCTCGCTGAGGCCCTGCATCGACTTCTGGGAGCTCAATAATATCACTAACAAGGACAAATACATGCTTCCCCTGATCAATACGGCATTTAATTCCCTCCAGGGGGCCTCCTGGTTCACCAAGCTTGACCTCCGCAATGCTTACCTTCTGGTGCGGATTCAGGAGGGCAATGAGTGGAAAACAGGGTTCTGGACCCCTAGCGGTCATTTCAAATATCTTGTTATGCCGTTTGGGCTGACCAACGCCCCCGCCGTATTCCAGCGCCTTATCAATGATGTGCTGAGGGACTTTTTAGGCTCATTTGTCTTTGTATACTTGGATGACATCCTGATTTTTTCTCAGACCTTGGATGAGTACCAGGTGCGCGTGAGGCGAGTCTTGCAATGGCTACTTGAGAACAAACTCTTTGTGAAGGCTGAGAAATGTGAATTCCACGCCTCCAAGACATCATTCCTGGGGTTCATCATTTCTCACAATGAGGTCATCGCCGACCCTGAGAAGGTAAAAGCGGTGGTAGAGTGGCCAACTCCCTCCTCCCAGAAGCAACTCCAACAGTTCCTGGGATTTGCAAATTTCTACCGCCGCTTCATCAGAAACTATAGTATTATTGCCCTGTCTCTGACCCGTCTCACCTCCTCCAAGGTGCCCTTCTGGTGGACGGAGGAGGCTGAGGCGGCCTTTGCTTACCTGAAATCTCAATTTTCCCCCTCTCCAATCTTGGCACAGGTGGATCCTGCTCTGCAATGCCTGGTGTAAGTGGACGCCTCGGACTCTGGCGTAGGAGCCATGCTTTCCCAGCGCCCCCCAGTAGACAATAAGATCTGCCCCTGTGCGTTCTCCTCCTGCCGCCTCTCTCCAGCGGAGAGGAATTATGACATCAGGGACAGGGAGCACCTGGCGGTCAAGCTTGTGCTGGAGGAGTGGCGCCATTGGCTGGAGGGGGCTTCCCAGCCGTTCGTCGTCTGGACGGACCACAAAAACTTGGAATACCTCAGGACGGCCAAGGATATGAACGCGCACCAGGCCCGTTGGTCCCTCTCCTTTGGCTGCTTTGATTTCACCATTACCTACCGTCCCGGGTCCAAAAACACCAAGCCTGACCCCTTGTCCAGACAATTCACCTCAGTTGCAGCGGAGGTGTCGGAGCATCCGATCGTCCCCCCCCATCGTGCATCGTGGGTGCCCTCTCGTGGGGCATCAAAGAGAAGGTCCTGAGAGTGCAGGAGACCGAGGAAGACCCGGGCGGGGGACCAGCGGGGAGGCTGTTTATCCCATCTGCTGTTTGGGGCGAGGTGATCAATTGGGCCCACTCCTCCAAGCTCTCGTGCCACCCTGGCATGGCACACAAGGTGGCGCTCCTGCAGAGGACTTTTTGGTGGCCTTCGCTCCGGAAGGACGTCGGAGAATATATCCACGCCTGTCCCCAGTGCGCCACCGGCAAAATGTCCTCCTGTCCTCCAGCCGGCCTTCTCCATCCTCTTCCTACCCCTGGCAGGCCCTGGTCCCACCTGGCCCTGGACTTCATCACCAGTCTTCCATCCTCTAACCACCACACTGTCATCCTCACCATCGTGGACAGGTTCTCGAAGGCAGCCCACTTCATCCCCCTATAGGGGCTGCCCACAGTGAGGGAGACAGCAGACCTGCTCGTCCTTCATGTGGTGAGGCTGCATGGCATTCCCTTGGACATCGTTTCCGACCGGGGGCCCAGTTTGTTTCCCTGGTGTGGAGATCGTTTTGCAACGTCATCGGGGCTACAGCGAGCCTGTCATCGGGGTACCACCCGCAGAATAACGGACAATGTGAGCGGGCCAATCAGGAGATGAAGGCTGTGCTGCGGTGTGTCGCCACCACCAACCCAGCATCCTGGAGCACCCACCTCCCATGGATTGAGTATGCACATCACACCACCATGTCAGCAGTTATAGGCATGTCCCCTTTTGAGGCATCTCTGGGCTATAATCCTCCGTTGTTTCCCGAGGAGAAGGGGGACATTGCTGTAACGTCTGTTCGAGCCCACCTGAGGCGCTGCCGCTGGCTGTGAAGAGCTACCTGGACCGCGCTGCGGTGCACGGCACATGGCGGAACGCAACACCATGATCGCCAATCGTCACAGGACGCCGGCTCCACCCTACCAGGTGGGTCAACTTAAGGCTCTCAGCGAAACACATCAACCTCAAGGCTGAGTCGAGGAAACTCTCGCAGCGGTTTGTTGGGCCATTTGTTATAGCCTATATTATTAATCCTGTGGCTGTGCGCCTAGCTCCCCACCCCCCACATCTGTCCCACCTTTCATGTATCTCAGGTTAAGCCGTTTTGTTCCAGCCCTCTGGGCCCCCCTCCCAAGACGCCACTTCCACCAGTGGTGATCGATGGCGACCCCAGGGGAAGGTCAACACCATCCTGGACGTCAGCCGCTGGGGTCATGGCCTGCAGTACCTGGTGGACTGGGAGGGTTACGGCCCTGAGTGGAGGTCCTGGGTGCGTCCCTCCTTCGTGTTAGATCCTCAACTCATCAAGGACTTCCACCGGAGGCACCCAGATAGGCTGGATCGGTCGCTGAGTGGCGCCACGTTGGGGGGGAGTACTGTGATGATTCTCTCTGCCTGCCTAATTCTCCACAGCCACGCGCACACCTGCTCTCCCTCATCACCGGAGCTATTTAAGCCGTGCTGCCCACAGATCAGCGTGGAGTCGTCTTACTCCTTGGTCTGATTAGACCGGCACTTATCTTTGTCCTCCTCAGAGTCTTCGTCCTCGTAGCCTACATTCACCAAAGAACCTCACCTCTCTTCGTCTTTCACCTGGAAGGGCTACATTGCCACGACAAGTAAGCCATCCTTTCCTTCACCATTATTCTACGCTCTATCCCCTGTGCACAGGAGGAGATCCGTGGTGGCGGACCTCTCCCCTCTGGCGGGGGACCGAGCAGCACTACACCGCAACTGCACAACAATCCTCTCCATCCACAACTGGGACAGTGGACACTGTCTTCCTGGCCAGAGCCTTCGGGACGAACCTGAGCCTGTTCACCATCTCATCGACAGTAAGCTCCACACATCACTGTACATCCCTTCCTGAGTCAGACACTAATCCTCCTTGTCTTTGCTCATTCCTAGGGTTGCCAGGCTGCACGATGCTCTGCTCGCCCCGGCTGGCCATCTACACATACACGCACGCACACGCACACTCAACACATAATAAAGATAATTGAATCTAGTTTTGAGTCTGTGTCTGCTCACTGGTTCCTAAAACCATGTTAGTTTCTGCATATCTTGTATTGTTTCTTATTTTTTTCATCCTCTTGTTTTGTCATCATAGTTTTCTTACTCTTTTATTTGGTATTTGTATTTATTTCTAAGTCCTTATTTGTTGACATTTAATTCTTTATAATCGTTCTGTTGTGCTCTCTCTCCAGGTTGACAGCTGTCAGTGGCACTTCTGGGTTTTTGCTCCATTGTGGGTGGTGTCCCTGTCAGCTGTCCATCCTGTCTTCTCCCCTCTCATTGCTCCCGGCTGACCAGAGTCTGTAATCATTGTTTCCTCCCGCCTGCTCATGGTATCCAGACCTGCCATCATTTGTGTTCGTTTCTAGCTCTGTTTAAAGACTGTGATTTCCCCCCTTTATTGCTGGAGTCTCAAAGTGTCATACTGCGTCAGAACCCTGTCCCCCATTCTGACATTCTTCAAACATCATGTCTTCTCCTTGTTTTTTGCTCTTAAGTTTACTTTGTGCACTGTGTGGTTGTTCTTGTAATAAACATCACAAACTGCAGTTCAGCTTTTGGGTCTCACCTCTCTGCCCCGAGGTGCAATATGTGACATTGTAATGGGAATGTTGAGATTAATTTTAATCAGGCCTACCAATCATCAGGGTTAAAGGCCGAGTCAAGGTCATTTAATATCTTATTGTTGTTCAACATTATAGCTGACCGGGAAGGGGGGGGGGGGCTGGAAAGTTCATAGGCTGAAAAGTTGATAGTGGTCAAATTTCACCAAATGCAGTTTATTTTTCAACCGCAGGGATCCAAGTGCTGCAACACCGATAGAAGAAGTGTGTGGACCGAAGGGGAGACTATTTCACCACTATGAACTTTCAGCCTATCAACTTTTCAGCCCCCCGCCTCATATATTCAAATTCTGCTAGCATTAAACCTGATAGTAAAGGTACCCTTAAGCAAGACCATGACGATCAATAGGGTCTGAAGTTGGGTCACTTAAGACCCTATTGATCTTCAAGGTAAAATCCAAGGTCAAGATAATCTGACATTTGTTTTTTGTCCAAAATGTAATTCTAACATGTGTAATTGGTCTTATTTTTAATAATAGTCACTATTGGCCAAAATCGATTTTGACCTTGACCCTGTGACCTTTTGACCTTTTGACTTCAGAAACATAGTAACACATGCTAAGCCTGAGTTTCACCTGAATACCAAGTTTGGTGACCCTAGCTTCATTTTCTTCTGAAATTACAGTCTAGACAGACAAACGGACAGACAGACGCAGCTGCCCTGAACTCTTTTTTTTTTTTCCCCATTGTCCTGTCAGCTAGGCAAGCAGAACAGGGATCTGTCACCCTTGTTGTGGCAAAACAGATTTACTTTGCCAAGAGGAGCTTATACAGTACCTAACTGTGTATTTTATATTGTTGTAAACTCCTCCTGTAATAACTTTTAATACTTTATTTTAATTATTTTACCCATGGAGGACCTGACAGGATGGGGAAGGGGGAAAGGAAGTGTGTGGAGGGGGAAAGAAAAGGGAGGGGAACAGACAAAAAAACAACCAACCAACAACTAAAACAAACAAAAGACAAACTGCTTCTTCCACCGAAGATGTCTCAACACGAGTCTGGTTTCTGCACCTGTTAAAGGAGAGACATTAGTGCATGTACGTCTGCGTGCATATATATGAGAGCACGTGCAAAATAAGTGTGTGCATGTGAGTGGTTTGTCAGGAAACATACAAAGCGGAGTGGAGGGCTGGTCGCAGAAGCTCTCCCCCCGGGAACCCCGAGCAGGCAAGGCAGCGCCACCAACCACCACAGACCACAAACATCTGAGGTCAGCAAGCCCCAGGAAAGCCAGGCATCTGCCCCCGGAGGGACGATCGAGGGAGACCAGCTCGCTTGGCGGCAGACGCAGCGTGCCTGCACCCCTGGACCCACCTGACCCCTACCCCCCAGGGGGTCCAACCCCCACCCCTGGGCCCCAGGCACCAGGATGCCAGTGACCCCACCCCCCGGGCCGGAGACCCCCCCCCCAGGCACCCCTACAGCGGACCTACCCCAGCACCACCGCCACACACCCCGGGGACCCCATGCCCAAAGAAGTCTCCCCGCCCAGGGAAGCACACATTGCCAAGTGGCACTACCCCCCTTAATCCAGCACCTCCTGACTTGCAGACGTCCCCCACACACACCTTCACACCCACATGCCCTGAACTGTGTCGCTGTGGGGAATATAATGTAAGCCCACCTTAGACAGTTTTTCAAATAATAACGTAGTGCCCTCTGCTGGGCTAGGTTTCTGTGGTTGGGCTTTATCCCCTAATGTCAAAGCCTGTTTCAGTAGCACTGGGAAGGTACACCATATGCAGAACACGTGCAGCTTTGACTTTCAACTTTGACCTTGTCCCAGTAAAGAAATCACTATGACTAATGAATCAGTAACAGAAAAATAGTGTCACAAAGTGCAAAATAAAGGATCAAAGTGAAAAAAGAGATCTTCTGTTGTGTACATACACAATATGGAAAGATGTCATGCCACCAAGTGAAAAAAAAGATTTGAATTTTTCAGATATTTTGACAAGGCAGACATGATATTTGTAGACACACCACTGTTGATTTTTTTCTGCACTGATGACCAGAGACAACCATGACTTATCAAAGGCATGTTGGAGGCGAGGGAAGAATGATGTAAAAATGTCTAAAATTTCATGTTGTCATGACTCAAACATCAGCAGTCAGCACACACAGCCATGCTTTAACAACACCAGGAAGGACAGAAGTTTCAAGCAGTAGATATAAGTCAAATACTAACGTTCTTGCTTCTCTGCACTTTTGAAGGGTAAAGAAGAGTTGCTTTTATTAAAGAGATCCTTCATTCGTGCACTTCTAAATTTAATGAGGGAAATCACAATTCTCCAGTTTGGATTTGAAGAAATGATCTTTGTCAGGCGATGTGGTTGCCAATCAGACTTCGGTTTATTAGAAAACTCATTCTAAAATGTTATTGCTTGCTGAGTTCAGTCATGCAGTGTGAATGTGCATATAGGGCCTGATTTAATGAGATTCAAAATAGTGTAAATGGCAACATGTAGTCTTAAACTGTGTTTCCTTTGTGGGTGTTGTGGGGGAGATTTACTAAAACGGGGCTGACAACTTTAGAGTTTGTTGTGACTAGCAATTGCTGCATTTTCAAGGTAAGCTGAGTAAGATCTATTCTCCTTCCAGGGTGTTAACACCAGGTGCCTCTTGATGTCAGGATTTTGGGGGGATGCCAATGATTAAAGCATGAAATTGTTTTACAGACCATCACACATAGAAAGGGGTAGTGGTTCTTCTTCTTCTTCTGTTAGATTTGATTGGCGATTGGCAACCAGCATATGCCGGAAAAAGGTGGATTGTCCTCTCTAGGTTGGGGACAAGCTCCTGCCCCAAGTGGAGGAGTTTAAGTACCTCGGAGTCTTATTCACGAGTGAGGGGAGACTGGAGTGACAGACTGACAGACGGATCGGAACAGCATCTGCAGTAATGCGGACATTGTGCCAGTCCATTGTGGTGAAGAGGCAGCTAAGCTTTAGGGCAAAGCTGTTGGTTTACCAGTCAATCTACGTTCCTACCCTCACCTATGGTCACGAGCTTTGGGTAATGACTGAAAGAATGAGACTGTGGATACAAGTGGCTTAAATGAGCTTTCTTTGTAGGATTGCTGGACTCATCCTTAGAGATAGCACAAGGAGCTCAGTCATCCTGGAGAGGCTCAGAGTAGAACTGCTGCTCCTCCATATTGAAAGGAGCCAGTTGAGGTGGTATGGGAATCTGATCGGGATGCCTCCTGGATGCCTCCCACTTGAGGTGTTTTGGGCACGTCCCACAGAGAGGAGACTCCGGGGCAGACCCAGGTCTCACTGGAGAGACTATGTCTCCCAGTTGGTCTGGGAACGCCTTGGCATCCTCTCTGAAGAGCTGGAGCAGGTGGCTGGGGAGACGGAAGTCTGCGCTTTTCTGCTTGAACTGCTGGTGTCCCGGACCTCCGGAAAAGCGGTAGAAGATGAATGGAAGTTATAAGTTTGGCAGCTATATAAAGTACGTTATTTGCTTGGTTCCCTTTGCCAGGATATCAATCATCGATACTCCATGTCAGTCCCAAAAGACCATGAGCGTGGCCTTGCCCCCAGAATGTTGGACATGTGCCTTCTTCAGAAGTCGTGTTTCATAATGCTTCAATTGCTTAAACTGGGCTTTAGTCTCTGGATCATAGTGATGTACCCATGTTTCCTTCTGCGTAGTCTGTTGAAGATGTCTGGGTTTTCTTTGGCACATGTTCAAAAGAGGCTTGAAGCACATTAATTGTTCATGCTTCTGGAAAGGTGTGAGCAGCCGGGAGTGAGACTTCCACATGTGCACGGTGGAACAGTGGTTAGCACTGCGGCAGCACAGTTTACCCTTGGCCGGGGGATCGTGGGGATCGTGGGATCATGGGTTCGATCCCAGCCCCCGACCAACAGTGATCTGTGTGGAGTTTGCATGTTCTCCCCATGTCTGCGTGGGTTTACCCCGGGATTTCTCCGGTTTCCTCCCACATGCCAAAAACATGCAGGTTAGGTTAATTGGAGACTCTAAAGTGGCCCTAGGTGTAAATGTGTGTGTGAATGGTTAAAAAGGGATGGCGCCGTATTGTGGCTGCTTCATCCATCCAGGTGGTGGATGACTCTTAATTTCTGTAAAGCATCTATGATAAAGCGCTATATAAATCTGATGCATTGATTGATTGATTGATCATAAATGATTTTTTTCCACAGACCCCACACTAATCTTGGCATCTTGGGCTAGTTGGCGAACAGTTATGCAGTGTTTTGCCAAAAATGGTGGCCTTCACTAGATGGATGGGGTCTTCATTGATGGCGCACTGTGGTCACTTTTGGACATGTCTTTTCGATGGCTGGTATAAACAAATCATTACCTATTTTTACACTGAATAAAAGATAATTAACAGTAACACAACAGTGCTTGAATATACACAAAATTTAGAAGTTTTGAATCTTCAAAGGTATTTTCATTTTTTTTCTTAATCCAGCCTTGAATGTGCCCCATCTGTAGAATTTTCTTTGCCTCTGAGCATCTCTCTCTTCAAACTACCAGAGGTTCTGACTGAAGTTCTCTCGAAAGCTGCCACATCCACATTAGCAATGTGCATTTAGACTCATGTTAAAGTATCATCAGACATTGGCAAGTCATGCCCTCAATCAATAAATATGCAAATGCATTCCTAACCAATATGTGAAATATAAAATAAGGACAGATGATAATATGGAGATGGGGCCCATCTTGTTTCATCCTTGGTCAGATGAATGCATTTGAACAGTGAACATTAGAACAGTAAAGCATCCACTCAGCTTTAATGTGATGGGGTTTTGCATTTTAGTTGGCACCCGGTTCAATGTTTGAACAGTATTTACAGACAGAGAAAGTGAGAGAAAAAAAAGTGCTTTAACTCTAAAATTATATTGCTCGGAGTGATAGTGGTAGTAATAAAGAAGTTATTGACCAAATGATATTGATCGACAGCTCCTCGGGCAAAACAAGCCGACCTTGGTCTCCCTCTGTGCCTTGCCCTCCCTCCGCCTGCCTTCCCCTCGACTCTCCTCCCCCGGAATTCAATAATTTATTATTTTACATGGTTTAAAGCTGGACAACCAATAGCTGCACAGCACAAGGTGAGGAAATGCTGGCAATTTTTTTTCCATGGTTATTTGCCTGTAGGAATTTGGCAAAAGAGTGTGGTACAGTCATTAAAATAAAAGCTCTAGTCAAGGCTTGATTAGGGGTTGCCATTCAATAAAAGGCATGGCCAAGGAACAGTGATAGAGCAGGAGGTAAAGGAAAGGTTGGGCAGGAGAAAGGGAAAACCAGAGGCTATGAGATATTTCCTCTGTTCAGCATAAATCAGATAATGACCTTGAAGTCAGTGGAGGGGAGAGGCAGGGGTAACTACATCCAAGCATTGTCCCCTGGCTTATTCACAAGGTCAAAGGAGAGAAACAATGGCCATTGATTTGGCACTGAAGAGGCGGAGAGGAAAGGCCTAGGTGACTGTCACATTAGACTTGCGGGGAAAAAAAATTAAGAAAGAACCACTCTAAAATTATGAGGTTGGAAGTACTGCAAAAGTTGTCTAAATGATCATGCTCTGGACTTCTCAAAGGAATCCAAAATCTTATGGAAAAAAAAAAATCAATGTTGGAAAGAAGACTTAGCAAATGCAAGACAGAACACTTTAAACATGTTCAGTGTTAATGAATTCATCCTCATCTACTGCATTTGGTCTGGTTATAGTTCTGTCCAAAGATCTCAGTCCAATGAACTTTAAGCTAAAAAAGCAGGTGGTAGAGCAATGTTTTTCAACTTTTTTGAGCCGCATGTTGTGTGGTGTGTGTGTGACCCGTGAGGCTTGTCGTACCCGCCCTGGGTGTGATGTCAGGTGGGCACGGCCAATGTATATAGTTCTGTGTTCCTCCTAATAAAGTTCAGTTCGCTGCATGGCATAACTCTGATCCCGACCATCATTGCCATACATCACATTTTGGCGACAAGAAAAAAAACATGGTGGCGTGTGGGCTACCTTCACCTCTAACACCATTTCTGGAGTGTCCTGGAGAGCCAGCAGTTCTGTGGTCGGATTGGATAGCGATGCTTGGGGGATACATAGCTGGGCTGGGCCTGGGTAGACTGGACAGGGACCAAGGACGGGCACTTCTGGCCTGTCGTCTTGGCGTGGAGGGTCGGAGAATTTTCGGCATGTTGGGAAAGACGGAGCATTATGCGAATGCTGTCGGGTGGCTGATTGGAGATTGTGCCGAACATCCAAAAGACAAGAAGCTGGAGCTGTGGGTGGTGAGACTGTTGCCACCAAGAGGAGCTAAGCAGGTTAGCTCAGAGAAGCTAAAGGCTCAGTTAGTGGCAACCGGACAGTTAGCCACGATGCTAGGTGCACGCCAAAACCGAGCTACAGGCTACCAGCTGGGTATCCAGGGGGGATCAGAGCCCCTGGTTATTGATGACGGCGAGCCAGCCGAGGAGCTCAGCACGGTATGTGACCGTAGCGCTGGTGAGGTTGACAGCGCGGTGAGCAGTGACAGCAGAGAGGGAGAGCAACGACTGGAGTCTTTCCTGCAGCTGGAGTCTGGGGAGTGGGAGAACAGGAGCAAGCAGGCTGTGGGCCCCGGGAAGCAGCAGCGATGGCCGGGCGTGGAGGCAGCACAGTGGAGAGCCTCGGACGACAGAGAGCAGGTGCTGGGCGCCACGGAGGTCAGGCAGGACCTCAGTGCTGGAGCTCAAACTGTCCTGGATGAGGGTGCTGGGTGTTACGGCAAGGTGCCTGAGTCAACGAACAGTGCCGACAAGCGAGCGTTGGTTTTCCCCGGAGTTCAGCCACAGGGGGCCAGAGTGTTTGGGGCTGCAGCGGTGGCGGCTGCAGCGGTGTTGAAGGCAGTCAGGAGCGGGCCGACAGGCACAGAGGGACAGCGTGCCGGATAGTAGCACTGCAGGCCCAGAGGAGAGAAGCAGTTGGTGGTGAGAAGAGACGTTCTTGCTGGGGAGGTCAGCTTTGATCCCAGGGGCAGGCGGTGGCCAGGGGCACGCATGCCGTGGGGCTGCTCTAGGCCTCCAAGCTGGGTTTACCCTTGGCTGCTCGTGGACATTGGTGTAACATGAACACTGTTATGTAAACATGTTATATGGTTACATGAGTGTGTGCTGTGGTATGGGATTGTTTTGTATAGAAACACTGTCCAATTTTAGTTGTTTTTTGGATGAATGTGTTAGGCCATTCTAGTTCACTGTTCCCTGCTATTTCCCTTAGTGCATGATTTGGGTCCTAAATTGGGGTGGGTCTGAATTGTGTGTATGTATTTTGAACTTTTGTAAGGGGGAGGGGGATGTTGTGTGGCGTGTGTGTGGCCCGTGAGGCTTGCTGTACCCACCCTGGGTGTGACGTCAAGTGGGCATGGCCAATGCATATAGTTCTGTGTTCCTCCTAATAAAGTTCAGTTCACTGCATGACATAACTCTGACTCAGACCATCATTTCCATACATAACACCATGGACCCCTTTTTACATTGAAAAAATCCAGCAGAACCACAAAAATCTAAAATGTTCTAACATGACACATTGTAGCCTATTACAGCATATCTAATGGAAATTTAATGATGTCACTTCTTTTTACTCAGTGTGAAATAAGATAAGATAAGATAAGATAAGATAAGATAAGATAAGATAAGCCTTTATTAGTCCCACAATGGGGAAATTCCAGGATTGCAACAGCACAGGGATAGCAACACTCAGAGCAACAATCAGAAGGCAAGAAAAAAAAGCAAGAGCAGCTAATATACATATGTACATATTACTATATATATACAGTATATATATACAGTATATATATATATATATATATATATATATATATACACACACACACACACACACACACACACACACACACACACACACACACACAGTGCAGAGCATTGTAGCTGGATGAAATGTGATGCAATTAACATAGTAAGCCAATGGGAAGACACAATCACACCCACACACATTTGCTCCTGGTGGTGTGAGTGCACATGAGCTTGTGTCCCCATAAGCTGGATTTTGTTCAGCTCAGGCCAGGAGTTTGCTGGATGCTTTTGGTGTTGGAATTAGTTTAAAAATGAGACAGCCACTTACCAGAGAACTCTCTCATCAGACGTGTGTGGCACAAAGGTGGTTTTTGTCAAAGCAGATGTGCGTTTCTTGGCTTAACACCAGAGGACCTCCATGTCCATTGCTTGTTCGGTGCTGGGGGTGGCCAATGCCAGGATGCGGTTTCTGGGGGAGGTGGTGACATGTTCCCTGTTCGGATAGTGTTGTGGGCTCAGCAATAGTAAACCTGAGGGTCCTGAAACTACTTCCTCGGGTTGTCACAATCCCCGACTTGGACTCATCCTTCATCAAGAGGTGGAACTTGAAGAAAGACTGTGTTCACGCTGCCACCCACTGACATGGAGGAGCCATTACAGGCACCAATTCACAACAGCAGTAAAGTTGTTTGCATTTTTTTTTACCAATTAAAAGGAACTCCGATTATATTGGCATGTTAGCTCTATATGCTTATTTTGATGTTAGTAACATAACTATAATATAATTTTTTTGAAAAAAATTCCCAGTTTTATATATTTTTTAAAAAAACTTTATTACGATGTAAATCGCCATTTTTATTTATGTCGCAATGCATTCTGGGTAGTGACGTAGAATGGATGCAGCCGTTTTTTCTGTCTTATACAAGCCAAGAAGCGAAGTTCCTAACTACTGCCATTTGTCAGTGAAAATGCCACATTGCGCGGCTTTTGGATGTAATTTCCAATCAAAGGGAAATAAAGAGAGCGGGGTGAGCCTCCATAGCTTTCCTAAAGAGGGAAAGTGGAGGAAATAGTGGGGCGGCAGCAGCTCAGCAGGTAGAGCAGGTCATCTAATAACCCCATGGTTGGCGGTTCGCATCACGCTCTCCCCAGATATCCTGCCGTTGTGTCCCTGGGCAAGACACTTCACCCGCATTGCCTCCAGTGCCCATAACACTGGGTATGAATGTGTAAAAATGTTTAAGTGCTCGGTGGTGGCCGGAGAGGCCGTTGGCACGGATTGGCAGCCACATTTCCGTCTCTCTATGAGTGTCTATGCTATAGCGCACGCTTGATAAAGCTGACATATATATTAATCCCGCTATGATAAAGCACTATATCGCTCAAAGTGCACGCTTGGTTTGACATGTCGAAGATCTGGCTGGCAGTCATTTGGAACGACTGTGGAGCACTGCTTATGGACGTTCAACCCGCAGTCTGAGAAAGCAACAGAGAAATTGCTTTATGTTGCTGAGAGTCCATGTTTATCAGTTCAGTGCCCATCATGCTCGTAGACAATTTTTTTGTGTTTGAGCATTCTATTGTAAGTAAATCAACAATATATAAGTTTCACCTTAAAATAATGCTTCCTCAATCGCACGCTTGAGACACTCAAAGCGGAGAGACACTCAAGCTCACGCTATATCGCTCAAGCTTAAGCGTGCGTTTGAGCGATATAGAGCTTTATCATAGCGTGATAAATATATATATATCAGCTTTATCAAGCGTGTTCTTGATAAAAATTCGAACCGTGACAAAATTCGAACCGTGATTCACTTCAGTCTACGCAAAGCGCACGCTCGTGCGCTTTGAGCGATATAGTGCTTTATCATAGCGTGATTAATATATATGTCAGATTTTCAAAAAAATTATATTATAGTGATGTTACTAACATCAAAATAAAGCATATAGAGCTAACATGCCAATATAATCGGAGTTCCTTTTAAGAAGTGAAATTAGACATTTATTAGGACCTTGAATATTCTCTCATGACCCACGGTTGAAAAACAAGAGGGTAGAGACTCCAAAATTATCCTCAAGTAAAAGTAGTTTTACCTGATGATATTTTTTTTTATTTTTTTTTATTTTTTTGTCAAGGTGTGACCAAAAAAAGTTACTCAAGTGAGAATAAAAACTATCTACTGTACATGTGACAGTTCCCAACAGGTGGACTGCAGTCCACACTGGAACAGTAGTGAGTGAATGTCAGCAGGAGAGTCCCAATCCTTTACTAGGGTGGTTGGGAGTCGTGAAGCATTCTTCAGAGTGGAGAGGTGATAGATTTGTTGTCAGGTGAGCATGCACAAACCAAGGAATGCATGTCAGCACTTTTGTAGATACAAAGGGTTTCCTTGAGGCAAGAGAGCAGAATAATTATGAGCAAGATTCAGTGAATAACAGCACAAAGTGAAGAGTTCAATTCAATTCAATTCAACTTTATTTATATAGCACCATTTCACAGTCATCTCATAGCATTTTCAACTGTAGGGAAAACCCCAACAATTGCAGAAAGACCCCAGCAATCAGGCGATCCCCTGTGAGCAGCACTTGGCGACAGTGGAGAGGAAAAACTCCCTTTTAACAGGAAGTAACCTCCAGCATAACAAGGCTCAGGGAGGGGGAGTAATCTGCTGCAACTGGCTGGGGGTGAGGGGATAGAGAAGGTGAAAAGAAAAGACATGTAGAAAGCAAACAGCACGATGGGGACTCAATTTATGCAAGAGAACAAACAGATGTTAATGACCAGCAAAAAAAAAGAAAATATTTCATTGAGAGTGAAGAAAGGAATGAGGCCCAGTGCATTACTGGAGGTCCCCCGGCTGACTAAACCTATTAGCAGCATAACTAAGGGAGGGTTCAGAAACACATGATCCCTCCCTAATTGTAGGCTATATCAAAAAGGTAGGTTTTAACCCTATTCTTAAAAACAGAGATCGAGTCTGACTCCCGAATCCAGATTGGCAACTGGTTCCACAGGAGAGGAACTTGATAACTGAAGGCTCTGCCTCCCATTGTACTTTTGGAGATTCTAGGTATTACAAGTAATCCAGCATTTTGGGAGCGTAGTGCTCTGTTAGGATGATACGGTAGTATCAGATCTTTTAAATAAAAAGAAGCCTGATTGTTTAGAGCTTTGAAAATTAGAAGAAGGATTTTAAACTTAATTCTAAACTCTATGGGAAGCCAATGAAGGGAGGCCAGAACCGGAGAGATATGATCTTTCTAGTACCTGTTAAAACTCATGCTGCAGCATTTTGGATCAGCTGAAGACTTTTTAAAGATGTTTTAGGACAACCTGATAATAAAGAGTTACAGTAATCTAATCTAGAGCTAACAAAAGCGTGGATCAGTTTCTCAGCATCACTCTGAGACAAGATGCTCCTAATCTTGGCAATTATACGCAAATGATAGAAGACAGTCTTAGAAACAAATTTAATATTGTGGAGTGTGTGAATAAAGAGGCAGATTCATGGACAGACGGTTTATTACACACTTCACATCTCACAAGCACAGAACAGACTGAATCATTCAGCAAGCTCTCCTCTTTTAACCAAATCACTCTTCACACGTTTCATGGCATTTCTCATCACACAGCATGACATTTACATTACACTGCATTCAACCCCCTATGTCCCTGACTCCTTCTTGCTATCTCGCCAGGAACCCCCTGGGCATTGTTCTCCCATGGTTATTCACTGTCTCCGTCTGAGATGCTAGATAATCTGACTTCCCCAAGGTCCTACACCCCCCCACCACCACTATCTTAGATAGAACATCAGTCCACACGCTCTTTTGGCTTCGGTCTGTCCGTGTGGCTGCTCTGGTGAATTGTTTCCCTGGGGAGCTCTCCGTGGGGGTCATCCACGCCAAGGGGCCCTAGCCAACAGCACTTGCTCGTCCGCCACTACAAAGGCAGGTTTGAGTCTGTCTATGCCAATTTTCTCCCGCCTACGCCCCAAGTCTAGCAAAAAATGCTTATCCCCTGTTTCCAGCACTCTGAAAGGTCCATCATAGGGTGGGCGCAATGGAGGGCGGTGGGCATCGTGTCTGACAAACACGAACTCCACGTTCTTCAAAGTTTTAGGCACGAAAGCACGCGGAAAACAGTGGTGGGCCGGGCCCGGCAGCGTGCCTGTGTTTGCGCTACGCTGCAAAAGCTGAGACAGGCAGCTGTCCTGCACGGGATTATCTGGCAGAAATTCCCCGGGCAGCCGTAGGGGTTGCGCAAAAACGAGCTCTGCCGGATAAGCTTCCAAATCCTCTTTTGGCACGGAACGCAACCCCAATAAAACCCACGGCAACCTGTCCACCCAATCTGCATCCGTCAGTGAAGCCCTGAGTGCTGCTTTCGGTGATCTATGAAAACACTCGTATAACCCATTGGCCTGTGGGTTGTACGCGGTTGTGCGATGAATTGCAACACCCAGGCTGCGGGCCATCGCGGACCAGAGGTCGAAAACAAACTGAGGGCCCCTGTCAGACGTAATGTCCGACGGGACTCCAAAACACGCCACCCATGCTGTTAAAAAAGCTCATGCTACATCCGCGGACGTGGTTTCCGCCAGCGGGACTGCTTCTGGCCAGCGCGTGGTGGGGTCCACCACTGTCAGGAGGTGCGTGCACCCCTGTGATGGCGGGAGGGGGCCCACGAGGTCCACGTGAACATGGTCAAACCTCTTAGCCGGTACCCGAAACGGCTCCAAGGGAGCCTTCGTGTGTCTGTGTACCTTGGCTCGTTGGCACGCCACGCAGGCTGCAGCCCACTCTTTTACTTGTTTGCGTAGGCTCGGCCACACGAACTTCTCTCCCACCATTTTGACTGACACGCGCACTCCTGGGTGCGCCAGAGTGTGAACTGACTCAAACACAGGGCGGCGGCGCCACGCAACCGGGACCAACGGACGCGGGCGTCCCGTGGAGACGTTGCAGATTAGGGGGGCATGCTGTCTTGCAGCAACCTGCTCTCCAGCCTTAACCCTGTTGGTCCAGACTGGAGCGCGCACACGTCTGCATCACTAATCCGCTCCGCGGCCACGGTTGCATAATCTATCCCCACGTAGACCGGGGCCACGACGGCGCGCGAGAGGAAGTCCGCCACCACATTCAGTTTACCCAACACATGCTGAATATTGGTAGTAAACTCTGAGATCGTGGCCAGCTGTCTCTGCTGCCGGCCCGACCATGGTTCTGAAACCTTGGCCATCACGAACGTTAGTGGCTTGTGGTCCATGAAAGAGGTGAAGCTGCACCCTTCCAGCCAGAACTGGAAGTGGCGTATGGCCAGGTGGAGGGCCAGCAACTCCCTGTCGAACGCGTTGTATTTACGTTTGCTGTCGCGCAAAGTTCTGCTGAAAAAGGCGAGCAGCTGCCAAGCCCCGGCGATGCGTTGCTCCATGACAGCCCCTATGGCCACGTCTGAAGCATCGGTGGTGAGCGCTTTCCGGGCCGCCGGGTCCGGATGCGCCAGCAGTGCAGCATTTGCCAGGGCTGCTTTAACCTCCGAGAACACCCACTCTCGCTCCGGGGTCCATTCGACCCCATCTGCAGGTTTCTGTCTCTTGAGCATGGCGTACAATGGTTACATGAGCCGCGCCGCATGGGGAAGGAAACGGTTATAAAAGTTCACCATCCCCAAAAATTCTTGCAGCGCCCTGACCGTCTGAGGCCGGGGAAAATCTGCCACGGCGCGCATTTTATCGGGCAATGGGATCGCTCCTTCCGGAGAGACGTGGTGCCCCAAAAAATCAATCTTTGTCACGCCGAACTGGCATTTCGCCGGGTTGATTATTAACCCGTGCTCCTCTCACCTCCGGAAAACCGTCCTGAGGTGGGTTTCATGTTGGTCTTCGGACACACTGGCTACCAGAATATCGTCCAGTTAGACGAACACAAACGGAAGCTCGCGCAGCACTGCATCCATCATGCGCTGGAACATCTGTGCCGCGCCTTTTAACCCAAATGGGATGCGCAGGAACTCGAATAAACCGAATGGAGTTATTACTGCTGCCGGCCCGACCACGGTTCTGAAACCTTGGCCATCGCGAACATTAGTGGCTTGTGGTCCATGAATGAGGTGAAGCTGCGCCCTTCCAGCCAGAACTGGAAGTGGCGTATGGCCAGGTGGAGGGCCAGCAACTCCCTGTCGAACGTGTTGTATTTACGTTTGCTGTCGCGAAAAGTTCTGCTGAAAAAGGCGAGCAGCTGCCAAGCCCTGGCGATGCGCTGCTCCACGACAGCCCCTATGGCCACGTCTGAAGCGTCGGTGGTGAGCGCTATCCGGGCCGCCGGGTCTGGATGCGCCAGCAGTGCAGCGTTTGCCAGGGCTGCTTTAACCTCCAAGAATGCCCGCTCTCGCTCCGGGGTCCATTCGACCCCATCCGCAGGTTTTTGTCTCTTGAGCGTTGCGCACAATGGTTACATGAGCGGCGCCACGCGGGGAAGGAAACGGTTATAAAAGTTCACCATCCCCAAAAATTCTTGTAGCGCCCTGACAGTCTGAGGCCGGGGAAAATCCGCCACTGCGCGCACTTTATCGGGCAACGGGATCGCTCCTTCCGGAGAGACGCGGTGCCCCAAAAAATCAATCTCCGTCACACCGAACTGGCATTTCGCCGGGTTGATTATTAACCCGTGCTCCTCTCACCTCCGGAAAACCGTCCTGAGGTGGGTTTCGTGTTCGTCTTCGGACACACTGGCTACCAGGATATCGTCCAGTTAGACGAACACGAATGGAAGATCGCGCAGCACTGCATCCATCATGCGCTGGAACGTCTGTGCCGCGCCTTTTAACCCGAATCGGATGCGCAGGAACTCGAATAAACCGAACGGAGTTATTACTGCTGTTTTGGGTACGTCCTCCGCGCACACTGGGACCTGGTGGTAACAGCGGACCAGGTCTATTTTGGAAAAAATGTGTGCTCCGGCGAGGTGAACGGAAAAATCCTGTATGTGGGGAATCGGGTAGCGGTTGTGTGCTGTGGTGTTGTTCAACCTGCGGAAGTCACTGCACGGTCGCCACGACCCCTCAGCCTTAGGGACCATGTGTAGCGGGAATGCCCATGGGCTGTTCGATCGCCTAATGATGCCCAACCTTTCCAGGTTGGCGAACTCCTCGCGCGTTATGGCCAGTTTAGCTGCGTCCAAGTGCTGAGGTCTTGTGAAAACGGGCGGCCCGGTGGTGGGGATAAAGTGCTCCACCCCGTGTTTAGCGATGGCCGCCGAAAACGTTGGGACCGTGAGTGCTGGGAACTGGGTGAGCAGTGCGTAGAACTTACCGCCTGGAGGTGTGACATTGGCTTGTGCTGTTGGCCGGGTCCCTCGAGCTATACAGGGGAGAGATTCAAAGGACAGTGCATTAACCAGGCGTCTGTTAGCAACATCCTCAAGTAAACCATGCGCACACAGAAAATCAGCGCCCAGGATCGGGCAACACAGTGCTGCTATGATAAAAGTCCACTCGTACGAGCGGCCATGTAGAGATAAGGCCAGTGTTCTCTCACTGAACGTCTTAATCTCCGAGCCGTTTACTGCTACCAGTCCGGGGCTGCTAGGTCCTGCCAGCCGGTCAGCATAGGACGGCAGGATGACGTTCTTCTGGGCTCCGGTGTCGACGAGGAAGCGTCTCCCCGAGCGTGACTCCGTCACGTAGAGCAGCTTGTTCTCTTCACTGGTGGTTGCAGCTGCTACCGACTGCCGGCCTTGGCATTTCCCAGCGCTTGAACTGGCACGGTGGCGCACACCTGCACGCGTTCTCTCCGAAGCAGTGGTGGTAGAAGCAGAGCGTCTTTCTGGCGCTCCTTGGCCCCCGCTGCCGCTACCGTCGGTGGCTCCTCGCCTTCTCTGGTCATCTCGCTGGGCTCCACCGCCGCCGCGTTGACTGTGATCGCCCTGGTGGTGAGGATGATCCGGTCTGCCTCCTGGGCTAGCGCACGGTAGTCATGCGTGGCCAGCAATGGCAAATTGGCCAGAACCGCTCTCGCCTCTGTTGGAAGGTTCCAGAGGAAAAGGTGGGCAAACAGAAAGTGCTCGTCGTCTGTGCCCATTAACACCAGCATCTTCACCATCAGGTCGACAGCCGAACCATCTCCTAACTTGGTTCGCCCCAAGAGCCTCTCCGCTCTCTCGCATTCCGAGAGCGTCTAGCGCCGGGACGGTGCAGCCTTGATCACCTCGTATTTGCTGCGGGCTGGAGGCTGATCGAGCAGACTCGCTACCTGCTGGGCTGTGCGAGCGTCCAGCGCTGCTACCACATGGTAGAACTTGGTGTCGTCTGCCGTTACTCCCCGGAGGGCAAACTGGGCCTTGGTGTCGTGGAACCAAGAGCGCAGGTTGTGCTCCCAAAAGTCCGGTAGCTTGACTGAAACCCCACACGTGTTGCTGGGGGTTCCAGTCCGGGCTGTCTGTGGGATGGCTGCTGCGTCGCTGGGGTTTCCCGACCGGGCCGGCTCCGGGATTCTTGCCTCATGTTCCATAATTTGTCTAGGGTCACCCTTGTGGAGTGTGTGAATAAAGAGGCAGATTCATGGACAGACAGTTTATTACACACTTCACATCTCACAAGCACAGAACAGACTGAATCATTCAGCAAGCTCTCCTCTTTTAACCAAATCACTCTTCACACGTTTCATGGCATTTCTCATCACACAGCATGACATTTACATTACACTGCATTCAACCCCCTATGTCCCTGACTCCTTCCTGCTATCTCGCCAGGAACCCCCTGGGCATTGTTCTCCCATGGTTATTCACTGTCTCCGTCTGAGATGCTAAATAATCTGACTTCCCCAAAGTCCTACAATATGTGAATAAAAAAACAGATCTTGATCAAAAATAACTACAAAGTTCCTCACAGAACTATTAAGAGAAAGAGTAACTGCATCCAAACTAAAAGTTTGATTTGGAAAGGTATTTCTAAGGTTTTTTTGACCAACAAGAATGACTTTAGGCTTGTCTGAATTTAATAGCAGGAAATTACAAGTCATCCAAGCTTTGATTTCCTTAAGACAGGCTTCTAACTTGGCTAAATGATTACTATCATCTGACTTCATTGACAGGTATAATTGTGCATCATCTGCATAACAATGAAAATGTATAGAGTGCTTTCTAATAATGTTGCCTCACAGAAGCATATACAAACTAAAAAGAGTAGGGCCTAGCACAGATCCCTGTGGAACTCCATAACTGAGCTTTGAGTTGAATGGAAACTCATCATTGACGTGAACAAACTGGAACCTATCAGATAAATAAGATTTAAACCACTGCAACAAAGTTCCATTAAGTCCAACATAGTGTTCTAATCTATCAAGTAGAATAATATGATCGATCGTATCAAAAGCTGCACTAAGGTCTAAAAGGACAAGTACAAAAACAAGTCCATTATCAGATGCGATAAGGAGGTCATTAGTGACCTTCACTAAGGCTGTTTCTGTCACGCCGCGCCGCTCATCAGCGGCGCCACCTGCTCGCACACCTGTCAACCATCAGCGGCGGGGAATATAAGCCGCCTTGCCCTGAGCTTCGGCCTGGAGCCGTTAGACTTCATCTCCCTTCCATGAGAAGCAACTACTCTTTCTTCTGCACCACGCTAAGCGGTAAGAAGATCTCTTACCTCATCTTTCCAGTCTGCTCCCCTGTGCACAGGTGGATTCCTCGGCGGCGGACAATTCCGTCCTTCGTCCCTCCTCGCTGCTGCACCGAGTCCTGCAGGTGGCTGTCTCCCGGGGTCCCGTCCTTGAAGTGCCAGTCATCTGTCCCATACAAGTAAGCTTCTCTCCCTCGCCTATTCTCCTCCTGTGTTGGTGTGTGCCCATCACCCTGTGTCTGTTCTCTCCCATAGGGTTGCCGGCTGAACGGTCTCCTGCCTCTGTGCCCGAAGCAGACGCCACCACCAACACATTAACATTCCGCAGACACACACCCATACATCCCTGTTGTTAATAAACAGTTTGAACTACTCTGAGCCTGTGTGTGTGCGTCTCCTGAGCCGAACGTTATGTCAGTACGGCTCCAGCAGAGCGGCTCGGCAGACGGCGGGCTCGCACACCGGTTTACCACCCTTGAGGCTCGAGTAGATCAAGTTGTTTATCAGCAACAGGTGATCCTAAATCAATTAGTAAATTTAACTAACCGATTGAACCGCCTGGACCCCCAACAGCCGTTCCCCCCGGCTCGCCAGGGTGGCGTGGCTCCTGCTGTTCCAGCGGCCGTCCAGCCGGCTCCTGTGGCACCGGTTCGGCTCACACCGATTCCGACCCCCGCCCGCTTTAGCGGTAAGCTCGGCGGAGCGCGGGGGTTCATTATGCAGTGTGAGTCCGTGTTCCACCGTGTGCCCGGAGATTTTCCCTTGGATCACAGCCGAATTGGTTACATAGGGAATCTTCTGGAGGGGCGTGCGTTAACTTGGACCTACGCCGTAATGGCGAGGCCCAGTTATGCCACCCTCACCTACGACCAATTCGTGAGGCGCTTTCTGGAGGTCTTTGACCATTCTCAAACCGAGACGGTCCAGGTCGATCGGCTTCTCGCTCTCCAGCAGGGAAGCCGGTCGGCAGCGGACTACGCGGTCGACTTCCGGGTAGCGGCGGAGGAAATGGGCTGGGAGGAACGCTCCCTCTGCGGCCTGTTCCTCCGCAGCCTCAATGATGATCTGAAAGATGAACTGGCTGGACGGGATATCCCTGAAACGCTAGCGGAGCTAACTTCCCTAGCCATCAGCTTGGACAACAGGCTGCGCGAGCGCTCCTCAGGACGGAAGTCGTTTACTTCGCGCCCTCGGGGAGCCTCGCTGCGCCTCGCTGCGCCTCGCTGCGCCTCGCTGCGCCTGCCCCAAGCTCGCCACCTGGCGACGCCGCCACCATCGTGCCCCGAGGAGTCGGAGCAGATGGTGACGGGCTGGACAAAGCTCTCCCCGGCAGAGAGACAACGCCGCCGTGAGTTGAATCTCTGCATGTATTGCGGAGACAGTCAACACACGGTGGAGCTTTGTCCACAAAAAGCCAAACGGCGGGGTCCGCGAGTCACTGTAGGGGGCCTCGCGGATGTCAATTGGTTAGATCCACTCACTCAATTGAAGCTGCCAATCCGTTTCTGCCACAACCCCACTGGGCATCTCACCCACGCACTGGTGGATTCGGGCGCAGAAGGCAGCTTCATTTCACAGAGCCTGGCAACCCGTTTGGGCATCCGCTGTCAGGCACTGAGGAATCCCATCTCCCTAGTCAACCTCTCCCGTGCCTCCCTTGGGAGAGTGTCACACCAAACCGTCCCTGTACCGGTCATCATCTCGGGAAACCACCGGGAGGAGATGACCTTCTACGTCCTTCCCAACTCTGTGTCGCCCGTCATCCTGGGGTATCCCTGGCTTCGTCTTCATAACCCGGTCCTGGATTGGAGATCAGTTGGGGTATCGGCATGGAGTACATTCTGCATGGGCACCTGCCTTCAGTCCGCTGCCTGCTCTCCGTCCGCTCCTCCCCCTGCGACGGACGCGGCACCCCCGGACCTGTCTCTGGTGCCTCCGGAATTTCACGACCTGGGTATGGTGTTCAGCAAGACGAAAGCGATGTCTCTCCCCCCTCATCGGCCCTATGACTGTGCCATCAACCTCCGCCAGGGGGCTCCCTTACCTTCTGGTCGGCTCTACAGCCTGTCAGCGCCGGAGAAGGAGACGATGAACGCATACCTGAAGGAGTCATTAAGTGCTGGGATAATCCGCCCATCATCGTCACCCGTGGGGGCAGGGTTCTTCTTTGTGGGAAAAAAGGATGGGTCCCTCCGCCCTTGTATCGACTACCGGGCCCTCAACGATATCACGGAGAAGGATCCTCATGGACACTGCCTTCCACTCCCTCCAGGGGGCGACCTGGTTCACCAAGCTGGATCTACGCAGCGCTTACCACCTCGTCCGGATCCGGGAGGGAGATGAGTGGAAGACAGCCTTCCGTACCCCGAACGGCCACTTTGAATACCTGGTAATGCCGTTCGGGTTGACCAACGCTCCTGCCGTCTTTCAGCGCCTCATAAATGACGTCCTCCGGGACTTCATCGGCCTTTTCGTGTTTATCTACCTGGACAATATTCTCATCTTCTCCAAGTCCAGGGACGAGCACCAGGTCCACGTGAGGCGGGTCCTCCAAAGACTGCTGGAGAATCATCTGTACGTGAAGGCAGAAAAATGTGAATTTTACTCCAGGACTATGTCCTTCCTGGGGTTCATCATCGCCCACGACAAGGTGCTCCCAGACCCAGAGAAGATGAAAGCGGTGGTGGAATGGCCTACACCTGCATCCCGGAAGCAGGTGCAACAGTTCGTTGGCTTCGCCAATTTCTACCGCCGCTTTGTCCCCAACTTCAGCTCCATCGTTGGACCACTGACCCGCCTCACGTCCCCGAAGGTCCCGTTCCAGTGGACCGAAGAGGTCGCTGCCGCCTTTAAGGCGCTGAAGGCGGAGTTCTCCTCCTCCCGGGTCCTTCGCCAGGTCGACCCTGCGCTGCAGTGCATCGTAGAGGTAGACGCCTCGGACACGGGAGTGGGGGCAGTGCTGTCCCAACGGTCGCCGGACGATGGCGCCAAACGGCCCTGCGCCTTCTTCTCCCGGCGCTTGTCCCCGGTGGAGAGGAACTACGATGTGGGAGACAGAGAGCTCTTGGCCATCAAACTCGCCCTGCAGGAGTGGCGCCACTGGCTAGAGGGGGCGAACCTGCCGTTCGTGGTCCTCACGGACCACAAGAACTTAGAATATCTACGATCTGCCAAGCGCCTGAACGCCCGCCAGGCGCGCTGGTCTTTGTTCTTCGCCAGGTTCCAATTTTCAATCACCTTCAGGCCTGGCTCTAAGAACGGCCTGCCTAATGCCCTCTCTAGGCAGTTCACTCCCGTGGAGTCGGAGGAGATGCCCCACTCCATCCTGCCCAGGTCGTGCGTCGTGGGAGCCATCTCGTGGGACATCAAGAGCAAGATCCGGAAGGCACAGGAGGTGGAACCTGACCCTGGCGGCGGACGTGAGGGGAGGCTGTTCGTGCCATCCGCGGTCCGAGGAGAGG
Source organism: Pholidichthys leucotaenia (assembly GCA_020510985.1). NCBI lineage: Eukaryota > Metazoa > Chordata > Actinopteri > Cichliformes > Pholidichthyidae > Pholidichthys > Pholidichthys leucotaenia. The sequence goes on from CM035841.1 coordinate 439,243,574, forward strand.
TCATCCACTGGCTACATACCTCCAAGCTCACCTGTCACCCTGGCACCTCCCGGATGATAGACCTCCTCCAACGGTCCTTTTGGTGGCCAGGCCTGCGGAGGGATGCAGCCCGCTACGCCCGGGCTTGCCCAATCTGTGCCACCTGCAAGTCGGGAAATGCCCCTCCAGCGGGTCTGCTCCAGCCCCTGCCCGTCCCTGCCAGGCCCTGGTCGCACATCGCGTTGGATTTCGTCACCGGACTCCCCGTCTCCAACTCCTATGACACCATCCTGACCATCGTGGACCGCTTCTCCAAGGCCGTGCACTTCGTCCCCCTGCGAGGCCTCCCTACTGCCCTGAAGTCGGCGGACCTCCTCGTCCAACACGTGGTCAGGCTCCACGGGATTCCGGTGGACGTGGTCTCGGACCGGGGCCCCCAATTTTCATCTGAGGTTTGGAGGTCATTCTGCAACGCCATCAGAGCCAAGGTGAGCCTCTCCTCCGGCCATCACCCCCAATCCAACGGGCAGTGTGAGCGGACCAATCAGGAGCTGGAGGCTGCGCTCCGCTGTGTGACCAGATCCAAACCCACGTCCTGGAGCAACCATCTTGCCTGGGTTGAATATGCTCATAATACCGCTCGCTCTTCTGCTACAGGGATGTCTCCCTTCAAGGCGTCCCTGGGTTACGACCCCCCGCTGTTTCCGGAGCAGGAGAGTGAGGTGACTGTCCCCTCAGTTAAAGCACATCTCAGGCAGTTCCGCTCCACCTGGGCTGCCGCGCGCAGTGCGCTTTTACGCACAGCGGAGCGCAACAGGACTGTGGCGGACCGGCATAGAAGACCTGCCCCGGCGTAGTTGGGTTGGGCAACGTGTCTACGTTTCCACCCAGGACGTCACTCTAAAAGGCGAGAGGAGAAAGCTGGCACAGCGCTTCATGGGTCCCTACCCCATCACCCGGATCATCAACCCGGTGGCTGTGCGCGTGGCTATTCCCCCCTCCCTCCGCATCCATCCCACCTTCCACGTGTCAAAGGTGAAGCTGGCAGTCACCGACCCCCTTTGCCCTCCTCCTGCGGCGCAACCCGCGCCCCGGATGATTGGTGGCCATCCTGCCTGGTCCGTCTCCTCCATCCTAGACTCCCGGCGCCGGGGTCGCCGGTTGCAGTACTTGGTGGACTGGGAGGGCTATGGGCCCGAGCATCGACAGTGGGTGCCCCCGTCGTTCGTGTTGGACCCATCGCTCATCGCCGACTTCCACCGAGCGCACCCTGAGAAGCCATCGCCAGGAGGCGCTGCTAGAGGGGGGAGTACTGTCACGCCGCGCCACTCATCAGCGGCGCCACCTGCTTGCACACCTGTCAACCATCAGCGGCGGGGAATATAAGCCGCCTCGCCCTGAGCTTCGGCCTGGAGCCGTTAGACTTCATCTCCCTTCCATGAGAAGCAACTACTCTTTCTTCTGCACCACGCTAAGCGGTAAGAAGATCTCTTACCTCATCTTTCCAGTCTGCTCCCCTGTGCACAGGTGGATTCCTCGGCGGCGGACAATTCCGTCCTTCGTCCCTCCTCGCTGCTGCACCGAGTCCTGCAGGTGGCTGTCTCCCGGGGTCCCGTCCTTGAAGTGCCAGTCATCTGTCCCATACAAGTAAGCTTCTCTCCCTCGCCTATTCTCCTCCTGTGTTGGTGTGTGCCCATCACCCTGTGTCTGTTCTCTCCCATAGGGTTGCCGGCTGAACGGTCTCCTGCCTCTGTGCCCGAAGCAGACGCCACCACCAACACATTAACATTCCGCAGACACACACCCATACATCCCTGTTGTTAATAAACAGTTTGAACTACTCTGAGCCTGTGTGTGTGCGTCTCCTGAGCCGGACGTTATGTCAGTTTCAGTCCTATGATGGATTCTAAACCTAGATTGAAACTCTTCAAACAAACCATTTCCCTGCAAGTGGTCAAATAATTGCATAGCAACAACTGTTTCTAAGATTTTTGAAATGAAAAAGAGATTAGAGATTGGGCTAGCTAAAACTCTTGGATCCAGCATTGGCTTTTTGAGCAAGGGTTTAATTACAGCAGTGTTGAAAGCACATGGCCTACAGTTAATGAAGAATTGATTATTTGAAGAATATAGCTACCAATAAATGGGAAGACTTCTTTAAATAACCTGGTAGGAATAGGGTCTAAAAGACAGGTTGAAGGCTTGGATGAGGAAATTATTTTGTCTAACTCTAAAAGGTCAATAGGAGTAAACTCATCCAATGTCACGACTCGCCGCTCATCATCTGCCTCAGCTGTGCGCACACCTGCGCCTCGTCAGCCACGAGCTATTTAGCCCACTCAGCCCTGTGCAGCGGTCTGGAGCCGTCTGTTCGCATTGGCACTTCTTCGCAGCTGGATCGTCTCCAAGACGACAGCAAAACTACGCTTCTACGTAAGCATTCCTTCCCTTACCTTTTGCAAGTCTTCTCCCCTGTGCACAGGTGGATTCCTTGGCAGCGGATACCCCGTCATCGCCATCCAACCCTCACCGTCGTCACAGGCTCTGCAGGACGCTGTCTTCCGGGCTTCTCCCTTGCCAACGCCAGCCACCTGTCGTCCACAAGTAAGCAGCACACTGCTCATTATTCCTGTCCAGGTGTGGTGCCCTTTACCCCTGTCCTCTGTTCTCTCCATAGGGTTGCCCGGCTGTACGGCACACCGCTCTGCTTCCTGTGCATCGGCGTTCACCCTCACCACATATACATATCTCACACATCCATCCATACACGCCTGCTTGTTAAATAAAGCTGTTAAATCTACCCTGAGCCTGCGTGCGTGTTTCCTGAGCCGGACATTATGTCAGTACGGCTCCAGCAGAGCGGCTCAGCAGACAGCGGGCTCGCACGCCGTCTTTCCACCCTCGAGGCTCGGGTGGATTTAATATCCCACCAACAGCAGGTGATACTGAATCAGTTGACTAACATCACTCACCGGTTAGACCGCTTGGACCCCCAGCAGGCGTTCCCCACGGCTCGTCAGGAAGGGGTAGCTCCTGCCGCTCCGGTGGCCGGCCAGTCTGCCACGGGAACGCCAACCCGACTCACGCCAATCCCAACCCCCGCCCGCTTCAGCGGGAAGCTCGGCGGAGCGCGGGGGTTCATCATGCAGTGTGAGTCGGTGTTTCTACGCGTTCTCGGGGATTTTCCCTCGGACCACAGCCGAATTGGCTACATTGGTAATCTCCTGGAGGGGCGAGCGTTAACTTGGGCTTACGCCATCATGGCGAAGCCCAGTTACGCAAACCTCTCCTACAGCCAGTTCTTGCAGAGCTTTCTCGAGGTGTTTGATCATTCCCGGCGCGATAGCATCCTCGCTGACCATCTCCTTGGCCTCCAACAGGGAAGCCGGTCAGTGGCGGATTACGCTATCGACTTCCGGGTCGCAGCGGAGGAAGTGGGCTGGGGTGAGGCGTCACTCTGTAGTATCTTCCTCCGCAGCCTCAGCTCTGGTCTGAGGGATGAGCTGGCCAGCCGAGATCTTCCAGAGACGCTCTCAGAACTAATCTCCTTAACAATTAGCTTGGATAACAGGCTGCGTGAACGGTCCACCGAGCGGAAGTTAATCGGCCGCTCGCATGGAGGCTCCGTCCGCACGCCTCAAGCTCGCCCCCTGGCGTTACTTGCTCCGGAGCCTCCCAAGGAATCGGAGGCAATGGTGGTTCGTTGGTCAAGGCTCCCTCTAGCGGAGAAGCCAAACGGGGAGGTCCGCGAGTCACTGTAGGGGCCTCGCGGACTCTAACCAGTCGAATCCCCTCACTAGTTTATCTTTGCCTATTCGATTCTGTCACAATGCCACGGGGCACCTCACACACGTACTGGTGGACTCAGGAGCAGAGCAGAGCTTCATTTCAAAGAGCCTGGCAACCCAATTGGGCATCCCCTGCCACCCTCTGGCCGCTCCTTTCAGCCTGGTCACCCTCTCCCGTGCGCCCCTCGGACTAGTGACTCATCGCACCCAGCCGGTCCCTGTTATTATCTCAGGTAATCACCGAGAGGACCTCACCTTGTATGTCCTGTCCTCCTCTGTGTCACCTGTCGTCCTAGGTTACCCCTGGTTGCGCCTGCACAACCCTGTGCTGGATTGGCAGACAGGAAGAATCGCTTCCTGGAGCTCCTTCTGCATGGGAACCTGCCTACAGTCCGCAGCCTGCGCCCCGTCCTCTCCCCCTCCGGCCAAGGACGCCGCACCTCCGGATCTCACCCTGGTGCCCTCGGAGTTCCATGACCTGGGTCTTGTGTTTAGTAAGTCCAGAGCGATGTCTCTCCCTCCTCACCGGCCCTACGACTGCGCCATCAACATCCGCCCGGGGGCGCCCTTGCCATCCGGACGCCTCTACAGCCTGTCAGCGCTGGAGCGGGAGGCCATGAATAGCTACATCAAGGAGTCACTCAACCCTGGAATCATCCGCCCCTCCTCGTCTCCGCTCGGCGCAGGGTTCTTCTTCGTCTCAAAGAAAGATGGTTCGCTCCGCCCCTGTATTGATTTCCGGGCCCTTAATGACATCACGGAGAAGGACCGTTACACCCTGCCTTTAATGGACATTGCTTTCCACTCCCTCCAGGGGGCGACCTGGTTCACCAAGTTGGATCTCCGCAGTGCTTACCACCTCGTCCGGATCCGGGAGGAGGATGAGTGGAAGATGGCCTTTCGTACACCTAGTGGTCACTTCGAGTATCTGGTGATGCCGTTTGGGCTGACCAGCGCCCCCACTGTATTTCAACGCCTCATTAACGACGTCCTACGTGATTTCCTTGGCCTCTTTGTGTTTGTGTACCTGGCTGACATCCTTATCTTCTCCAGGTCATGGGAAGAACACCAGGTCCACGTGAGGCGGGTCTTACAACGGCTGCTGGAGAACAGGCTGTACGTCAAGGCCGAAAAGTGTGAGTTTTACGCCAAGACCACCTCTTTCCTAGGATTCGTAATCTTGCACAACCAAGTCCTTCCCGACCCCGCGAAGGTCAAAGTGGTGGTTGAGTGGCCCACGCCGACCCCCAGGAAGCAGGTACAGCGGTTTATTGGGTTTGCCAACTTCTATCGCCGTTTTGTGCCCAATTTCGGTGCCATTGTTGCCCCGTTGACCCGTCTCACTTCTCCCAAAAACCCCTTCCGGTGGACTGAAGAGGTTGCAGCAGTGTTTCAGGCGTTGAAGACGGAGTTCTCCTCCTCCCGAGTCCTGACCCAGGTTGACCCCGCACTGCAGTGTTTGGTGGAAGTCGACGCGTCTGATACGGGAGTGGGGGCGGTGCTGTCCCAGCGATCACCCACCGACGGGGTCAAGCGACCCTGCACCTTCTTCTGCACCTTCTTCTTACGGTGCCTGTCTCCGGCTGAGTGTAACTACGACGTCGGGGACAGGGAGCTTCTCGCCATCAACCTCGCCCTGCAGGAGTGGCGCCACTGGCTGGAGGGGGCTGTGTTGCCATTTGTGGTGCTGACGGACCACAAGAACCTGGAATATCTAAGATCTGCCAGACGACTGAATGCCCGCCAGGTGTGCTGGTCCTTGTTCTTTGCCCGGTTCCGTTTTACCATCACCTACCGCCCTGGTTAAAAGAAAGGCCTGTCCGATGCCCTGTCCAGGCAGTTTGCCCCCGAGACGTCGGAGGAGCCGGGTCATACCATTCTGCGCAGCTCGTGTGTTGTGGGGGCGATTTCCTGATCCATCAGGGACAAGATCCAGAAGGCGCAGGAGACTGAACCGGACCCTGGCAGTGGACCGGAGGGGAAACTGTTTGTTCCATCTACTGTCCGGGGGGAGGTCATCCATTGGGTTCATACCTCCAAACTCGCCTGCCACCCTGGTGTCTCCTGGCTAGTGGATCTCCTCCAGCGTTCCTTCTGGTGGCCGGGACTTCAGAAGGATGCCACCAACTATGTCCGGGCGTGCCCTGTGTGTGCCACGGCAAGTCAGGTAACTCTCCCCCCGCGGGTCTGCTCCAGCCCCTACCGGCCCCTGGCAGGCCCTGGTCCCACATAGCCCTCGACTTCATCACCGGTCTTCCGGTCTCCAACACCTATGACACTGTGCTGACCCTCGTGGATCGGTTCTCCAAGGCTGCCCATTTCGTGCCACTCCGGGACCTCCCTACGGCACGGGAGACAGCGGACCTTCTGGTTCAACACGTGGTCAGGCTGCATGGGATACCGGTGGACGTCGTCTCTGATCGGGGGCCCCAATTTGTCTCGGAAGTTTGGAGGTGTTTCTGCAATGCCCTGGGGGCCACAGTAAGCCTCTCCTCCAGCCACCACCCGCAGTCCAACGGGCAGTGTGAACGGGCCAACCAGGAGCTGGAAGCTGCCTTATGCTGCCTCACCTCCTCCAACCCATCATCCTGGAGTGCGCACCTAGCCTGGGTGGAGTATGCCCACAACACGGCACGGTCTTCTGCCACGGGGATGACCCCCTTCAAGGCGTCCTTGGGATACGATCCACCTTTGTTCCCGGAGCAGGAGAGCGAGCTGGCCGTTCCATCCATCCAGGCGCACCTGAGACGCTGTCGGAGTCTGTGGACCAGAGCGCGCGATGCGCTATTACGCACGGCGACGTGCAACAGCGCCACGGCAAATCACCACAGGGGACTGGCCCCTGCCTACCAGGTGGGCCAACGAGTCTGGTTAGCCTCTCAGGACATTCACCTCAAGGCTGAGAAGAGGAGGCTGGCCCCACGCTTCATTGGCCTCTTCACCATCTCAAAAATCATCAACCCAGTGGCTGTGTGTCTGGCCCTACCCCCTCCCTCCGCATATGTCCCACCTTCCACGTGTCTAAGATCAAGCCCGTGGTCTCTGACCCCCTCTGTCCCCCGCCCACGGCGCCGCCTGCGCCTCTGATGATCGACGGCCACCCGGCCTGGAGAGTCGCTTCCATCATGGACTCCCGACGTCGAGGTTGCGGGCTGCAGTACTTGGTGGACTGGGAGGGATTCAGTCCTGAGTGGAGGTCCTGGGTGCGCTCTTCCTTGGTGTTGGACAGGAGTCTCATCACGGAGTTCCACCGGGTGCATCCGGACAAACCAGCACCAGGAGGCGCTGCTGGGGGGGGGGGCGGTACTGTCACGACTCGCCGCTCATCATCTGCCTCAGCTGCGCGCACACCTGTGCCTCGTCAGCCACAAGCTATTTAGCCCACTCAGCCCTGTGCAGCGGTCTGCAGCCGTCTGTTCACATCGGCACTTCTTCGCAGCTGGATCGTCTCCAAGACGACAGCAAAACTACGCTTCTACGTAAGCATTCCTTCCCTTACCTTTTGCAAGTCTTCTCCCCTGTGCACAGGTGGATTCCTTGGCGGCGGATACCCCGTCATCGCCATCCAACCCTCACCGTCGTCACAGGCTCTGCAGGACGCTGTCTTCCGGGCTTCTCCCTTGCCAACGCCAGCCACCTGTCGTCCACAAGTAAGCAGCACACTGCTCATTATTCCTGTCCAGGTGTGGTGCCCTTTACCCCTGTCCTCTGTTCTCTCCATAGGGTTGCCCGGCTGTACGGCACACCGCTCTGCTTCCTGTGCATCAGCGTTCACCCTCACCACATATACATATCTCACACATCCATCCATACACGCCTGCTTGTTAAATAAAGCTGTTAAATCTACCCTGAGCCTGTGTGTGTGTTTCCTGAGCCGGACATTATGTCATCCAAACAGATATCAATTGAAGGAGTTGTAGTCGTTACTGTATTTAAGTTAACGGTGGGAAGAATCTGATTGATTTTATCTCTGATAGATGAAATTTTATTATTGAAAAAAGTTCACAAAGACCTGACTAGTAAGCTCTAAGGGAATGCTAGGATTGACAGAGTCCTGACTCTTTGTCAGCCTGGCTACAGTGCTGAAGAGAAACCTGGGATTATTCTTGTTCTCTTCTATTAATGAAGAATAATAACTCGTTCTAGCTTTTCTAAGAGATTTGTTTTATAAATTAAAAGATGATTTCTCCAAGCTACATACATTTCATCTAAATTAGTGGTGCGCCATTTTCTTTCTAACTGACAAGTCTTCTGTTTTAAGCTACGAGTTTCTGTGTTGAACCAAGGAGGTAGAAATCTCTGATTAGACTTTTTCTTTTTTAAAGGGGCCACCATGTCTAGAGTCTGAGGCAGAGAAGCTGTAACACTATCTACCATGCTATCAATTACAGAAGGAGCAAGCTGTCTATAGCTTATTTCCGTTGTGATGGCACATGGCATAGAGGAAACAATCTGCATAAATTTGGTTACAACATCATCTGAGAGGCATCTACTGTAGTAATATTTTTCTTTAGCAGCCAAATAGTCACAAATAGTAAAATCAAAGGTTAACAGACAATGGTCTGACAGTACAGGGTTATGAGGAGACACTAACAGATTTTTTTATTTCTATGCCATATGTCAGAACAAGGTCCAACGTATGGTGGAGATAATGGGTAGAATTTCCTACTTTCTGAGAAAACCCCATCGAGTTTGATATTGAATTAAATGCCATATTAAGGCAATCGCTATCTACATCTACATGTATATTAAAGTCCCCAACTATAATTATTTTATCTGATTTCAGCACTAAATCAGCTAAGAATTGGGCAAATTCGGATAAAAACTCTGAGTAGGTTGATGCAGGACTATAAACTATGGCAAATATAATTGGGTTTAGCCTAAAATTGCTAAAATGCCCAATTCTGAGGACCAGGCCCTCAAGGGAATTATAACGTGTTTTTATAATAACTAGTAATATGGAATGGTAAATTGTTGCTACTCCTCCTCCATGACCAGAACTTGTGGGATTTTGACAGTTTAAATAAGCAGAGGGAGTTGATTCATTTAAACTAACATAATTCTCTTGTTTTAACTAAGTCTCTCTAAGGGATATTAAATCAGTCTGATGATCGATTAACAGACCATGGACTAGCAGGGACAGGATTTAGATACCTAATATTTAACAAACCACATTTAAATTATGAGGAGGAACAGAGGCCAAATCATTCAATTTAGAAGCTTTGTTGTGTTCACTGTGGTTAACGTCATGTTCATTGCTTGGTATTATGTGTCATCTAGTGGTCGTTTTTAGTTAACTTTGTTTAGGACAATAGAAGAAGAACTCAGACAGGAAGTTGTTGAAAAAAATGGTCCCACTGCGATACACGGCAGCTCCACTCTCCTGATCTTCTTTATTTGTTTGTGTTTGTTAAAGCATCGTCTGTAAGTATTTTATAGTAGAAATAATTAGTCACCACCTACGTTGTCTTCAGTTTGGTAGTCTGGCGTTTCTGGTACACCATTACACATTGAAAACCGTATGTTAGTGTTTATGCTAGTTGCTAAGCTAACGGCTACTACTCCGTGCTTTACACATGTAAATAAGATAGTTATTGCCTGTGAGTGTTATTTTAGTCCAATTGACATGTATATGTACAGTGGGGCAAAAAAGTATTTAGTCAGCCACCAATTGTGCAAGTTCTCCCACTTAAAAGATGAGAGAGGTCTCCAATTTTCATCATAGGTATACCTCAACTATGAGAGCCAAAATGAGAAAAAAATATCCAGAAAATCACAATGAAGGATTTTTAATGAATTAATTGGTAAATTCCTCGGTAAAATAAGTATTTGGTCAATAACAAAAGTTCATCTCAATACTTTGTTATACACCCTTTGTTGGCAATGACAGAGGTCAAACGTTTTCTGTAAGTCTTCACAAGGTTTTCACACACAGTTGCTGGTATTTTGACCCATTCCTCCACGCAGATCTCCTCTAGAGCAGTGATGTTTTGGGGCTATCGCTGGGCAACACGGACTTTCAACTCCCTCCAAAGATTTTCTATGGGGTTGAGATCTGGAGACTGGCTAGGCCACTCCAGGACCTTGAAATGCTTCTTACGAAGCCACTCCTTTGTTGCCCGGACGGTGTGTTTGGGATCATTGTCATGCTGAAAGACCCAGCCACGTTTCATCTTCAATGCCCTTGCTGATGGAATGAGGTTTTCACTCAAAATCTCACGATATATGGCCCCAATCATTCTTTCCTTTACACAGATCAGTCATCCTGGTCCCTTTGCAGAAAAACAGCCCCAAAGCATGATGTTTCCACCCACATGCTTCACAGTAGGTATGGTGTTCTTTCTCCTCCAAACACGACAAGTTGAGTTTTTATCAAAAAGTTCTATTTTGGTTTCATCTGACCATATGACATTCTCCCAATCCTCTTCTGGATCATCCAAATGCTCTCTAGCAAACTTCAGATGGGCCTGGACGTGTACTGGCTTAAGCAGGGGGACACGTCTGTCACTGCAGGATTTGAGTCCCTGGCGGCGTAGTGTGTTACTGATGGTAGCCTTTGTTACTTTGGTCCCAGCTCTCTGCAGGTCATTCACTAGGTCCCCCGTGTGGTTCTGGGATTTTTGCTTCTCTTCTCGTTATCATTTTTACCCTACAGGGTGCGATCTTGCGTGGAGCCCCAGACTGAGGGAGATTATCAGTGGTCTTGTATGTCTTCCATTTTCTAATAATTGCTCCCACAGTTGATTTCTTCACACCAAGCTGCTTACCTATTGCAGATTCAGTCTTCCCAGAATGGTGCAGGTCTACGATTTTGTTTCTGGTGTCCTTTGACAGCTCTTTGGTCTTGCCCATAGTGGCGTTTGGAGTCTGACTGTTTGAGGTTGTGGACGGGTGTCTTTTATACTGATAATGAGTTCAAACAGGTGCCATTAATACAGGTAACGAGTGGAGGACAGAGGAGCCTCTTAAAGAAAAAGTTACATGTCTGTGAGAGCCAGAAATCTTGCTTGTTTGTAGGTGACCAAATACTTATTTTACCAAGGAATTTACCAATTAATTCATAAAAAATTCTTCAATGTGATTTTCTGGATGTTTTTTTTTCTCATTTTGTCTCTCATAGTTGAGGTATACCTATGATGAAAATTGGAGACCTCCCTCATCTTTTAAGTGGGAGAACTTTCACAATTGGTGGCTGACTAAATACTTTTTTGCCCCACAGTATGTGTATATGTATATGTGTATGTATATGTTTTTCTGTATTGTTACAGTTCCACAAAATAAGGATTCAGTAAACTGTACTGAACATCCTCTGGAGTCTGGGAAGTTTCTGGATCTGTGTTTAGCTGTTTGGAGAGCTAGATCAGCTTCTAGCAAGGCCATTTACAGTGAAAAGACGGCACCACGGCAAGCAGCAAAGCTACAGCAGCCATCACGTGGAGCCACTGCCATCTCAAAAAGCTAAGTAAAGTGCAAACGGGCATCAGAAGCCAGCTCATCAACTTAACTCCTCCACATATGAGACAAATCGACTCAAAATGTCTGAAAGCAAATCTCAAAAAAGTGGCACTCCATCAGTCCTCTCACGAAAATCACCATCACGAGCAAGCTCAGCAGCAAGTATTGAATTACTAAGAGCAAAATCAAAGGCAGAAGCCGCTCAAGCCAGAGCCTCATATGCACAAAAGGAAATAAAAATTAAAGTTGAGCAAGGATGTTTACTAGCCACTCTCAATGCTCTTAGAGCAGAAAAAGAAAAGGAAGCTGCTATAGCAGAAGCTAATACTTTAGAAGCTGGACTACTTGAATTGAACCTTGAAACACGCAGTGAAACTTACAGGTTATCTCCTGCTGAAGACCAAAAACAACGCACTGCTCAGTATGTATTAGAACAAGCAGCTGTCACTGCAGCGCAACAACCCATTCCATGAAAGACTGAAATTGTCACTCCAGCAGCTCCTTCCTGACCTGTAGTGGCAAAGCAAGAAAACAGACCAAGCTACATGCAGTGTCAAACCAGGCTGCATCCGACAACGATTTTGATAAATCCTTGTCTACTAGCTTTAAAACACTTGCACCCATGAACCAAAGTATTCCCAAAACATACATTGCTTGCAGCTATTATCTGCCAACCTAGCCAGCCTATGATCTTGCCAAACACCTTGCACACAGTCAACTCATAACCTCAGGCCTTTCCACCTTTGATGACCAGCCTGTGAACTATTGGGCGTAGAAATCATCCTTCAAAACACACCATCCAACCGATGATCCTGAAGGACAAGCTGCTGCGCGCAGGGGTGGACCAGCACCTGTCATCATGGATCCTGGACTACCTCACGAACCGGCCTCAGTTTGTGAGAACCCGGGACTGTGTGTCCGACACGATCATCAGTAGCACGGGGGCCCCCCAGGGAACGGTGCTGGCTCCCTTCCTGTTCACTCTTTATACTGCGGACTTCTCACACAACACAACACACTGCCATCTACAGAAGTTCTCTGATGACTCTGCGATCGTTGGCCTCATCTCCAATGGAGATGAAGCTGAGTACAGAGGGCTTATCCAGGACTTCGTGGACTGGTGCCATCGGAACTGCCTCCAGATCAACGCGAGGAAAACTAAGGAGCTGGTGGTGGACTGCCGCAGGCATGGGCAGCCCCTCACAGTACCAGTAAATATACAGGGAACAGACATCGAGATGGTGACATCCTATAAGTACCTGGGTATTCATCTGAACAATAAACTAGACTGGTCACACAATACTGATGCACTCTACAAGAAGGGACAGCGCAGGCTGTTCCTGCTGAGGAGACTCAGGTCTTTTGGTGTACAAGGGGCGCTGCTGAAGTCATTCTATGACACGGTGGTGGCATCAGCCATCACTTTTGGAGTGGTCTGCTGGGGCAGTGGCATTACTGCAGCCGATAGGAAGAGACTGAACAAACTGATTAAGAAAGCTAGCTCTGTCCTGGGGCAGCGCCTTGATCCGATGGAGGAGATAGGAGAGAGAAGGACGGTGGCTAAACTGTCATCTCTGCTGGAGTCCGAGTTCCACCCTATGCAGGACATACTGAATGCACTGAGGAGCTCATTTAGCAGCAGACTACATCATCCCAGGTGCACAACCGAGAGGTTTCGTAGGTCCTTCCTACCAACGGCTGTCAGACTGTACAACCTAAGCAGGGCTGCTCGCAGAGATAGCAAAAAGACGTAACAAACTAATAGTTTTTTGAATGCAAAAGATGCAATAGACTTACACAATGGTCCCCTCCGGCATACAACTAGGAACATACCGGTCGCTATGGAGGGTGAGAATATGTATGGGCACATAATCATACCATGTAGGATAACTAAGTAGACGGTTATGCTGTTTCATTCCATCTAGCAACAATGCTCTGCACTGTGTGTGTTTATATATTTACATATTTATTCCATCTAGCTACAATGCTCAGCACTGGGTGTGTTTATATATTTATATATCTACATATTATTCCATCTAGCTACATTGCTCCGCACTGTGTGTGTTTATATACTTGCATATTTATTCCACCTAGCTGCAATGCTCCGTACTGTGGGTGTTTATATATTTACATATTTATTCCATCTAGCTACAATGCTCTGCACTGTGTGTTCATATATTCATATATTTATTCCATCCAGCTACAATGCTCTGCACTGTGTGTCTGTGTGTGTGTGTATATATATATATTTTATAGTAATACGTACATATGTATATTAGCTGCTCTTGCTTGCTTGTTTTTTTCTTGCCTTCTGATTGTTGCTCTGAGTGTTGCTATCCCTGTGCTGTTGCAATCCTGGAATTTCCCCGTTGTGGGACTAATAAAGGCTTATCTTATCTTATCTTATCTTATCTTAAAAGCGCCATAGCAGGTCTAGACCTATCTGCAGGAGAAGAGCTTGATTTGCTAGTACAGTACCTTGGTAAAAACTCAGTCAAACAAGTCAAATAAATGAAAGCAGTCAACATCAGGCACACTGAAGCAGGTTTAATGATAGCTTGGGAGAGACTTGAGGAAACAGATGGCTCAACAGAGGACATAGAGCAAGCCCTGTTTCACAAAGTCAAAAACTTCCCTAAAATCACAACAAGAGATCCTCTTAAACTTCGCGATCTAGCAGATTTACTGTTTGAGCTGGAGGCTGCCAAGCTTAATGGCTATTTACTGGGCTTGTCTTATTTAGACACATCTAGGGGGATCCAACCAATCGTTGACAAATTACCTTACAACATACAGGAGAAATGGATGACTTACGGCTCAAAGTATAAACATGAACATGGCGCCAGCTTTCCCCCCTTCACTGTTTTCGCCAACTTCATATGTATCAAAGCCAAAACGCGAACGAACCCCAGTTTTAACCTGCACATCTCTAATCAGTCTGCACCAGAGAGAAAACATGGCTCTGAAAGATTTCCTAAAGTGCCGATATCTGTTCATAAAACGCAACTATCTTCAGTGGTCAAATCAGAAAGAGAAAGGATTAAAACCCCAGCTAACCCAAACAAGCAATGTCCAATTCACAATAAACCCCACCCTCTAATACGATACAGAGGATTCACAGAAAAAGCTCTGGAAGAGTGCAAACAGATTCTCAACAAGTATAACATCTGCTTCCATGCTGTTCATCCACTGATCACATCGCAAAGAACTGTACCACAGAAATTCTATGTACAGAACGCGGCAGCAATACTCACTTTTCTGCTCTCCATCCTGGTGCAGCCCCCTGGGAGTCTAAAGCACCCCCTCCCCTCACACAGCAAGGCGGGGAGGATGACAAAGCAGACACCCAAGAAGTTACATCTAGCTGCACTGAAGTTTGTGGAGAAGGAGTGACCGCCAGGGAGTGTTCAAATATAGCACTGGTGAATGTGTACCCTGCTGGGCACAAAGAGCAAACTAAGAAAATGTACGCAATCTTGGATGAACAGAGCAACCGCTGACTTGCTCACTCTCCGTTCTTTGATCTGTTTCAGATCCAGGGAACAAGTCACCCCTACACACTAAAGACATGTGCTGGACTCACAGGAGTAACGGGAAAGTGAGCGTGCGGCTTCATGGTGGAGTCAATGAACAAAAAGCTAAGCCTTCCTCTGCCAATGCTCCTCGAATGCAATGACATTGCCAATAACCGCTCAGAAATCCCTACCCCAGAAGCTGCCCGTCACCATGCCCATCTGCAACGGATCGCTGACATGATCCCGCCACTAGATCCCACGGCTGACATACTGCTTACTGTATGCTCGGCAGAGTTGTTCTGAGAGTCCATAAGGTCAGAGAGCAAATAAACAGCCCAGGCAACTCTCCATTTGCTCAGAGACTCGATTTAGGATGGGTGGTGGTAGGTGAGGTCTGTTTAGCTGGAGTACACAGACCTCCACAAGTGAACACCTACAAAACCTTTATTCTGGAGAACGGCTGCACAAGCTTTTTTCAGCAACAGTCAAATCAAAGTCAAAGAGACGTTCACAAAGATTCCTGGAATTTGCCATAGCCCAGAGCAACTCTTGACCAGTATTCATGAGTCTGGAGGTAGTGTGGACAGCATCGGCCAACAGATTTTTGCACACATATCGGACGGCCACAAACTTGCTCCTTCAGCCGAGGACACACAGTTTCTCCAAATAATTCTATTAGGTTCTATCAGGACAGTGACAATAGCTGGGTGGGTCCTCTGCCTTTCAGCTCGCCACGGCAACGGCTGCCCAACACTCATGACCGCCTCATGTCACTCAGACGCACTCTGGAAAAATGACCTGAAATGAAAGCACACTTTCTAGAGTTTATGGAGAACATGCTCAGCAGAGGACATGCAGAAGTTATGCCACCTCTTGGTCAGAACCAGGAATGCTGGTACCTGCCTCTGTTGGGGGTTTATCACCCAAGGAAACCTAAAAAAATTAGGGTTGTGTTCGACTCAACTGCTCCATGCTCCTAGCTACAATGCTCCGCACTGTGTGTTTATATATTTATATGTACATATGTATATTCGCTGCTCTTGTTTTTTTCTTGTCTTCTGATTGTTGCTCTGAGTGTTGCTATCCCTGCGCTGTTGCAATCCTGGAATTTCCCCACTGTGGGACTAATAAAGGCTTATCTTATCTTATCTCTTATCTTATCCATACGAGGGAGTCTCACTCAATGATGTGTTACTTACAGGGCCCGACCTCAACAATAGTCTAGTGGGCGTGCTAATGAGGTCCAGAAAGGAGCAAGTTGCAATAACTGCAGATATTGAACACATGTTCCACTGTTTCATCATCAAAGCAAACCACAGAGACTTTCTCCGCTTCTTATGGTACAAAGATAATGACATGTTTTCTGAAGTTGTCGAGTACCGTATGCGTGTGCACATCTTTGGGAACAGTCCCTCACCCTCTGTTGCCATGTATGGTCTGAAAGGAGCGGCAGCTAGTGGTGAAATGCACTGTGGAAGTGATGTGCTCTGGTTTATTGAGCGAAACTTCTATGTTGATGACGCTCTAAAGTCATTTGCTACAGAGGAAGAAGCAGTTCATGTTCTCGAACAAGCACAACACGTTCTCACATCTTCAAACCTCCGACTACACAAAGTCACCTCCAATCGTCCTGCTGTCCTAGAGGCCTTTCCCCCAGAGGACCAAGCAAAGACATTGAGAATTTAGACTTGTGTGCTCAAGATTTACCAGTGCAATGCAGTCTAGGGCTGTTATGGAATATTGATACAGACTCTTTCACATTCAAGCTCAATGATGATCAGAAACCCTTTACACATAGAGGTGTCCTCTCTACGGTTAATAGCCTCTACAATCCACTCGGGTTTCTCACTCCAATCACAATCCAAGGCATACTCATTCTGAGAGAACTTAATGCTGCTACAGCCGATTGGGATGGACCTCTTCCAGACAGCATGAAAGCAGAGTGGAGTAAATGGAAAGACTCGCTCCAAGATTTGCAAAGTTTCAAATATCATGTCTACATCCCTGTCTACAACAAATGCTCAAAAGAAAGAACTTTGTGTATTTGCCGATGCAGCAGTAAAAGCCATTGCCGCCGCCGCCTACATAAAACTATCTACTCCGGACAACACAGAGGCGGGCTTTGTATTCGGAAAGGCAAAGTTGGCTCCTCAAGCAGGCCTTACAATCCCGAGATTAGAGCTATGTGCTGCAGTACTCGCAGTTGAAGTTGCAGAGCTGGTTGTAGCAGAAATCGACATTACATTTGACAACACTGAGTATTACACGGACAGTAAAGTTGTATTAGGGTACATATGCAACCAGTCTCGAAGGTTCTACGTATATGTGCATAACAGAGTCCAACGCATCCTCCAGTCAGCACGTTCCAACCAGTGAAAACACATTCCATCCGAGCTCAACCCAGCAGACTATGGCTCCAGATCTGTAACAGCAGCACAGCTAAGCAGCACGACATGGTTAGAAGGACCAGCCTTTCTTGTCAACTCATTTGTACATTCTTCATCTCCAGACACATTTGATCTTGTTGTTCCTGCTCTTGACACTGAAATACATCCTCTAGTGATGACAAGCCTCACTCGTGTCACAAAACCCACAGTAAGTCCCACACATTTTGAACGGTTCTCCAAGTACAGTACTCTCATCAGAGCAATAGCTTGTTTGATTCATGTTGCCTGTTCCTTTGCCCACTCCAACCAAACTTCCACTTGTCGTGGCTAGCACCTTTGTCGACCTACAGAAGAGGAGCTGATAAAGGCTAAGGTTTGCATTGTAAAAGGTGTTCAAAGTGAGTACTACAAAGAGGAATTGAAATGTATACAAGAAAAGACCAAGATACCCCCCTCAAGCAGCCTCTGGAAGCTGCAGCCTATACTTGACAAAGATGGACTCTTAAGAGTTGGGGGCCATATCGCACAGTCTGAACTAGGCATTGACATCACCAATCCCCTCATCATTCCTGCTCAGTACAACCTTGCAACGCTTTTAATCCGCCACTACCACGAGACCGAGAAACATCAGGGGAGAAATTTCACAGAAGGCGCTATAAGAGCAGTGGGATTCTGGCTAGTAGGAGCCAAGCAAAGCATCAGCGCAGTCCTTTACAAGTGCATCACCTGCAGAAAATTACGAGGAAAAACAGAATGTCAACAAATGGGAAACTTACCATCTGAGCAAATGCAAGTAGCACCCCCCTTCACGTATCTGGGTGTCGATGTGTTCGGGCTGTGGGATGTGGTAACACGCTGCACAAGAGGAGGGCAGGCTAACTCCAAAAGGTGGGCAGTAATGTTCTCATGCATGTCAACGAGGGCAGTCCATATTGAGTTAATTGAAACAATGAGCACCAGCAGTTTCATTAATGCCCTGAGACGCCTTTTCGCAGTCAGAGGCCCTGTGAAACCAATAAGATCTGATTGTGGCACAAACTTTATTGGCGCTTCCCAAGAACTGAAAATGGACAAGACAAACTTTAACACAAGGGACGCTGAAAGCTACCTGAATAAACAAAACTGCTCATGGATCTTCAATCCGCCTCATGCATCACACATGGGCAGTGCCTGGGAGCGAATGATTGGAATTGCCAGACGCATTCTCGACTCCATGGCCCATTCTTCTTCTGGCATTCAGAGAGAGCAGACGCTTTTCTCCCTCCTCTCCCTCCTAATCCTACTCCCTTCTGATCCCAGCTTGCAATGTTGCATTTTTGTCTGTGTTTTTGTCGCTCTTCTTCTGGCTGAATCTTAATCCAAACGGAAATTGTGGATCTGGAAAGCGGCTTAAATGTGATTGTCACCACTTTAAAAGAAGATCGGGTCAGGGGGAACCCAAGGGGGAGACTCATGGTCATTGGGAACTCATGTGTCTGTATGATTCGACTGGAGATGCAGAAGACATCTATTGGCTATGATCACAGGACTTCTACTTTGGCTTTGGAGTTTCCTGATGTATCAGAAATTGAGGAAGGTGGAGAGCTGTTCAAATGCGGACCCAGGCAAGCTCCTTCACCAAATTCGAACAGTTGGGAAGTGCACGAATAGCGGCATGGTGAACTGAATGGTAATTGATTCAGATGGTGGAATACATCTCGAGTCGCTAGTGCTCTCCAGGGAATGTTTTTAAGCCTGTATATGGAAATTATGAAGCACAGAATCGCATGAGAGAGGAAAATTCTATTCTCTGAGTGAACTGTGCAGATTTGACCTTGTTTTTTTGGTGCCCTGTTTACATTCCTCCTCGATGAAGATAAGGTAGAAGAGGCGGCTGGCTTAACCCAAACAATCGACAAACAATTGCTGTTGTTTCAGCAGACTGAGCTCTTCAAGGACAGCGTTACCATGTGTCTTCAGAACTCTGCCATCTGCATGCACGAGAGAGATAGACTCTGGACATGCTTATAGAACACATGATTCCACTGCCAGGGGGTGCCCTCTGCTGTTCACTAGCAACTGACACACCCACACTACACACTGCATACAACATCACATGACTGATACACATACACTGACACACATACACACACACACTGTCTCTCTCAACTTGTTGCTTTGTTAATGTGTGATCTATTGTCTGCTAATTGTGCATTAGAGGGTTTTTTTCTATGTAATCACAATTTTGCGCATATGAGCTTTTTACGAGCTTTATACGAGCTTTATTTTGATAACAACATTTTTTCTCTCCCCCTAATGTGTTTCCCCTCCCTCCCCCCCTTCCCCTCTTTACCCTCCACTGTATGACAGGAGCCTTTGCATGGCTGCCGCGTCATTGGGATGCGCTTATCTAGCGCGCCCAATGTCAAGTCAAATTCCTCGTATGTTTACTTGTATGTTTACTTGTAAACATGCTTGGCAATAAAGTTCATTCTGATTCTGATTCTGATTCTGATTCTAACTCATGAACTATTGTTAACATTTATGGCTGAAGTATCTGCCATCATGAGCGCTCGCCCTCTTGATCCTGTGTCAACTGATCCTGAGTCACCACTTATCCTCACACCTTCAATGTTGCTCACAGTGAAAACAGGATCATCACCACCACCACCTCCTGGTAACTTTGAAAGGGGAACACTTCTGAAAGAACAGTGGAAAAGAGTGCAAAGTCTCGCCGACACGTTCTGGTCCAAATGGAGACGGGAGTACCTCCATACACTTCAATTACACCACAAATGGCAGGATAAGAAACCAAGTCTCAAAGAAGGAGATATTGTTTTGCTCAAACACGCTCAGGTGAAAAGGAACTACTGACCCATGTCTGTTATCACAAAGACCTTTTCAAGTCAAGATGGACTAGTCAGGAAAGTCGAAGTAACAACTTCTCATGCTGGTGAAAAAAGGGCTTTCTGCCGCCCTGTAACAGAAGTGGTTTTACTCTTCTACCCAGAGTAAAGTAGTTAACAGGACTGTTTAAATGTGGGATCATTATGATCCCAGGCAGGGAGTGTTGTGTTCAATGTGATTAACGTCATTTTCATTGCTTGGTATTATGCGCCATCTAGTGGCCATTTTTAGTTAACTTTAGGACAGTAGAAGAAGAACTCAGACAGGAAGTTTTTGAAAAAATGGTCCCACTGTGATACACGGCAGCTCCACTCTCCTGATCTTCTTTATTTGTTTGTGTTTGTTAAAGCATCGTCTGTAAGTATTTTATAGTAGAAATAATTAGTCACCACATACGTTGTCTTCGGTTTGGTAGTCTGGCGTTTCCGGTACACATCGTAAACCATATGTTAGTGTTTATGCTAATCGCTAAGCTAATGGCTGCTACGCCGTGCTTTACACATGTAAATAAGATAGTTATTGCCTGTGAGTGTTATTTTAGTCCAACTGACATGTATATGTCCGGTTTTTCTGTATTGTTACAGTTTCACAAAATAAGGATTCAGTAAACTACACTGAACATCCTCTGGAGTCTGAGAAGTTTCTGGATCTGTGTTTAGCTGTTTGGAGAGCTTGAGCAGCTCCTAGCAACGCCATTTACATGCTTCATGTTTAACTTGAGTTTTACCAACTTTTTGTTTAATCACTTTGGGATGCTTATACATTATATTTTTATTTACTTTGTAGGGAGCAGACAATGATTCTCTGATGGGGAAGACAGGGACTAAGTTGGGGGATGGCGGATGAAGAGGAGCTGCAGAGGGGCGTGTAAGACTGCAACTCTGCTTCCTGGTCCCAACTCTGAATTGACAAGGTTTTGGAAATTCGGATAAAAATGATACCAGATTGTTAGATAAATGAGACGCACCATCCAAAGCGGGATGGACGCCGTCTCGTCTAATAAGACCAGGTTTTCCCCAAAATGAGCTCCAGTTGTCAATGTAGCCCACGTCATTTGCAGCACACCACACAGACAGCCAGCCATTGAAGGATGACAAGTGGCTAAACATGTCATCACTGGTCAGATTGGGGAGGGTCCCAGAGAATACCACAGAGGCAGACATTGTTTTTTGCAAAGTCACACACCAATTCCACGTTAAGTTTTGTGACTTCCGACTGCTTAGAGTCGGATGTCATTAATGCCAGCGTGGATAACAATTGTGGAGTATTTACAGTTACTTTTAGCCAGCATTTTCAAATTTGACTCGATGTCGCCTGCTCTGGCCCCAGGAATGCATTTGACTATGGCTGCTGGAGTCTCTAGGTTCATGTTTCTGACTACAGAGTTGCCAATGATCAGAGTTTTTTCCTCAGCGGGTGTGTCGCTGAGCGGGGAAAAACGATTAGAAACATGAACAGGTTGGTGGTGAACCGGAGCCTTGCAATTAGGCTTCCTTCTCACCCACCCAGTCTCCTCACTGCTGAGGATGACCGGAGGACCGCTAGCAGGCCGCCCTATGCTAGTGAGCTCCGCTGCATCTAAGGGGCGTCCATCGTTATTAACTGGCGTAGACAGTGTTTCAATGCAGCGGAGCCGGGATTCCAAATCAGACAACCACACCTCGAGCGCCTCAAAAAGACAACATTTATTACATTTACCGTTATCACTAAAAGAAGCAGAGGTGTAGCTAAATATCTCAAAGAGAGAGCACACCAGAGGAGGAGAAGAAGGAGAGCTAGTAGCCATAGCTAGTGGCTAACCCGAAGCTAACAAAAACACTGATGAAAGATGAACAGAAGGCTAAAGAGGGTGATTAGGTGACACTGAGTGCGTACACAGGTGCAAGAGGCTTGATAAACAGAAGTGAGAGCTAACGGTAGAAGGAAAAAAGTGATTAAAATACAATTAAAGGCAAAATCCTCAGGAGAATGGGGAGAGCTAACCACAGAGCAAACCACACAGACAGCAACACACAAAGTGATGATACGTTACCACAGGCTTCGAAGCCACCCCTGTGGTAACGTATCACAGTTACGGTTATGCAAGTGTTCCTGTGGTAACATAGCTGTGAGTTCTTTTGCAAAAACAGATAAGTCCAACTGGTTTAATATTGAGAAAAAAACACATTTTCATCTGTAGGTTTATAGGTGTTAGTATTTCCAAATCAGCTTCTAAGACACGGTCACTTGAAATATGAGTATCTCAGACATAATAAAGCAAAAAATTGAACATCAACTCACAGTTACTTTTTGTCAATTTATTAGTACTTTTTTCTGCAAAAACAAGTAAGTCCACAAGCCATTCTTTTGCAAAAATTGACATGTCCCGAAAGCCCTGCTAGTTTGTCTGGAACATACATGAATATCTGTAAGCATCAATGTAGTATGACTGACACACTGATTTAGGCATAATAGAAGATAATAGTAGCAAGAATTCTGAATATTTGTCACCACTCGCCGCTCACGGGCATCCACCTCAGCTGCGCGCACACCTGCACCTCTTTAGCGCGCAACTATTTATTCCACCTCGCCCTGAGCATCGGCCTGGAGCCGTCTGTCTTCCTTTGTGCTCTAACCCTCAGCAGATTCCTTCCTCCAGGCCTGCTGATCATCACAACGACACGTAAGCTGTCTATTTTTCTCACCTGTCCTCTCAGCCTTCCCCTGTGCACAGGTGGATTCCCCGGCAGTGGACATCCTCTCCTTCATCATCAGAATCAGAATCAGAATCAGAATCAGAATCAGGTTTATTGCCATTGTTCATGTAGTACACAAACTAGGAATTTGTCTCGGTACAATGCTGCAACATTAAACATGATAAGATAAGAGAAATAAACTATACATGTAATAAAGTGTAGGATAAGATTAAGTGATACTGGTCAACAGTTAAAATATATATTAGCCAGCAGCAGATACTGTGGAGAACTATATAGTGCAGTCGGTAATGCAGGAAGAAAACAGTGATGATTGACATGAGTCTGGTTGAGCTGCTGTACATGGTGCACGAGAGTCACTTAGTGTTCAGCAGTCTAATGGCAGAGGGGAAG
The DNA here is from genome assembly GCA_020510985.1 of Pholidichthys leucotaenia. NCBI lineage: Eukaryota > Metazoa > Chordata > Actinopteri > Cichliformes > Pholidichthyidae > Pholidichthys > Pholidichthys leucotaenia. Next base: position 439,266,670 of record CM035841.1, read on the forward strand.
AAGCTGTTCATGTGACGGGAGGTTTTAGTCTGGATGGACCGAAGTCTTCTACCAGAGGGGAGGGGGGCAAACAGTACGTGACCAGGGTGTGAGGGATCGGCTATGATCCGGCCAGCACGCCTCCGGGTCCTGGAGATGTACAGATCCTGGAGAGATGGGAGCTTGCAGCCGATCACCTTCTCAGCAGTGCGCACGACACGCTGCAGCCTTAGTCTGTCCCTGGCAGTGGCTCCTGCGTACCACACGGTTATGGAGGTGGTGAGGATGGACTCGATGATGGCTGTGTAGAACTGCACTAACATCTTGGTGGGTAGCTTGAGCTTCCTCAGCTGCCGCAGGAAGAACATCCTCTGCTGGGCTTTTTTGATGAGTGAGCTGATGGTCAGCTCCCATTTGAGGTCCCTGGTGATGGTAGTGCCTAGGAAGCGGAAGGAATCAGCAGTGGTGATGGGAGAGCCTGAGAGGGTGAGGGGGGGCAGAGGAGTAGTGACTTTCCTGAAGTCTACAATCATCTCCACTGTCTTCAGAGCGTTCAGCTGCAGGTTGTTATTGCTGCACCAGGACGCCAGCTGGGCCACCTCTCTCCTGTAGGCGGACTCGTCGCCGTTGGAGATGAGCCCGATGAGGGTGGTGTCGTCCGCAAACTTGATCAACTTGACAGACTGGTGGCTGGAGGTGCAGGAGTTGGTGTAAAGGGAGAAGAGTAGGGGGGAAAGTACACAGCCCTGGGGTGATCCGGTGCTGATGCTAGTATAGTCTGAGACAGTCTTTCCCAGCCGCACATGCTGCCTCCGGTCCGTCAGGAAGTCGATGATCCACCTGCAGAGGGAGTCAGGCACGTTGAGCAGGGACAGCTTGTCCCGGAGCAGAGCGGGGCGGATGGTGTTGAATGCGGAGCTGAAGTCCACAAACAGGATCCTGGCGTAGGTTCCCGGGGAGTCCAGGTGCTGCAGGATGGAGTGGAGGGCCAGGTTGACTGCATCGTCTACAGACCTGTTGGCTCGGTAGGCAAACTGCAGCGGGTCCAGGAGAGGGGTGGTGATGGACTTGAGGTGGGACAGGACCAGGCGCTCAAAGGACTTCATGACTACAGAGGTGAGCGCTACAGGTCTGTAGTCATTAAGTCCAGTGATCCGTGGCTTCTTGGGGACAGGGATGATGGTGGAGGATTTGAGGCAGGACGGCACGTGGCATAACTTAAGGGAGGTGTTAAAAATGTCTGTGAATACAGGAGCCAGCTGTTTCGCACAGAGTCTCAGGGTGGAGGGAGACACGCCGTCTGGGCCGGGGGCCTTGCGCGGGTTCAGTCTGGAGAACTGTTTGAGCACATCCTGCTCACTGATGATAAGGGGAGGGGGGGAGGAGGGGGGGTGCCTTAAATGAAGTAGGGAATGTGGAGGCTGTGGAGCTGGAGGGAGGGGGGGAGTTGGACACAGATGACGAGGTGTCAAAACGGGCATAGTGTTGGGACAGTCTCTGACAAAGGGCTTTGTCATCCTGACCTTTAGGAGCCTGAGGCCGATAGTTGGTGATCTGCCTCAGTCCTCTCCACACGGAAGCCGAATCATTAGCAGTGAACTGCTGCTGGAGTCTCTCTGAGTACACAGATTTAGCCCTCTTCAGCTCTCTGTTAAACCGGTATTTAACCTCCCTGTAGCAGTCCCTGTCTCCACTTTTCAGCGCTGCTTCCTTCTCCTTCCTGATCTGTCTGAGCTTAGCTGTGAACCAGGGTTTGTCATTAGAGTAACTCACCCTGGTGCGTGATGGAAGAATGTTCTCTTCACAAAAGTGGATATATGAGTTCACAGTGTCCGTGTACTCATCCAGATCATGCGTGGCTCCTTTAAGCATGCCCCAGTCAGATATTTCCATGCACGTTTCCAGCTTCTCCTCAGCATCACTGGTCCGTATCTTCGTAGTGCTCACAACAGGTTTAGTGAGCTTCAATCTCTGTCTGTATGTGGGAATGAGGTGAACCATCACGTGATCAGATAATCCCAGCGCAGCTCGAGGGACAGCGCGATATGCGTCTTTCACTGTGGTGTAACAGTGATCCAGTGTGTTTAATCCTCTGGTGGGGCATTTAATAAACTGTTTGTAGCGGGGGAGATCGTGGCTCAGATTGCACTGATTAAAGTCGCCAGCCACAATAATCAGCGAGTCTGGAAAACTCCGCTCTGTGTGTTGAATGTGATCCGCGAGCACGCGCTGAGCTTCGCGCGTGTCCGCGTCGGGAGGGGCGTACACAGCGATCATTATAAAAGAAGCAAACTCCCGCGGGGAATAGAAGGGCTTGCAATTGATAACAAGAAATTCCAAGGCAGGAGAACAGTGTTTGGAAATTACCGTTACATCAGAGCACCAGATGCAGTTGATGTAGAAGCAGACTCCGCCTCCTGTGAGGCATCATCGTTCCCCTGCAACTCCTCTCCTCCTTGGACGCACAGCAGGACGCTGTCTCCCAGGCTTGGGATCTTGCCAATGCCAGCCACCTCTGTTACTGCAAGTAAGCACATTGCTTTATTACTCTACTGTGTGGTTTGCCCAGCTAACTTCCTGCTCTCGTCTCATCCTTAGGGTTGCCTGGCTGCACGGCGCGCTGCTCTGTCCCTACCTTCATCTTCCACCCACAACACATTCACATATCGCATACACGCATCCAAACACGTTTTATTGGTTGAAATAAAGCTTTCAAATCTACCTGAGCCTGCGTGCGTGTTTCCTGGCCCGAGTATTATGTCAGTACAGCTGCAGCAGAGCGGCCCAGCGGACAGCGGGCTCGCACGCCGCTTTTCCACCCTCGAGGCTCGGGTGGATATGATTGCGCACCAACAGCAAGTTATTTTCAATCAATTAACCGTAATTACTCACCGGTTAGACCGCCTGGATCCCCAGCAGGTGTTCCCCCAGGTTCCTCAAGGCGCCTCGGCTCCGGTCGCTTCCACGGCTGGTCAGCCTAGCTCGGGAACGCCCACCCGGCTCACACCTATTCCGACCCCCGCTCGCTTCAACGGGAAACTCGATGGAGCATGGGGGTTTATTTTGCAGTGTGAGGCAGTGTTCCTGCACGTTCCCGGGGATTTCCCCTCAGACCATAGCCGAATCGGGTACATGGCTAATCTCTTGGAGGAGCGAGCGCTAGCTTGGGCTTACGCCATTTTGTCGAAGCCCAGCTACGCAACCCTCTCTTATGACGGGTTCGTGCAAGACTTCTTAGAGGTGTTCGACCACTCGCGTCGTGACAGCGTCCTCGCCGATCGGCTCCTTAGTCTCCAACAGGGAAGCCGGTCGGCGGTGGATCACGCTGTTGACTTCCGGGTGGCAGCGGAGGAGGTGGGCTGGGGAGAGGCATCTCTCTGCAGTATCTTCCTCACAATTAGCCTGGACAATATGCTGCGAGAGTGGGCCACGGAGCGGAAGTCAGTCAGCCGCTCGCACGGAGCTTCCGTCCGCTCTCCTCAGTCTCGCCCCCTGGCGTTACCCGCTCCGGAGTCCACTGATGAGCCAGAGGCCATGGCAATCGGGCGCACCAGGCTCCCTCTTGTGGAGAGACAACGCCGGTGGGAACTGGGTCTCTGCATGTATTGCGGAGATGACCAGCATCCCGTGGAGCTGTGCCCGGTTAAGCCAAACGGGGGGGGGGGGTCTGTGAGTCACTCGACCACCGCTTTGACCTTAGCGGGGTCGGGGAGAATCTGATTGTGCGAGATGACAAACCCCAGGAAGGGGGTGGTCTGGGCGTAGAACTCGCACTTCTCCGCCTTGATGTAAAGTCTAGTTTCCAGCAGCCGTTGCAGGACCCACCTCACATGAGCCTGGTGCTCCTCCCGTGACCTGGAGAAGATGAGTATATCGTCCAAATACACGAAGACAAAGACCCCCAGGAAATCTCGTAGGAGCTGGTGGAAGACGGCAGGAGGGTTGGTGAGCCCAAACGGCATCACAAGGTACTCGAAATGACCGCTGGGCGTCCTGAAAGCCGTCTTCCACTCATCACCCTCCCGGATCCGAACGAGATGGTAAGTGCTGCGGAGATCTAGTTTCGTGAACCAGGTCGCCCCCTGGAGGGAGTGGAAGGCGGTGTCCATCAGCGGCAAGGTGTAGCGATCCTTGATTGTAATATCATTCAGCGCTCTGAAGTCAATGCAGGGGCGAAGGGACCCATCCTTCTTGGACATGAAGAAGAAGCCTGCGCCGAGCGGAGACGAGGAGGGGCGGATGATCCCAGCGCTGAGCGACTCCTTGATGTAAGCATCCATCGCCTCACGTTCAGGAGCGGAGAGGCTGTACAGGCGGCCAGATGGCAAGGGGGCCCCTGGACGGAGATTTATATCGCAGTCATACAGCCGGTGAGGGGGAAGAGACATAGCCTTGGACTTACTGAAAGCTACTCCCAAGTTGTGGAACTCCTGCGGCACCAGGGTGAGGTCTGGAGGCTCGGAGACCGGCGCCGGCGGAGGGGTGGACGGAGCACACGCCGCAGACTGGAGGCAGGTGCCCAGGCAGAAGGAGCTCCATGAAAGGACACTGCTGGATCTCCAATCGAGGACGGGGTTGTGCAAGCGCAGCCAAGGGTAGCCCAGGATGACACGGTCCAAAGAGGAGGGCAGGACAAACAGGGTCAGATCCTCACAGTGGTCGCCAGAGATGATAATGGGAACCGGCTTGGTGCGATGCGTCATTACCCCCAGGGGAGAGCGAGAGAGAGTGACCAGGTTGAGGGGAGTTGACAGTGTAGTAGTAGTAGATTAGTTTATTTGACAGGGACAGTGCAATAAACATAGACAATTAATCAAAGACAATCAATCTGATGTGTTGCACATAGAGTGTATAGCTATTAGCTAATTTGCAACTCTTGTCCCTGGATGGGCTGTGGCTGACAGGATATGCCCAAACGGGTTGCCAGGCTCTTGGAAATAAAACTTTGCTCTGCCCCTGAATCCACCAGTGCGTGCGTGAGATGCCCGATGGAGTTATGGCAGAATCGAATGGGCAGTGTGCAACAGGATAGGGGATTTGACCGGTTAGAGTCCGCGAGGCCCCCTACAGTGACACGGGCATCCACCTCAGCTGTGCGCACACCTGCACCTCGTTAGCGCGCAACTATTTATTTCACCTCGCCCTGAGCATCGGCCTGGAGCTGTCTGTCTTCCTTCGTGCTCTAACCCTCAGCAGATTCCTTCCTTCAGGCCTGCTGATCATGACAATGACACGTAAGCTGTCTATTTTTCTCACCTGTCCTCTCAGCCTTCCCCTGTGCACAGGTGGATTCCCCGGTGGCGGACATCCTCTCCTTCGTCATCATCGTTCCCCTGCAACTCCTCTCCTCCTTGGACGCACAACAGGACGCTGTCTCCCAGGCTTGGGATCTTGCCAGCGCCAGCCACCTCTGTTACTGCAAGTAAGCACATTGCTTTGTTACTCTCCTGTGTGGTTTGCCCAGCTAACTTCCTGCTCTCATCTCATCCTTAGGGTTGCCTGGCTGCACGGCGCACTGCTCTGTCCCTGCCTTCATCTTCCACCCACAACACATTCACATATCGCATACACGCATCCAAACACGTTTTATTGGTTGAAATAAAGCTTTCAAATCTACCTGATCCTGCGTACGATCCTGTACGTTCCTGGCCCGAGTATTATGTCAATATTGTTTGCTGTTCAACCTCGTATGCGCTCTACTGGTGAACGCATCACTGTTTCACCTGCTTCATCAAAATGATCTGTACTTGACATAAAATGCAACAAAATTGTAAAAAAAAAAAAAAACTGGCAGGGAAATCACTCACAGCAAGCAGGTGCTGTGTTTGAAATGTTCATTCCTTCCCCATATAGTGTCCTATATAGTGAATGTGCAGCCAAAGGAGCAGTGAGAGAAGAGCTTCACATCACAACATAAACTACCTTAAGGTATTTATATTTAATAATTCAGCAAAAACGATTTGATTTAATACATATTTACTACAAATTACATGCAAGGATTCATTTTTTTACCACTTTTTTTTTACCATTTTTTTACCACCTTTATTCTGCTACGTTTTATTGTCTCACGTGATGATGTCATTAACCATGCCACGAAAACAAGCCCAGTAGTGTCCGGAAGTGGTTAATTTTATTGTTATATTGAGTTTACTGTATAGTCCACTATATCTAAATTCACTATATAGTGAGTAGGGAGGGAGTGCGTGAGTGAACGTTGCGAACACAGCCAGGGAGATCAGTCAGAGCGAGCAGACCAGAAAGGCAGCCAAGATGAGTCACGTGACCCTAGTACCAAGTGCTGATTTGCCCTGTGGAGTTATCTGCTTTTGGAAACAAACAAACAAACAAACAAACAAAAAAACGCTCCCGGAATTTATCAGCTTTTGGAAAAAATACATGAATTTGTAGCATCTATAACATAGGACATATCGGATTTTGAGAAAAAAACAATTTGAACTTCTATAAGTAGGTAAAGTTAATAGTTGTTTGATGTAAAGAGGGAAATTTTCAAGGAAGTGGCGTTTATCAGTTTTTGCAAATAAACTCTTCAGGTGTTAAATTCACAGCGTTCTCAGAGAAGGGTGACAGGTGCCGATCTCGTGACAGCCGTCCCAGACTGGAACCTCTGATTACCTGTAGGTGTGGGCATTGAGGCAGCTGCAGACCTTGGCCTGGATGAGAGAGGTTATGCAACCATGTAGAAGAATGACAGCAACAAGACTGTGCACGCTCAACAGATTCACTACAGGGTTTTTTGCTGTTAAGGGATTAGAATCTGTACTTATAGAGTGCTTTTTCTAGTCACAAAGACCACTCGAAGCACTTAACTCATAGCTATACTAAACCTCTATTCTAAGGGTGTACAGATACCAAGAGTCACCTATTAACCTAACAAGCATGCCTTTGGACTGTGGGAGAAAACCAGAGTTCCCGGAGTAAACCCACGCAGCACAGGGAGAACAAGCAAACTCCACAAAGAAAGGCTCCCACCCCTGCCAGCCTGGGGATTCGAACCTGGGACCTTCTAGCTGTGAGGGAACAGTGCTAACCACTGTAGCCCTGTGCTGCCCATGTTGTGTTGGTGACGTTTCATAAATTTTGGATTTAATTTTCTCCAAATAATAATTATACGTTTTTCCTCTAAATGTTGGACTTTTTTCCTCACAAATATGCAGTTTTGTCACCTAAGTTGTAGTGGACAGCTGATCATGACATAGGGTAGTGTTTTCCTGAAATGTTCAGGTTTCCATGGGATATTGTCTAATTTCACTTCTTTATTGGTCAAAAAAATTGCGAATAATTTGATGTTTTTGTGCATGGGTTTCCCAGTTGAAAACACTGGTCTAGTGGTCATATCTAGCTCTATGTGGTTGCATAACCTCTCTTCTCTGGACCAAGGGGGGCTGACTGCACACAGCTGACTGATTACGTTCACCTGTGGTTGATCAGGACCTGTGGTATAAGAGGTCTCGTTAGGGACTGACTCTCTGTGGGATCGTTACGTGGTCAACCTCCTGAGATCAAACATCTTGTGCTTCGCCGAATGTATCCTGCTCACCTGCTTCTTTGCTTCTTTGACCCCAGGAAAACAAAAAAAAAAAAAAAAAAACTCCTTGGTTCGTGCATGCTCACCCAACAATCAACTGCTTTCCTCCCAGTTCAGGAGAAACCAGCCGCTCCACACGCCTCTGAAAACCGGTACTCAAGCAAGGCCAGCACAGCAATCGAAATATCCTGTAACCTACTCAGCTGCAGGATCAGCTCTCCTCTGTACCAGGAAACACTCAGGAACTGGATCTGGAAACTCTGTGTTTGTGTCCTGTCTTTGGGTTAAGACATGAGGTTTTTCTCACAAATTGCAGGATTCTTTTTTGTTACTTCTGTCTTTTTTTTTTTAATAAATTTGTAATTACCTCCACCAAGGAGGTGATGCAATCGGAGTGGGTTGTCTGTTTCTTTGCTTGTCTGTTTGTTAGTAGGATTACACAAAAAACACTGTACAGATTTTGATGAAATGTTCACCAGAGGTAGCCCTTGGGCGAAGGATGAACCCATTAAATTTTGGTGATGATCTGAGAGTGCATACCTCCACCAAGGACCTTGTTTGTATTTGTGCGCCAGGATTGCACAAAAACTGCTCAATGGATTTGAATGAAATTTTCACCACAGGTGGTCCTTGGGCTAGAGAGGAAATCATTACATTTCGGTGATGACCCGAGAATGCATACCTTCACCAAGGCTCTTATCTTCTCACAGTGTGTTAGCAAGAATCCTCCAAAACTACTGGATAGACTTTGATGCAGTTTTCACCAGAACTGGCTCGTGGCCTCCACACAAACTCTTATGTTGCCGGTGATTCATGAGGGACGGACAGAGCCTTGGTGGAGGTGTGTCCTCTCTGAGTGCTTTTCTCGTATTTTCATGAATTTTGGACCTTCCCTTTAAATTTGCTACTTTTTTTGGTAAAGAGTTGACTTTTTCCACATGAACTAGATTTTACTAGATCTACTGACTAGATATTTTATTCATAAGTCTGCAACAATCTTCTTGTGCATTTACAACCTTTTTTCTTTTAAATTTGCAGCTTTACTCTTACAAAGTTGCATTTTTTTTTCTCTTAAAGCTGAAGAAAGTCAGATAAAAAAGTAGGCTCATGCACAGTCTAATACAATCCAAATAATTTAAAGAAATATGGAGGAAAGCGTTTTCCTGAGCAAGAACAGAAGAACAATTATTTGAAAACTGATGAAGAAAATCTGATAAGAGAAAAATGACTTGTGTTCAGTTCAAACTATAAGTGAGCTTGTCTTTAGAACTCTAGATTTGGTTGTCTGAGTGTTATCTATGCTTTCTTTCACTACTTGCCTCTTTGGCCAGCTCTTTGTCAAAAAAGTCACCTTTGCCTTTCAAAAAAATTGCTCATCAGCTAATCTCTTATGTTATTTGAGTATGTTTGTAACACAGATCGTGCCTTGCTCACACGCTCTAACATGTACTTTAACACATGACGGGAAAAGCTGTGCTCATCAGCTATGCCCAGTTTTTGCCAAGTGCTGAGACCCATCTCAACGTTTTCTTAGACGGCCTGAAAAAGTCAGTCCATTGGTCACACCAGTGTTGCTCCTCTTGTCAGGAGATAAAGTCAATGTGGTCTGAGAGGTCAGCAATCAGATGCCAAGTTGGACTCAGTCGTTCTTGCTTTAGTTGGCACTGGTTGTGAAGCATATTCTGTGTAGGAGGGAGATATTTAAATATGACTGCAGATCTTTTAAAAAAATCTTTTCATGTCACCAAATCGTCTGCACACTAACAAAGAACTGTCTGTGAAAGATTCTTTCCATACCCTTAAATGAACAAAGATATTAAACTTCTTTACTGGATTATAAAGATTTTTCTGTGAGCAGCTTCCCATTTAGTGGCCCACAAAATATCTGTTTCTGTAATAGACGCTCCAGTAGAAAAACTAGAGGGCAGTCAGGGAGCACATGCCTCCACCAAGGCCCTCTCTCGCAATGTTAAAGAAAGAGGAAAAAAGTGATCCAGAATCTGTAACCTGACCTGGACCACCTCCAAAATCTAAAGGGTTCATCCATGACCCAAGTGCCACCTCTGGTGAAAACTTAATAAAAACCCATCCAGTAGTTTTTGTTTAATCCTGCTAACAGATAAACAGGCAAACACCCACCTCAGTGGCATTATTGCTGGAGGTTATTACGTAAATCCCAAAACTCAAACTTGTTTCGTTTTTGGCTACTAAGTTAGCTTCATATGTTCGTATCAGAATGCTGGTTTCAAGACAACATCTTTTCCTGCAGTCCTGCCTTTATCCTCTTTCACCTGCCTCCTTCAGGGGTCGCCACAGTGGATCCTCTGACTCCCTCTCACACTATCCTTTGCATGAATTTTGAATTTTTATGTGAATCTGGAATAATCTGATAAATTGGAAACTTTGTGACTTTTTCCTTCAGATTAGCATTTGAATGCATGGCTGTTGAGGCAATGAACTCACTTCTCTTTTCTTGCAACTTTTGGTCAGTATTTTTCCTTAAAAATTAGAATTTTTTCTTATAAATTTGCTACTTTTGTAATTCTGTGCTTTTTAAAATAATTTCACTACTTACTAATGAATTTAGTACATCTTTTTTAACAATAAATTTACTTTTTATTTTAAATCTTCTGTGAGAGTTGTTGTACTTATGTGACTTTTTCCTCATTAATTGGCAACTGTTTTGTGTAAATTTGTGACTTTCGTCATATAAACTTTTTTTCTTGCAATCTTGCAGTGTTATTCTCATTAATTTGGTACTTCTTAATAAATGTTTTCCAAATAAATTTGTGATGCTTTTTGCCTAAATTTGCCGTTTTTATTATATGTATATTTGTGACATTTTTCCTTGTAAATTTCTGACTTTTTCATAAAATTTACACATATGGAAAAATTTGAGATGTTATTCTCTGCATTTGCATAAACCTCGTTAAAGTATATGATTGCTTCTTGTTTGTATATACCCATCTCTAAAGATGGGATGCATTATGGGATTATAATGTGTGTACTGTATGTCCATCTGTCCATCCATCTGTCTGGCAAACTCCTCCCACAGTTTTCAAGCTACATCTTTATTTCACACAGTGTTTGTCCATGTATTGAAGATGTGCATACTACAAGGATTTCGGTTTTGGAACATTTTTTGTCAGAATTATATGTTTAACAACCTTTTTTTTTTATCTATGTAAAGCACTTCCAATGTTTGAAAAGTGCTATACAAATAAAGTTTGATTGATTGAACTGTCATTTTAAAAATGCAATTTCAATAGAGGGTACATGCATGGTTTGTCTGGCTAGCTCCTCCCACAGTTTTCAAGCTTGGACATTTGGTGATTTTGTCATTAAATCTGACGACTTTTCAGCCCCCCTAGATGACATTTTTTGTCAAATGAATGAATGAATGAATGAATCTTTATTTCGGATAGTACAGGTTAAAATTTTTTTAACATTTTTTGTCAAAAGCGACTAGCGACAAATCTAACGACTTTTCCTGGTGTTTTCAAAGACTTTTCTGGTGTTTTGGACACTGGCGTGAAAGTGCACAATTGCTCTGCAGTTATCATCCTGAACCAGCAGTGGGTGGTACCGTGAGGCTCTCCTGTCCACTTCCCATCCCAAAGCAATCTCAGGCAGTCTCGGTCAGTCTCACAGTAGCCTCGTACAGCAGCAGTGTTGCAGTTACGATAAATTAATATTTTTTTTTTTCAGAACTGCAATGTCTGATACCAACTGAATGCTGCAACAGAGGCAAAGTGCTTTAGCCTTCTTCCCAACAACATGTTGAAGCCATCCCTTAAATGTACGCAGAACGGCATAACGCCAAGGCAAGGCGAAAAAGCTGCTGTGACCACCCCTGCAGGGTTGCTTTATTTTCTTACCAGCGTCTGTGTCAGTGCTGCTGGACTCTTCTTTTTTTTTCCTCCGAGTCCAAACTCATGTTCACACGAGTGCTGCTGATGTGGCTGACTGGCAGTGGCAGACAGGGAGGAGGAGCCAGCCAGCCCAGGTATGAGCTGATTGGTTAAGAGCAAACTTCAGTTTCTGGTGATCTATGGGTGTTCACATAAATCAAAACTTTTTTCTTTTTTTTTGGGGGGGGGGGGCATGGAAATGCCAAAACTATCATATATTTGGCCTTTTTAAAAAGTTTGATGGTATATTGTATAGGCCCTAAAACTATTGTATATCTAGCAACACAACATTGCGCAGCAGTCAGAGGAGGGGAGATCCACACCACTCGGGTCCAGAAAAAACAATGACCCTGAATTAGGGCCAGACTAGTTACCATCATTTTCTGACATAGCCGCTACAGTTTTTTTTTTTTTTTTTCAGACTCTTTGTTAATTTTGGTTGTTAATGTTGTCCAGTTAAAACTGTCATTCAAAAAAGGTTAAAAATGTTATAGTTACAGCAAAAAATGTTAATGTTTTATTGTGACTTGTTGTAGGTTCCTAAGTGGAGCCTACAACCAAACTTAAAAAAATATATAAATAAAAAATAAGAATAAAAAATAATTTAACAAAACTAAGTAACTCTGCCAGAGTGTCTCTTTTGGGTCGCTTTGTCGGTCCCAAGGCTGGATAAAGGAGGAGGGTTGGACGTAGAGACAGCAATTTCCCCCACATAACAGTCTTTTGATTAAATTTGATATTCTAACATTTAACAATGCAGGACAAAATTGATTTATGTAATGTGGGTCGAGACAAAGCATTAAAGTCAAGTTATTTTAAGAAGTGATGGCCTATTTAAATGGCAAAATTACAACAAGCAAACCAAGAATCAACAGAAGGAAGTTAATTTGTCATCCTAAACATATTTAGGTTTTTTTTTTTCACTCACTTTGTGTCTCTCCCGTGACATTACTCTTCGCTACTACAGCGTCAATTACAATTACATGCAAATGACCAGTTATGCAAATTAGGTGATGATGTCATTTATCAACTTTTGTCGACTTTTAGGACAGCCAGTAGCTACTTTCCTTACTGAGGAGTTGGCAACAATGCATTTTTATTTCATTTCACACAATGTTTGCACATGTATTGAAGATATGCGCATTGTAAGGGGTTAGATGATTTTCTCAAATTTTCTAAAAATTGGTTTCACTCTGAATTGTAGATTGTCTGCTGTGCTAAACAGCCTTGCAATTACATGACTATTAGCTTTATTACGAATCTACACTGTATTGCATCATGAATTTGTAATTGATTTTCCGGTTGTTGGTATGCTAGCTATGCACTATCGATAATGGCTGCAGACGAGCATATAATGTACCAAGTGCGCTGCTCTTGTTTGCTAAAATCACAGGGAGCCACAAAAGTAGATGAATGTATCTCCAGGGTGACAGGTTGCAAACTCCTGCTCTAGTGGCCAAATAATCCCTCCTCTTAGATCTTGCTGAGCCTTAAGTTTTGGGACACGGTCACCTTGATGAGTACATTTTCTCAACCTTGACTATGCTGATTTGAGTCACTGTATGGGACTCTGTCATCTGTGTGTCATGAATGGTTCTCACGAGCCATTAAGGAGACGCTATAGGCGACCGGTGAGTTTGTGTTACTTTATTAATAAGGGCACTCAATATACAAATAACAAAGTAAAGAGCCACGTGGGGCAAAAACACACTCATAACTTAGAATAACATTCTAACCCGGGAGAAAGACTAGGGAGACAGCGAGGAAAAAACACGCTGAGCAGCAGCACTTACGAAAGGATGAAGAGCAGAGACAAGGGGAAACTGGAGTTGGGCGTAGGAACTCCAGTCGTGGAAACACGATGTCCGTCTTTCCTTCGTTTAAGTCGCAGCGAGGAGTGATTCTCAGCTGCTCCCTTAAATGGGGGACAGAACCCAATCAGAAGCGGGGAAGAGAATTAATAGTGATAAGACACAGCCGTCCCGGAGCAGCTGTGCTTGACAGCCGGAAGTCAGCTGAGACGCTGTCAAATTAGGGCCTCGGGGAAGGCCGTAAGACCAGGCCCGGAACGGATTGGAGCTGGAGGAAAAACTGGACAACCTGAGCGCGGATAGCAATCAGCGCTCAGGTGTGACACTGTGCACCTATGTGACTCTTCTTAGTGGAAATGTATAATATATGATATGATTTTATCAGAGTTACAGCCCATCAAATATTTATTTTAATCTCAGTAAGTACTACTCTTGCTAAGTGGCTTGTTAGCATTAGCTGATAGCTTAGCACTCCAGTCTCCTTTGAGCAAATATGGTCACTTCTGTCTAAAAAACAATTGGTCAGATGGTGGAGCTCAAAATCCAGATGGTGACATTATGGTGGTTTTTTAAATTCCAAGTATTATTGAAGAGTTGCCTAAGTCACAGCTAGCTGCTTGTGTTGTAGCCAAAACCAGATCAAGACAAGGACCTACATACACAGTGTTCTTGGCCTCAACATGGTCTTGGGAGACTCTGGTCATGACGAGGTCTTGACTGCAACACTAGCTGTAACTCATGGGCGGTGTTAGGCCTTTTTTAGGGGTGCTTTAGCACCCTTAAATTTAAACTCAGCACCCCCTAAAAATTGGAGTGAGAAAAGTTGTGATTATAAAATTTTAGCTTGTCTTTGACAAGCTGAAAAAAGATCCAAAACATATTCAGTAGTTTGTCTTTTAAACTTTTTAAAAATTAAAATGAAAACACCTCCCCGCCATGCAAATGGTTTGATCCCTCCTCTAACATATGTTCTCTCCCCTGTACCTGCACATGCTGTGCTGCAGCCCTGGCGCACACACGCAGAGAGGTCCCTCCCTATCCCAACTGCAGGAGGCTGCTGCAGCTTTTTTACAGCTAACAAACTCATAATGTTGTATGACGCCAGCCTTAGCTGGAATATTCTGCAACGTTATGAATAGTTTTTGGGTTTGTCTGAATTTATTCAGTAAGAGAATCAGAATCAGAATCAGCTTTATTGGCCAAGTATGCACAACACATACAAGGAATTTGACTTTGGCTAAAAACTTGCTCTCGTTGTTCAGGTGGAGGATTTAAATAAGATTTAAATAAGGATTCAATGACAACAGAGTATGTACAGTAAATTACAGTCTGTCCACGTTTCTATAAAAGGATGCAAATATATACAGGAATATATGCAGTTATTTACTCAGACTATCCACACTTTGCAGAAATATATGAAAAAATATACAGTCACACAGTATTTCAATGTGAACTCAGATTCAGTGATATAATGTGAATGAAGTAAAAAGCAGTGTGAGATTTATGTGCAATGTAAGAATGGATGAAAAGTCATGAGTACAGCAACAGGTAGGACTAGGTGAATGTTAGGAGTTCATCAGAGTGATGGCTTGAGGAAAGAAACTGTTCCTGTGACGAGTGGTTTTGACCTTCAGTGATCTGTAACGACGACCAGAAGATAGAAGTTCAAACAGTTTGTGGCCGGCGTGTGATGGGTCAGCACAGATGTTTCCCACCCGTTTCCTGGTTATGGACCGATATAAGTTCTCAATGGAGGGTAGGTCGGTACCAATGATCCTCTCCGCAGACTTAATGATCCGCTGCAGTCTGGTCTTGTCCTGTTTAGTGGCAGATCCAAAACAGACAGTGATGGAAAAGCAGAGGACAGATTGGATGATGGCGGTGTAGAAGACAACCAGCAGCTCCTGAGGCAAATCAAACTTCTTGAGCTGACGCAGAAAAAACAACCTCTGCTGGGCCTTTTTCCGGACAGTGTCTATATGGGAGGACCACTTCAGGTTCCGGGAGATTGTGGTACCCAGAAACTTGAAGGAGTCCACAGTGGACACTGTGCTGTTGAGGATGGTGAGTGGGGGGAATGAAGGAGGGTGTCGCCTGAAATCCACAGTCATCTTCACCAATTTGGTTGGGTTAAGTTCAAGATGGTTCTGGCCGCACCAGAGGATCAGCTGCTCCACCTCCCGCCTGTATGCAGACTCATCACCATCCCGGATCAAACCGATGACTGTGGTGTCGTCCGCAAACTTCAGGAGCTTCACCGAAGGGTCCTCTGAGGTGCAGTCATTGGAGTAGAGGGAGAAGAGCAGTGGGGAAAGGACACATCCTTGGGGGGTACCAGTACTAATTTTTCGGTAGCTGGATGTAAATCTCCCTAGCTTCACCTGTTGCCACCTGTCAGTCAGAAAGCTGGAGATCCACTGGCAGGTGGAGGGGGGTACCTTGAGCTGGAGGAGTTTCTGATGAAGAATGCCTGGGATGATGGTGTTGAACGCTGAGCTGAAGTCGACAAACAGGATCCTGGCGTACGTCCCTGGGGAGTCGAGGTGTTGCAGGATGTAATGTAGTCCCATATTCACTGCATCATCCACTGACCTGTTTGACCGGTAGGCAAACTGCAGTGGGTCCATCAGGGGGCCTGTGACGACCTTCAGGTGGTTAAGCACCAATCTCTCCAAGGATTTCATGACCACAGAGGTCAAGGCAACAGGTCTGTAGTCGTTTAATCCTGTAACAGAGGGTTTCTTGGGAACTGGAATGATGATGGAGCGTTTGAAGCAGGAAGGCACTTCACACAGCTCCAATGATCTATTAAAGATCCGGGTGAAGATGGGGGCCAACTCATTGGAGCAGACTCTCAGGCAGGACGGAGACACACCATCAGGTCCTGCAGCCTTCTTGATCTTTTATCTCTGAAAGACCCGGCGCACCTCCTCTTCACAGATCGTTAGTGCTGGTGGGAGGTCAGAGTGGAGGAGGGATGGAGTTCCTGGGGCTGCAGATAATCCTTTTGTTTGGGTGGGAGGTGAGAACTGTAGGTTCTTTTCAAACCTACAGTAAGAGCTGTTTAGGTCGTTAGCCAGCTGGGGGTTTTCCACAGGGTGGGGGGATGGTCTCCTGTAGTTGGTGATATTCTGCAGGCCTCTCCAGACAGAAGCAGAGTTGTTGGCTGAGAAGTTTTGTTGTAACTTATCACTGTAGCTCCTCTTAGCAAGCCTGGTCTCCTTCGTCAGCATGTTTCTGGCCCGCTTGTACAGAGTCCAGTCACCAGTCCTGTAGGCCTCCTCCTTGGTCTGACGTAGCTGCTTCAGTTTAGGAGTGAACCAGGGTTTATTGTTGTTGTATGTGCAGAAGGTCTTGGTCTGCACACACATGTCCTCACAAAAACTGATGTATGATGTCACAGTGTCAGTGAGTTCATTTAGGTTAATGGCTGCATCTTTAAAAACACTCCAATCTGTGCAGTCAAAGCAGGCTTGTAACTCCAGCTTTGATTCCTCAGTCCATTTCTTCACAGTCCTTACAATAGAGTTGGAAGTTTTAAGTTTCTGTCTGTATGTTGGAATAAGATGGAGCAGACAGTTGTCAGAAAAACCCAGAGCTGCACGGGGGACGGCATGATAGGCGTTTCTTGAAACTGTGTAACAGTGGTCAAGTGTATTTGTGTCCCTGGTGGGACATTTAATATGCTGTCTGTATTTAGGAAGCTCATTTGTGAGATTAGCTCTATTGAAATCACCCAGAATGATAAGCAGAGAGTCTGGATGTTTTTCCTCCACCTCTGCTATCTGGTCAGTGAGGTGCTGCAGTGCCTCCGTTGTACAAACAGCAGGCGGGATATAAATTCCGACCAGAATAAATGAGGAGAACTCTCACGGTGAATAAAAGGGTTTACAGTTTATGAACAGTGACTCTAGGTTAGGGCTACAAAACTTCTTCAACACTGTGACATCAGTACACCAACCTTCGTTTATGTAGAAGCAGATTCCACCACCTTTAGTCTTTCCAGAGAATTCTCGGCTGCGATCAGCACGAAACAGTTGGAATCCGTCCAGGCGAACCGTGCTGTCCGGGATGTGTTCACTCAGCCAGGACTCCGTGAAACACAGGGCGCCAGATCTGCTAAAATCCAGGTTTTTGTGAGTCAGGAGCAGCAGTTCGTCCATTTTGTTCGCCGAAGAGCGGACATCGGTCAGATGGATCGATGGGAGCGGCGTGCGATATCCTCGTTTCTTCAGCCTGACTAGCGCACCGGCACGTTTACCACGCCGCCTTCGTTTCCGGCCAGTGCCAATAGCCGCTGCTCCCACAGCTAAGATCGGCAGAAAAAATTTCAGATCAGCAGCAGAAACTGGCTGAGAAGTTGCATTGGGAGGCAGTCTGAGAGAAAGTAGTTCCTCCCTTGAATAGGTGACTCGGACGGAAGAGCAGAAGTCCAAAAAAACACACAAAATTATCAAAAACATCAGAGAGCAGAAGCCAGTGGCTGCCATCTGCGGCGCCATCTTGGATCTTCGAGTAGATGCATACCTGCAAACATTTAGGTTTCAGAATACGTGGGGTTTTCACCTGGGGTGGGGGTTAGAAAATAGGCTATTAATAGGCTATAAATGAGCCTATAATAAAAGGGAAAATGCTGCATCTTTGCTCGTTTTATTTTTGATTTTTAATTTATCAGGAAAAACCTTTCAAATTTATGAGGGTAAAGTCTCAAATGTACAAGAAAAAAATCTTAAATTATCACTAAACACAACTTATGAGGAAAAAGGTAATTTAAGTGGGAAAAAAAATCTTTCAAATGTATAAGGAAAAAGTCGTAAATTTAGAATAAAACTGTCATAAATTTAGGAGAAAAACCTCAAACTGCACTGACTAAAGTCACATCTTACTAACTTAACGATTCTGAGGTAACTACTCTTATGTATATTTGGGTGATAATATACAGAGATAACCTACGTTTACATGTGTACAGTTTCAGGCTTCTCTACCACCTAAATTAGAGATTTTTTTAATTGAAAATGTGGAAATTTTTGTATGTGAATTTGGAAGAGTTCTCATAAATTATCTCCTTTTTCTTATGATTATTTTTATTCTTTTTTTAATTATAGACTTTTTCAGAAACGTCATGAAATTTGAAGCTTTGTTAACATTTTTTGAGATATTTTTTCTTGAATTTGTGACTTTTGTATCATAAACTGGCATCTTTTATTCTTCCGTCTTTGTATTTTTTCCTCATTAATGTCCCCTCATCTTTTTATTGATTTCTTCACTGATTTTTTTTAATTATGGCAAATGAGCTACATTTTGTTATGTATGGAATTACCTCTGTAATGATGAGGCCAGGTGTACAGTTGAACTCAGCTTTATTAATGGGGAGATCACACACAATACAGCCACCAGACAGGGGCATCGGCCAAGAGTGTAACATGGATGCCCCCCTGGCATTTATGGGGCGGTGCAGTGGCAGAAGAGGAAGTGGCCGCCACTATACCGCACTTCACAATAAAACATAAAGTACAACATCACATTTTTCCCCCCGCAGAAAGTCCAAGGACACACACACAATCAAGACCTTCCTCAATTTAGGACCCGTAACACACATTAAGAAAATGAAAACTGAAATCACTAAATGGCCTCTCACATTACACAACAAAACCAAAAACTAGGGAGGACGAGTGGACTACCGTCCTACCCCACATCGCAAAGTGGATTATTCTGCCACCTGTAAAATAAATAACAGTCCATTCATAACTTAAAATTACTGCCTTGTTCCTATACTAATAAAACCCCAGAACAATAACTTAAAAAAACAACAACATACAAACAGATGAACATTAGAACTATTTTTTCATTTATTTTTTTTTTTCAAAACCACATTACTGTCCTTCTGGCAGAAAGGGGTAGAACTGGCTCGTGGGGGGCCCAGGGCAGCCCCTCAGTAGACTCGTCCCTGGAAGCAGCATACCACCAGGATCGCAGCTGACCTCACAGACGAGAGCGCCTCTTCTCCTTGCCGTCGGTCGCTTCTCTCGTCCGGACCAGCCATCCAAAGCCTCCTTTCAGGCACGCTGCAGTTCATTGGCGTTCCTCCACAAGCTGTCCGACAGCTGGAAGTAGGCTCCGCCCCACTCAGCCACAATGCGCAGCCGCTCCTGGTGACCCTCTGACTGTCGTTTGGCCCACATCCGCTGAGGACGTCCCTCCCCTTGAGCCCGGACCAGGTCCGTAACTCTCAGAGGAGCTCTGCTTGGCCTGCAGTGTTGCTGATCGACATGCAGTCCCTCCGTGCCTGTCGGTCTGGCCCTGACTTCTTGTATAGCTGCTGCAGCGGTCGGCGTTGTAGCTCCAGATCCTCCAGCCCACTGTGGTCGAGCTCCGGAGGAAACTGAGGCTAGCTCTTCGGTGTCACTCGCCAATGCAGATGCCTCACCGCCATGCTCGGTACCCTCTTCCACGGTACCCCGAACGCCGGCACTGAGACTTTCCTGCATCAAACCTGAGTGAGGCTGGTCCTGCTTGACTGCCGTGGTGCCCAGTAAATTTTTACACAGCATCGTCCTCCACCACCGGAACCAGATGGTTCTACTGGTCACAACCAGTCCACCCTTCCCCAGCAATGTCTTTAATGGCGAACCCCAGTCTATAAAACAGTTCACAGCCCATGATGTTGTCGCCTCGGGCCGTCATGTGGAACATGAAGTCAGCCATCACTGCCGACTTGTACCGAGCAGTTAACTCCACCGTTCCAACCGTGCGCTGTCTGCCACCTCCATAACCGTAGAGTGGCGCTGAGTTGCTTCTTATTCTGTAGTGGGGGGAAAATTTCCTCACCGTGGCTCAATTCAATAACAGTCTCTCTGCCCCTGTGATGACCAGCAGTGGCCCCTCCTCACCATACAGCGTTACCTTGCAGAACGTGACCCTGTTGGTAGTCGGGGACACTGCATGGACAGTTGTCGGGGCGGGTGAAGTTTTTTTTTCTCCGTGAGCTCTGCAGCTTGGACATACGACACCCTGGCATAATGGTTCAAGCGTCCACACTTGCTACAGCGCTTCTCTCTAGCTGGGCATTCCCTAGCCTTGTATTGGTGCTTTGTGGACCCACAACCCATACACAAGGGTTTTTTTGGGGCAGAGCTTTGGTTGATAGTGTTGGTTTCCACGTTGTCGTTGGTTGCGCTATGCTCACTGTCTAGGTCTATTACTAATACTGTGGCAGCAGGCCCCAGCTGCTGTTGGGATTGGCGCCACTATAGCTCAGAAGCTAGCTTGTCTGGGGTCTTCACTTGGAGAGCTAGATCAACAGCTTCGGATAACATCAGGTCACTCAGCGCCAAGAGTAGCCTAGCTCGTAAAGCATTGCTGGTTGTGTACTCCGCCAGCTGGTCACGTACCATCTCTTCCCCCAGTGGCCCAAAATGACACTAACTAGCTAGCTTCCTCAGGTCGGTGACAAACTGGTAGACAGGTTCATCCACCCTTTGGTGTCACTGCAGAAACCTAATCCTCCAGACGAGTCATGATGTCCAGGGTGCTGAAATGGCACGCTAGCAATTTGACCACGTCCTCATATGAGTCAGAATCCCCTAGTGTACGCAGGATACGCTGGCCCTAAATCCCCAAATTATGCACTAGAAGCACACATGTCTTCAGTTTATCCAGCTTACCCAGGTCGAGCACCACGATGTAGTTTTGAAAGGATGCAAACCATCTTGGCCAGGGCACAAGCACCTTGCCCAGGAGCTCCAGGAAGGGCCGAAGTGGTGAAACACATGCCACCATGTTTATTCTCATTGCCAAAATGTTATGTACGGAATTACCTCCATAATGACGAGGCCAGGTGCACAGTTGAACTGAGCTTTATTAAAGGGGATTTCACACACAATACAGCCACCAAGCAGGGGCATCAGCCAAGAGCGGAACATGGATGCCTCCCTGGCATTTATGAGGCGGTGCAGTGGCGGAAGAGGAAGTAACCACCACTACCCCGCATTTCACAATAAAACATTGCACAATAAAAAGCAACATCACATATTTCTCTTGTGATTTTCTGACCATTGTCTCAACAATTTATTAATGTTCTTTTTCTTAATGAATTTATTGTGGTTTAGCACTGTGGCAGCACAGTTTACCCTCGGCCGGGGGATCGCGGGGATCATAAGATCGTGGGTTTGATCCCAGCCCCCGACCAACAGTGAGCTGTGTGGAGTTTGCATGTTCTCCCCGTGTTGCGTGGGTTTACTCTTGGATTTCTCCGGTTTCCTCCCGCATACCCCAAAAAAAAAACATGTAGATTTAGGGCGCTCGCGCACGCAGCGACCGGCAGCCGGTGGCTTGTCACCAGACTGCAAACCAAATCTACCTACGGGTACAAATAAGTAACAAAAAAAAAAAATAACTTCCTGTGTTTACATTCTCATTGACTAATTGTACATATATAAGATAAGATAAGATAAGATAAGCCTTTATTAGTCCCACAACGGGGAAATTCCAGGATTGCAACAGCACAGGGATAGCAACACTCAGAGCAACAATCAGAAGGCAAGAAAATATGAATATATATGAATGATATATATGAATATATGAATTTTTTCCTCATAAATTTGCAACTTCTGCCAAGAATTTGTAACTTTTAGCTTTCAAATTCAAGGTTGTTTTTCATGTAATTTTGCATTTTTTTTCTCTCATGAATTTAGTGCATATTTAAAATAAATGGGCATTTGTCCCTATAAATTTGGTAGGTTATTCTAGTAAATTTGAAGCTTTTATTGTATATATGTTTGGGATGTTTTTTCCTTGTAATTGTATGGCTTTTTCTCAAAGTTTTGCACCTCTGGAAAATTTTGAGACTTTAAAATTATGACAAAATATTTACGCAAAGTAGATAAAATTTCTTTCTTTCTTTCTTTCTTTCTTTCTTTCTTTCTTCAAAACCACAGGGATTCACTTGTTAATGGCAAAAGCTGGATAATTCTGACCTCTGTTAGGCCATTAAGTGTGATGGTTGAATGCTGCTACTTAACAAATTGGACCAAAAATGCCAGGGCTGATTTTTTTTTTTTTGTCCCAGTCCAGCCCTGCTAAGACAGCTAGTAGCAGGCGTTTTTCTTTAGTGGTTACATTATCAATCAACCACTGTGCGCTGTTTGAATTTGAGAGAAAGAAGCTGTTGTCGTTTTGGTATAAGCAAAATATTAAATCCAAGCTGTTACTGTTTTTATGTATCATCACGTACCATGTTCACTAACTAGAAGCCAGAGAGGAAATGTATGAAAGATGATAACTCTAACAAAATGATGCGTGTGTGTGTTGGGGGGGGGGGGGCTCATTGGGTACTCAGCACCTAATGCTCTGATGCTAGAACCACCGCTGCTGTAACTGTTACACTAGATGTACATGTGGGCAGCACAGTGAGCAAAATGACACAATATTTTACTCATTCCATACATATATACTGTATACTGTTCTCTATCAGCAGGGATTTGTCGTCATAATGCCATGAAAAGGTAAACAAATGTTTGACCACTAGTAGGAGATGGAATAAGACAAGAACCAAAAAAAAAAACCCAGTGAGCATGAACTCATTGGTAAAGCCTGCTGTTACCTTCACTTCACTTATCCTGTGTGAACAGGATCGTCTTGTTCATTTGCATGTCAGAGATAGTGATGGGGAAAGAGTTGGTGGTTATGCTCGGTAAAATATTAATTTTTGCTTGCAGGCCAGCCAGCTGAAACATCCAGCCACTTGGCACACATTTAAACGGTAAAAAAGGAGGCTAGGTTGTATGTTTGTGTGTATCAGGAGTGAGAGGCAAGCTGGAGTGGCGGGGAAGGGCATCCATTATTGAAGTGCAAGTATGTTATCAATTCATACAAGGTCAGCATGTAAGATTTCAATTTGTGCCTGTGTCAGAACAAAGACTTCACCATGTTTGGGTCACTCTCTTCTTCTTGCTTTGCTTGCTTTCAGCATTTCTCACTCTGTCACAGCTTTTACTGTTCTGTCTACTCAGGGGCTCGTTGCCCGTTACATTGTCTAAGTTTTGCTCCTAACTGCATTTGAAGTTTCTCTTGGGTACATGGTGACATGAGATGTGACCTTACTTCTGGTAACTTGAAAATTCAGCTCCCAGGCCTGTTTCCTTTGCACAACACACACACACACACACACACACACACATACAGGACAGATTTGCACGGTGTTTGCCGTGGGAGAGCTCCTCATTTACATCAATTATAGATAGTCAACTTCCATCCTCGTGGCCTGGCATTGCATATTTCATGGCGGGGGGGTATTTTATGAGTTAATGTGTCCAGTTGACATGCCTGTGAAAGCACCGGCCTGTCCCTTACAGCACGCTCAGACCTGGGGAGAGCACACAAACACAAATCTTGTGAGGCAGCATGTGTTGCCTGGTGAACTTCTGCTGTCCCCATGTTGTGCATTCAGCACAAATATGTCTTGCAGCCTCCGTGTGAGTTGCAGTGTGTAGACGGCACTATGTGGGTGCCTGCATGGTTTTGGAAGGGACACTCAAGAATAAAAGAAGGATGTAGTGACATCAAGTCTTTTCAGACTTGGCTTGACTACATAAAAAACTTGGCCAGTTTATTATGTATGTACATATGTATTATGTGATCACTCAGAGGAGAGTAGTCTGCTAATTCATCAAATTTACTCTTGTAAGTGTGGCTAGCAGTTGCATCGATGAAGAATAACAAAGTGATTGCCGCACATAGGGCCCAGTTTACTGAGATCTCCAATTGTTTCTCACTGCATCCCCATGGAAAGTTTGGAGACTGACTTGTGCAACATGAGGAAGTTTGATCAAGAGGTATAGAGAGCGTTAGTCACATCTCCTCTACTTCCATATATGGGAGAAAACGCCATTGGAGTGAATGGCAAGAGAAATTATCTTTCAATCTGATTAGATTGTGCCACCATAGTTACACATAGGATGTTTATCAATTTAAAAGATAATTTTCCACATAAATAACAGTATCAGGTGTCATCTAACTGTTAAAGTATAAGGTTGTGAAAATATATAAACTGAAAGACTACAAACACAAACTCAAGCAAGTTACATCATCGTTTTCAAAGAGTGCCCAGGGGAAAGTAACTGGCAGTCCTCTGGTTCAGCTGCAGCTTTCAAAGTACAATACATTTATGTTGTTTTTTCTTCATTGGTGCTTCTTTCATGGGTCAGAAAACAGGAGGTGAGCTTTGAGACGGGAACTGCCATAATCATGCTTGGTGATGTGTATAGACTGAGACAACGAGATTTTGGTGCATCCCAATTTACCCCTTCGCATAACCCTTTGGCTAATAATAATAATAATAATAATAATAATAATAATAATGCACCAGATTTATATAGCACTGTCATAAACACTCAAAGATGCTTTTACAAATAGATACATTATTCATTCACTCCACAAACAGACAATGATAGTGGCAAGCTACTACTGTAGCCACAGCTGCCCTGGGGCAGGCTGACGGAAACGTTGCTGCCAATCCACCCCAACAGCCTCTCTGGCCACTACCGAGCATTTATATGAATTCATACCCAGTGTTATGGACACTCGAGGTAAGATGGGTAATGTGTTTTGCACAGGGACACAACGGCAGGATGTCTGGGGAGAGAGGGATTCAAACCACCAACCATTCAGTTATTGGACGACCTGCTCTACCTCCTTAGCCACTGATGCCCTAACCCCCCCCCCACCCCCCAGCACAAGCTGTAACTTAGATGTTGTTTTTCTGGGCTAAATGAGGTCCGTCAGTCCAAGCCTTAATTTAGCCTATAAAAAGATGTTTTAAATTGGACTGTGTTAGTCTATCTAACATGGACCATATTAACCCAGAAATAGTCCCTCTCTTGTCTTCTGGAGAGGGGTTGGAGCTTGGCCTTCTCTAGAGTTGCCCCACACAAGAAGCAGTGTGCAGGGGTGGGTATTCTTGTATCCCCCTTCCTTGCTGCCTCTACATTGGAGTTTTCCCAGATAAACTAAAGGGTTGTTTTCCTGCAACTTCAGGTTGGAAAACAGGTCTTGACCATCATTTGTGCCTACGCACCAAATAATGGTTCACAGTACCCACTTTTTTTGGAGTCTTTGACTGGGGTGCTGGAGAGTGCTCCTCTTGGGAGACTCCATTGTCCTACTGGTGGACTTCATTGCACATGTGGGCAACAACAGTGAAACCTGGAGGGGTGTGATTGGGAGGAACGGCCTCCCCAATCCGAACCCGAGTGGTGTTCAATTATTGGACTTCTGTTCCAACCACAGTTTGTCCATAACAAACACCATGTTCAAACATAAGGGTGTCCATATGTGCATCTCACACCAGGACACCCTAGGTTGGAGGTCGATGACTGATTTTTGTTATCGTGTCATCACACCTGCGACTGTATGTTTTGGACACTCGGGTAAAGAGAGGTGCAGAGCTGTCAACTGATTATGACCTGGTGGTGAGTTGGATCGGATGGCAGGGGAAGATGGCATTTAGATCTGGAAGACCCAAATGTATAGTAAAGGTGTGATGGGAATTTTTGGCTGAGGCCCCTGTCTGGGAAGTCTTCAACTCACACCTCCAGAAGAACTTAAACCAAATTCTGAGGGAAACTGGAGACATGGATGCTGAGTAGGCCATGTTTTCCACTTCCATTGTTGAAGCAGCTGCCAAGAGCTGTGGCCGCAAGGTCGTCAGTCCATCTTGTGGTGGCAACCCCAAACCAAGTGATGGACACCACTGGTGAGGGGGGCCATCAAGCTGAAGGAGTCCTATCAAGCTTGGTTGACTTGTGGGACTCCCGAAGCAGTTGAGGTGTACCAACAGGCAAAGTAGAATGCAGCTCGGGTGGTTGCTGAAGCAAAAACTTGGGTGTGGGAGGAGTTTGGTGAGGTCATGGAACAAGACTTTCAATCAGCTTCACACCGATTCTGGCAAACCGCCTAGCAGCTCAGGAGGGGGAAGCAGCTGCCTATCCACACTGTGTATGGTGCGGATGGGGCACTGACTTCGACTGGGGATATTGACTGGCAGCGAAAGGAATACTTCGAGCATCTCCTCAGTCCCACTGACATGCCTTCTACAGAGGAAGCAGAGCTTAGGGATGACTTGCCCATCACAGGGGCTGAGGCCACCAAAGTGGTTAAAAAAAACTCTTTGGCAGTCAGGCCCCAGGAGTGGACAAAATTTGCCCTGAGTACCTCAAGGCTCTGGATGTTGTAGGGCTATCATGGCTGACACACCTCTGCAACATTGTGTAGAAATCAGGGACACTACCTTTGGCATGACAAACTGGTGTTGTGGTTCCTTTCTTCAAGAAAGGGGACCAGAGGGTGTTTTACAGCTTTAGGGGGATTGCACTCCTCAGCCTCCCTGGGAAGGTTAATGCCAAGGTACAGGAGGAGAACTGGAGTGGTGTCCTAGTTGGTAGAGCATCCGCCCCACAACCGGGAGGTCATGGGTTCAAATCCCAGCCAGGTCATACCAAAGACCATATAGAAATGGTACTTTCCGCTTCTAGCTTGGTGTTCAGCATAATAGAATGAAGAAAGGAAAGTTAGCATAGAGAGCTACCAGAGCACTGAGCCCCCACTGCAGCTTTCACTACTGACAGTAGCTGTGTAGCCTAGGGTCAGTGAAACGTAGATAATCACCGCCTCATACACCACATGGTGTCCCACATGCTGTGGAAGGACTTAACTGGAGAGGAGAATCCAATCGATGGTCAAACCTCGGATTCAGGAGCAGCAATGTGGTTTTCATCCTGGCTGTGACACACTGGACCAACTCTTTACACTCTTAAGAATCCTCAAAGGTTCGTGGAAGTTTACCCAACCAGTCCACAGGATTTTTGTGGACTTGGAGAAGGCATTTGACTGCATCCCTTGTGGTTTGTGTGTGTGTGTGTGTGTGTATGTATGTATGTGTGTGTTTGCGGGAGGGGGATGCTTCGGGTGTATGGGGTATCAGGCTTGTTGTTACGAGCTATCTGGTCTCTATACGACCATTGTGAGAATTTGGTTCATATTGCCACCACTCAGTCAGACTTGTTTCCAGTGGGAGTTGGATTCTGCCAGGGTTGCCCTTTGTCACGGATCCTATTTATAATTTTTATGGACAGGATTTCTAGTCTCAGCCAAGGAACTGAGGGTGTCATGTTCCGTGACCACAGGATTTCATCTCTGCTGTTTGCAGATGATGTTGTCCTGTTGGCTTCATCGAGCAATGACCTACAGGTCTTACTGGGAAATTTGCTACCAAGTGTGATGTGGCTGGGATGAGAATCAGAACCTCTAAATCCGAGTCCATGGTCCTCAGCCGGAAAATGGTGGCTTGTCCTCAACAGGTTGGGGACGAGCTCTTGTCCCAAGTGGAGGAGTTTAAGGGTGCATTCAGATGGCCGCTGTTTGGTCGGGACCAAATGACAATCCGCAGATAGTTTGGTTCGTTTGGAGCTGTCTGAATGCATATGTGCACCAAACAAGTGAAGTCTGGATCCCTCACAAACGGCAGTCTTGGTTCACTTGCAAACAAAGTCTGGTGCTCTTTACTTGCTTTGTGAATCCAAACGGAGTATCCAGCGAACCAAAAGTGTTTAGTCCATCCAATATGGGCTGCATTTAACCCAAAAATAGATGTAAAAAATTGGGCTGTGTTAGTCTATCTATCACAGACCATATTTAATCAGAAAAAAAATAGTTGAAAATTGGGCAAAAAAATAGTCCAATAATTGTGCTGTTCAGTCCATAGGATTTGGCCCAAATTTATCCTCAAAATAGTTTTTGGCATTTGGTGATGGTGGTGGGGGTCTGTTTCTCAAAAGTCAAATACACTTTTACAACTACTGGGAGTCTTTGTTAAAAGCACTTTAAAAAAATGCAAATTTTTATGTTGCGGTGTTTTTTTTAACGTTCGACATTTGGCAGAATGCTTGTTACATAATATCTGGGACCATCTGAAACCAGTGCTATTGTGCTATTCACTTAAAAAGCACTGTTTGAATAGAACTTCATTCCACAAATGTCTCTCTATGTTGTGTCTTTTTATTGATGGCCACATCTTGGGCTTTCGTGTCCCTAGACACCCCTGGTCTTGTCAGATCTTGTAAAGCTTAGTAGGGTCTACGTTCGTTAGTACTTGGATGGGAGACTGCTTGAGAATACCGGGTGCAGTGATGGACTGGTGATCTCTGCAGGATGTACTCTGCCTCTTGCCCAGTGATGCTGGTGTAGGTGTCACACACAGCTCAAAAAGGATGTTGATGACTGTGATGCTTTTTTTTTTAAACAACCTTAAAAAGGCAGTTTTTCATCTTCATTTTCAAACAAATTTAAATCATACAGAAACGTCTATATGAAGACACCTCTTCAGTGACCTTAAAAGGACTCCTTTTCATCGTTCTCTTTACCACCAAATCCGTACCTTTTTTTCCATGGCTGGCAAAGCTGTCTTTTCAACATTTTTTTCAACCGTTTTGTGTTGGGAGGGAAGGAGTAGGGTAAAGGGGTGAAATGGGATGGACCTGTGTTCGACTAAGTGGTTGCAAAAAGACTAAATATTACTCTTTTATTTTATGCCAACCTACAAGTTTAATTATCTGAAAAATTATCTTTCAAATTGACAAACACCATATGTATAACTTGTAGTAAAATTCGATCCGGATTAAAAGACAATTTCTCTCTTACCATTCACTCCACTTGAGATTGTTTCCAAAGTAAGGTCCCATATGTGGAAATAGAGGGGTTGTCACTTAGGCTCTCTATTCAAGGTGTTAAGTGAAGAGACTACGCAAAGGGTCTTCTAAAGGCACAGCTAGGGAATGTGTAGACAGTCTCAACTGTCTTGATTGTCTGGCATCCCTCAACCACTGACTCTGCACTGATGCAAGGTGCATTCCTGCATCTTGTTTTTTCCTGACATCTTTTGGAAGCAGGTGAGTGGTGTGGGGGCCTCCAAACTAGGTTTACTCACAAGCTCCTTGATCGAAACACAGTTTGCTCCACCCTGGCCTTCCTGCCTTGCCCCTCTGGGTACTCACCTTCCTCCTTCTTCCAGTACAAGAATGCAAGGTTTAACAGTTATGGAGGGGTAGTTTAAAAGAAGCTTCTATTGTGTAGATGCTACAGTGACTTGGAATATTTGCTTTTTTTAAAACTTTTTTTTGCATTAAAGAATATCATTATGTGAAAATTTATATAGTTTTTTTTCCTTACATGTGGTAAAAAACTCATGATTCTTCCTCATCTGAATAAAGGTGTGCATCTGTATAAGCAGTTTGCACACATTTTTCCAAAGATAATAAAAATAGATCCAGTCACAGAAGATGCTATTCATTTCAGCTCTAGTAAATGGTGTTCACTTATATTAAGCTTTTTTCTCATCTCTGGATGAGAAAAAAGCTTTACCATTTCAGCTATTTACCCCTTCACACCGCTGCCATGACCCACCAGGAGCAACTCAGCATTCAGTCTGTAGCCAAGGGGAAGGGCAGTGAAGCCCCAACTGGTAACATCCAGCCGGGGGTTTGAACCCACAACTTCCAGAGTCCAGCACTCTACCTGTGTTGCCAAGGGGGCCGACCCACTTGTCAAACCAAGTAGGAAATGCTTTTATTGACTCTGCTGCAAGTGTCTTGCTCAAGGACACTCCAGCAGGCAGACCACAGAGAGAGCAATTCAATTCAATTCAATTCAACTTTATTTATATAGCGCCATTTCACAACAACAGTCATCTCATAGCACTATCAACTGTAGGGAGGACCCCCACAGTTGCAGAAAGACCCCAGCAATCAGGCGATCCCCTGTGAGCAAGCACTTGGCGACGGTGGAGAGGAAAAACTCCCTTTTAACAGGAAGAAACCTCCAGCAGAACCAGGCTCAGGGAGGGGCAGTCATCTGCTGCGACTGGCTGGGGGGTGAGGGGATAGAGAAGAAGAAAAGAACAGACATGTAGAGAGCAAACAGCACGATGGGGACTCAATCTATGGGAGAGAACAAACAAATGTTAATGACCAGCAAAAAAAAAAAATATTTCATAGAGAGTGAGGAAAGGAGTGAGGCCCAGTGCATTACTGGAGGTCCCCCGGCTGACTAAACCTATTAGCAGCATAACTAAGGGAGGGTTCAGAAAACACATGATCCCTCCCTAATTGTAGGCTATATCAAAAAGGTAGGTTTTAGCCCTATTCTTAAAAACAGAGATCGAGTCTGACTCCCGAATCCAGATTGGCAGCTGATTCCACAGGAGAGGAGCTTGATAACTGAAGGCTCTGCCTCCCATTGTACTTTTGGAGATTCTAGGTATTACAAGTAAACCTGCATTTTGGGAGCGTAGTGCTCTGTTAGGATGATACGGTAGTATCAGATCTTTTAAATAAAAAGGAGCCTGATTGTTTAGAGCTTTGTAAGTAAGAAGAAGGATTTTAAACTTAATTCTAAACTCTATGGGAAGCCAATGAAGGGAGGCCAGAACCGGAGAGATATGATCTCTCTTTCTAGTACCTGTTAAAACTCTTGCTGCAGCATTTTGGATCAGCTGAAGACTTTTTAAAGATGTTTTAGGACAACCTGATAATAAAGAATTACAATAATCTAATCTCGAGCTAACAAAAGCGTGGATCAGCTTCTCAGCATCACTCTGAGACAAGATGCTCCTAATCTTGGCAATATTACGCAAATGATAGAAGGCAGTCTTAGAAACAAATTTAATATGTGAATTGAAGGACAAATCCTGATCAAAAATAACTCCAAGGTTCCTCACAGAGCTATTAAGAGAAAGAGTAACTGCATCCAAACTGAAAGTTTGATTTGGAAAGGAATTTCTAAGGTTTTTTGGACCAACAAAAATGACTTCAGTCTTATCTGAATTTAATAGCAGGAAATTACAAGTCATCCAAACTTTGATTTCCTTAAGACAGGCTTCTAACTTGGCTAATTGATTAGTATCATCTGGCTTCATTGACAGGTATAATTGTGTGTCATCTGCATAACAGTGAAAATGTATACAGTGCTTTCTAATAATGTTGCCTAATGGAAGCATATATAAACTAAAAAGAGTAGGGCCTAGCACAGATCCCTGTGGAACTCCATGACTAAGCTTTGAGCTGAGAGAAAACTCATCATTTACATGAAACTGGAACCTATCAGATAAATAAGATCTAAACCACTGCAACGAAGTTCCATTAAGTCCAACATAGTGTTCTAATCTATCAAGTAGAATATTATGATCAATAGTATCAAAAGCTGCACTAAGATCTAAAAGGACAAGTACAGAAACTACTCCATTATCAGATGCAATGAGGAGGTCGTTAGTGACCTTCGCTAAGGCTGTTTCAGTGCTATGATGGATTCTAAACCCAGATTGAAACTCCTCAAATAAACCATTTCCCTGCAGGTGGTCAAATAATTGCATAGCAACAACTCTTTCTAAGATTTTTGAAATGAAAGGGAGATTAGAGATTGGTCTATAGTTAGCTAAAGCTCCTGGATCTAGCGTTGGCTTTTTGAGTAAGGGTTTAATTACAGCCGTTTTAAAAGCCTGCGGTACATGGCCTAAAGTTAATGAAGAATTGATTATATGAAGAATAAAGCTACCAATAAGTGGGAAGACTTCTTTAAATAACCTGGTAGGAATAGGGTCTAAAAGACAAGTTGAAGGTTTGGATGAGGAAACTATTTTGTCTAACTCACAAAGGTCGATTGGAGTAAACTCATCAAGACAGACATCAATAGAAGGAGTTGTAGTAGTTACAGTATTTAAGTTAACTGTGGGAAGAATCTGATTGATTTTATCTCTGATGGATGAAATTTTATTATTGAAAAAGTTCATAAAGTCCTGACTAGTAAGCTCTAAGGGGATGCTAGGATTGACAGAGTCCTGACTCTTTGTCAACCTGGCTACAGTACTGAAAAGAAACCTGGGATTATTCTTGTTCTCTTCTATTAATGCAGAGTAATAACTCGTTCTAGCTTTTCTAAGAGATTTTTTATAAATTAAAAGATGATTTCTCCAAGCTAAATAGATTTCATCTAAATTAGTAGAGCGCCATTTTCTTTCTAATTGACGAGTCTTCTGTTTTAAGCTACGAGTTTCTGTGTTGAACCAAGGAGTTAAAAATCTCTGATTAGACTTTTTCTTTTTTAAGGGGGCCACCAAGTCTAGAGCCTGATGCAGAGAAGCTGAAACACTATCCACCATGTTATCAATTACAGAAGGAGCAAGCTGTCTATAGCTTAATTCCGTTGTGTTGACACATGGCATAGAGGAAACAATCTGCATAAATTTGGAAACAGCATCATCTGAGAGGCATCTACTGTGATAATATTTTTCTTTAGGAGCCAAATAGTCAGAAATAGTAAAATCAAAGGTTAACAGACAATGGTCTGACAGTACAGGGTTATGAGGAGACACTACCAGATTTTCTATTTCTATGCCATATGTCAGAACAAGGTCCAATGTATGGTGGAGGTAATGAGTAGAATTTCCTACTTTCTGAGAAAACCCAATCGAGTCTAATATTGAATTAAAAGCCACATTAAGGCAGTCACTATCTACATCCACATGTATATTAAAGTCCCCTACTATAATTATTCTATCAGATTTCAGCACTAAATCAGCTAAGAAATCAGGAAATTCGGATAAAAATTCTGAATAGGTTGATGGGGGACGATAAACTATGGCAAATAAAATTGGGTTTAACCTGGAATTGCTAAAGTGCCCAATACTGAGGACCAGGCCCTCAAAGGAATTATAACATGTTTTTTGCTTTACATTAACTAGTAATTTGGAATGGTAAATTGATGCTACTCCTCCTCCACGACCAGAACTTCTGGGATTTTGACAGTTTAAATAACCAGAGGGAGTTGATTCATTTAAACCAACATAATCCTCTTGTCCTAACCAAGTCTCTGTAAGGGAAATTAAATCAATCTGATGATCAATTAACAGATCATGGACTAACAGAGACTTGGGAGTTAGAGACCTAATATTTAATAAACCACATTTAATTTTTAAATTATGAGGAGGAACAGAGGCCAAATCATTCAATTTAGAGGCTTTATGTTTAATTTGAGTTTTACCAATATTTTGCTTTATCACTTTGGGATGCTTATACATTATATTTTTATTCACTTTGGAGGGAGCAGACAACGATTCTCTGATGGGGAAGACAGGGGCTAAGCTGAGGGGTGGCGGATGAAGAGGAACTGCAGAGAGGCGTGTAAGACTGCGACTGTGCTTCCTGGTCCCAACTCTGAGTAGTCATGGTTTTGGAAATTTGGATAAAAAAGATGCCAGATTGTTAGATAAATGAGAAGCACCATCCAAAGTGGGATGAATGCTGTCTCGTCTCATAAGACCAGGTTTTCCCCAAAAAGAGCTCCAATTGTCAATGTAGCCCACGTCATTTTTAGGACACCACACAGACAGCCAGCGGTTCAAGGATGACGAGCGACTAAACATGTCATCACTGGTCAGATTGGGGAGGGGCCCAGAGAATACTACAGTGGCCGACATCGTTTTTGCAAAGTCACACACCGATTCTATATTAAGTTTCGTGACTTCCGACTGCCGGAGACGGATGTCATTAATGCCGGCGTGAATAACAATTGTGGAGTATTTACAGTTACTTTTAGCCAGCATTTTCAAATTTGACTCGATGTCTCCTGCTCTGGCCCCAGGAATGCATGTGACTATGGCCGCTGGAGTCTCTAGGTTCACGTTTCTGACTACAGAGTCGCCAATGATCAGAGTTTTTTCCTCAGCGGGTGTGTCGCTGAGCGGGGAAAAACGATTAGAAACGTGAACAGGTTGGTGGTGAACCGGGGCTTTGCGACTAGGCTTCCTTCTCACCGTCATCCACCCAGTCTCCTCGCTGCTGAGGAGAGCCGGGGAACCGCTGACAGGGGGACCTAAGCTAGCTAGCTCCGCTGCAGCTAAGGGGCGTCCGTCGAGATTAACTGGTGCAGACGGTGTTTCAATGCAGCGGAGCCGGGATTCCAAATCAGACAACCTCGCCTCGAGCGCCTCAAAAAGACAACATTTATTACATTTACCGTTATCACTAAAAGAGGCAGAGGTGTAGCTAAACATCTGACAGAGAGAGCACACCAGAGGAGGAGAGGAAAGAGAGGTAGTAGCCATAGCTAGTGGCTGGAGAGCTGGAGAGCAAACCACACAGGCAGACAGCAAAACAGGAAGTGACGATACGTTACCACAAGGAAGTGACGATCTAAAGGTTGGAATTGGAAGCAGGAATGGAATCACTGAACCCCAGTAAGAGGCTGATCATACTCTACACCTGTGCCATAGTCACACATTGGGTATGCTCACTGACTGGATTTGTACTTGCCCCACTCAGTATTTTGCACTTTTGCAGCCCAGTCTCACAAAAAAAAAGTAAAATTGCTCATTTTCTCACTCTGATCAAATGTACATAGACATGGAAAAACATGTTTCACATGCCGTTGATACATGGCATTTACATTTTAAGAAACGTGTTTACCGGCTCCTTAACATTTGCCATTTTCTCACCCTTTCACTTTCATTCTCTTTCACCATTAGAGGTGACCCCTAACCCTGACACTAAATACATGTCCTTGACCACCCTCACATACTTCTCTGCCACTCTTGACTTTTTCATACAATACCACACTTCCTATCTTGACACCCTATCATAGGCTTTCTTTAGAGCAACAAAGACACTGTGCAACTCCTGACCTTCTCTATACTTGTCCATGAATAATCCTAAAGCAAACATTGCATCTGTGGTACTCACTAATCCCCACCTGTCTTCTTAACTTGGCTTAAACAAGTCTTTCACATAACTTCATAAAGTGGCTGATGAATTTTATGCCCCTGGAGTTACTACAGCTCTCTGTATTGAGCCTTCTTCTTGAGCCTTTTCCTTGAGCATTCCAAACACAAATCTTGGAATGGATACAAGTACACTTTTTGTGTTTCATACAATCTTACTAACCCTATTCTTGACAAAATGAAAATAATGACAAAAAAACTCTTTATTATAAAGATGTCATAAATGGTTATTTATTCTGTAGACCAGCACCGCTTATGGTACCAATGTATTGTTTATCTTTGCAGCTTGTACTTTAAAACATTTTCAATGTGGAGTCCATGAGAATTTACTCACTTTTGGAACGAGACACAAGTCTGTTTAGATTTTTTTTTTTTAACTTTTTCATGCTGGGGTTGCTGCATGAAAAAATAAAAAAAACAGTTTAATTTTTCCTTCTGTCTTAACTGTATTTGTGAGATCATAAAAAGATAAATGGGTAAACAAAAGTGTGTGGATTTAGAAAAGTCACCATGCAACTTTTCCACCCCTTCTCTAAGATGGCCTGTAAATAAAACACTTCTTACGCTTGTTGCCCTCTCCTTCGCACTCCCTCCTTCCCACTTTTCCTCCACTCCCCCTCCTCATCTTACCATCCAACCCACCCGCCCATCTTTGATCCCCACCACCACTATTTCTCTCCTCGCCCTCTTGCCAGCCTGTTGGGGAGGTGTTACCAGCAGCTGGTGTCTTTGCATAATGTGTGAGGTGTTTATGTGCATTTTTCATCTTTCTAAATGTGTGTGTCTGGGTGCGTATGTGTGTGTGCGGCAAAGAGAGACAGATTCGGAGTGGAGAACGTGGGAAAGAACGGGGGCTGTTCTCGGATGGTACAAATTGCTTTTTTGACCCTGTAATTAGTGGCAGAAGACACTTTGAAGAAGCCAGTGATGAAGCTCCCGTGGCCGGATTTCAACATGGGTGCATAAATTATCATTTATGGAGCACTAATGACCTGTTGAGTTGTCCTCTCAGACCTCGCTCTGGCACATCGGATCTGAGATGGTCCACGGCTGGGCTTGGTCATTTTTTATGCGTTATCTGGCAGGAACACTAACGATGACATGAAGAAACACCAGCACTCCTCCCATCTCTCCTGCTTTCTTCTTTCCTTTCCTTTTCTGTCATCTGCAGTCATCTTTTTTGTCCTGTATTATTTTCCTTTTTTTTAACTATATCGTGTAAAACACACTGAATGTCAATTAACATAACTTCTGTGTCCCCAACCTGTACAATACTATATTAAATTTACTCTGTTAGGGAGGAAAAACATCCACTTCCTCTGGAGACTGCTATCCTTGTTCAGTCCACATACAGTATACTAAAATGTGAAAATTCAAAATCCATCATTCATTATTTAGGATTTGATAGCATCTACTTTATTGAATTATCTTGTAAGTAATGTGTTCAGAGGAGCAGGTAGAAGTGTGCTTCTGGTTTGGCAATGAAGTTTTCACATTTTTTTTTTTTAATTTCTCACATACGTAGCAGTTAGCAACTATGGTTGCAGTACTGCACCATCAAAACTGCAATGCTAGCTTTCAGTTTATCCAAACCTACAATTTTTAAAAGACCAAGCTGGTCACAGAATTGAAAATAAAAAGATTTTTATATCTTCCCAAAGCAGAGTGAAGAGTTGTTTGTTTTTTTTATTATAGTCTTATAACAGTTAATATTATGTTAGTGGTACCTATTTTTTTTCTTGTTTTGTTTTTGAAATGAAAATTTTATCATAAATTTTTGGTACATTTTTCCATAGATAAAAACTCAAGCATTTTGTCACTGAAACTCCAGAAACAACATACTGTATGAAAAAAATACAAGGTAGAAAATACAATACACATACAAAAAACTGCACATGTACTATTGATTTAAAGTTCATTTGGCAGCAGGGTCATTTAGAAGTATTTACATTTGATTCAGATATGGTTAATAATTATACAAGTTTATAAATGCTAGCAGAAATTGTATTGTATAGATACATCATTTCAGTTGAGAACATGACTCCATCAAGACCGAATGCACAATGCTAATTTAAAACATTACACTCTGTCATGATCCTGGGCATGGGTGGGCGCCATGGCCAGTCTTCAGTTAAGTTTAGTCTTTTTCTGTCTGTTTCTTTGTTTATCCTGTCCACTTATTGTGTTATTTTGTATTTGTAGTAATGGGTACAGGTAAATTGGCATCAAAAACTGAGGATTCTAAATTGTCCTTAGGTCTGACTGTGAGAATGAATGGTTGTCTGTCTCTCTGTGTTGGCCCTGCGATGGACTGGCGATCTGTCCAGGGTGTACCCTGCCTCTCGCCCAAAGATGCTGGGATAGGCTCCAGCCCACCCACGACCCGAAAAGGATTAAGCGGAAGAAGATGGATGGATGGATGGATGGTTACATTTTGGGGTTGTGTTGCTGTTGTTTCATTATGGGTTCCGGTTTGTGTTTTATTTTGACAGCACTGTGCAGCTTCTGGCTGGCAAACTGTTCAGAGCTGCACAGCTGTCATTCATTCTGTTTTTTTTCCCACCTCGTGTATCCACACCTGCTGCCCATCAAGAGATGGTATTTAAGGGCACGACAACCTTTCCCTGTTGTCGTGCCCTACTGAGACGCCCTTGGATGATCATCAAGAATCTGAGTGTGTTGTCGGCCGTAGCCATTGAGGAGATTGCATTGAGCTCCAACCAGGTAATTTTTCCTTTCCCTGAATTCCCTCAGCCATGAGCCCTGCTGCTCCTCGGGTGTGCACCGGCCGCGTTTGTCTCTGTTCCCCCAGCGTCCCTGAGTGCCTCAGCCATCATTTTCCCGGGCTGTTCTGCTCCCCCTGGTCACAAGCTCCACTCCCCCCCCGGCACGAGTGTTTCCCCTTTTATTTATTAGTGTTGTGTTGCTTGTTATGTGCGTCTTTACTTTAATAAATGTTACAAACCCACAGACAGCGTTTGGTGTCTTGTTCTCCCCGTGAAACGGGTGATTCTGACAGAAGGGCATGACCAGTGTGACACCAGCCTCTGTGGCTGTGGTCACACTGCAGGTCTTGATGCTCAATTCCAAATTTTTGCTGAGATCTAATTTTTTTTGTGTGGGCATTCACATTACAACTTAAATGAAACCCCCATCAGACTCCAGCATGAATGGTCTACAACTATGAAGTGACCCGCATGCGCAGAAGAAATAACGTCAGACACAGTGTAGTCGAACAATTGGGGGGGGGGGGGGAGAACTTCTTAACCCTCATGCAGAGCAGCAAAATAAAATGTTAAAATCATAAATATGAGACCAGCTTTATTCCTCTACAGGCCAGATGACCAGTGTGATCAGCTCTGCTTTAACAGAACTGATCGCCTCTGACAGCCCTCTTTAAAATGAGTAAATATGCTGTTACTATGAGCCTGTAATGTCTGACGGTTTCAGCCCCCCCCCCCCCCGGTAAAAATTTGAAGTTATTGTGCAGTTGGAGCCAACAAAAATTACAACCCAGTGATAAAGGGAAGGAGAGAGGCAGGGGTATACGTCAACACACCCTATTATCAATTTTGACAGGTGCCATGCCCCCTTTGACCTGACCTGACCCTGACATCACCCCCACCCCCCACCCCCCGTGACCTAATTAAAATGGTCTGAATTTCTCATCAAATGTTCATATAGGGTTAGGGTCATAATGAGGTTACGCGTAATTAGGTTTTTTAATGATGACATGAAGTTTTTGACAGATTGTGATGTTAATCTATTGTTCATATAGGGTTAGGGTCATAATGGGGTTGTGCGTAATTAGTTTTTTTTTAATGATGACAATAAGTTTTTGACAGATTGTCCAACACACGCACACACACACACACACACACACACACACACACACACACACACACACGTGCTAAAAATGCTTTAAAAAGCACAGACACCACTGTGGACATCAGACCGCCATTGGCAAAAAACCCCGCATCACCACGAGCAACCCAAAGAGAAACTACGCCGCCAGATGTATCATGCTTACCTCTATGAAGTTGGGTCCGGATCCTTCAAAGTCTCTGGGTCCTCAATCTAAAATTAAAACCCCAGCCGTTGAACCGGCGGAGGAACGGCTCGCTCCAACCCCGGAATCTCAACAACCCGAGCAGACCCCGGAGATCCTACAGCTCAAGCAGACCCTAGAGGCCCTGGGGCCATTGCAACGTGCAGAGACCCCGGAGCCTCCACTTTCCGTGGATCTTCCAGACACCTACGATATAGACTGTCCTAAAACCCCGAGTTCCACGGACATCGAGTGTGAGTCTGCGGGGTGTCAGATCCCACACCCTTCATATACATTATGGGGCCATAATTCACCATCAGCACCAGTAACATTGCCAGAAGATCAACCTGATGGGTGGATGAGCGATCTGTTCTTCAGACTTGTAAAATCAGCCGTGCTTCATTTGGTCAGCAAAACTCTGGAGTACCAGCATGAGAAATGTCTGGGATGTTGTATTAATCACCCCAGTCAGAGGCAGCGCCAATGCTTGGATGTGATCACCGAGGGTTTCTATCAGGAAAACTTTCATTGGTTGATGGGAGATGCTACACACCGGGGTTTATTCCGGCCATCCGACACCTCTTACAACTCCACAACATTCAGGCTGATGATCAACGAATGAAAACTATGGCACAGACTGTCCTGTTGGAGCTGCAATCGACCAGAGTCATCCACAAACCCACCAATGATATGTACGAGAAACTGGTTGGAGAAAATAAGATTGACCCGGCACATCTTCAGAAAGCCACGGAGCTGTGGATGAATCCTTTGTTTTGGGACGTCTATAAAAAAGAACAAAATTGTCAATAATGGGGAGTTTCATTGAGAAACTTTGGAGCAAGTTTGAGACCCATCTTAACTCTCTTTACTTAGCAAATCTCTTGTATCGTGTTATTGATTGCAGAGTAAAAAAAAAATGTAACTTGTGTAAGGGGCGACGTGGCGTGTGAGAGACTGGAGAACCTGTTTGAAAAAGTACGGACTTTATCCACCGGTACACCGTGGAAAAGACTGGTAGGAGTCTGTGTGACTCAAGTTGGAGTGCAACTCCAACTTCTCCCATGGTTTTAGAGAGATCATTAAAGAAATGGGGAATGACCCTCTCTGGCCTAGTCATCTACTCACATTCTATGTTTTGTTGATGTTACCACAGAACTTTTGCAAGCCAGACACCCTATCAACGTCTTTGGTGAACTCCTGAAAATATACAGCATCATTCGTGATACTGTAGATCAATCTGTCCTAACTCAAACTGTAGCTATTAGAAAATGTGGGTGCTAAGTTTCTGATACATTTTGTAGCGTTAGATTTCTTTTGTTTTTTTACTTGTCACACATTTTATCCTGTGTCAATGTTAGTTTTAGGTTATTTTTAAGAAATTGTTTTTTTAAATCTTTGATCAAAAGTGTTTTTTCACACATACATCACTACGTTGCACCTATGGTATGAAGGTGTTTAATTAAAAGAAGCTGAATAAAGATCCTCTGTCCTGTCTTTTTTTTCTCATTCTGATTTCATCATGTCAGAAACACGCTTCATGAAAACGGTGTATGACAACCCTACACACCCAGGTAGCTTCGGAGGCATAGAACGACTCCACAGGGGCTTGCAAGATGAAACGGGGGAAAAGGTCGGGGTCAAAAGAGTCAAAAAGTTTTTATCTGAACAGGTTGCCTACACCTTACACAAGCTTGCGAGAGTACATTTTCCTTGAAACAAAGTTTTTTTTCACAACCGTTAAACCAATTCCAAGCCAATCTATGCAATATGCAGGCTTTAGTCGGATATAACGATGGCTACAGTTATTTATTAACGGTTAACAGTTATAGATGTATTTTCCAAGAAGGCATATGTATGGGCTCTGAAGAGAAAGACGGCCGCTGAGGTGGTACGGGCCCTTGAATCCATTTTTGAAGAAAGCCAAACACCTGTCAAACTACAAACCGATGCAGGAAAATAATTTTTCAACAGAAGTTTTGAGGCTTTAATGGAAAAATATGGTATAATACATTTTTCCACGGCCAGCGATCCCAAGGCCTCTGTGATCGAAAGGTTTAATCGCACGTTAAAAGGCAGAATGTGGAGGTATTTTACAGCCAATAACACACTGCGGTACCTCGACGTCTTACAACACTTGGTGGTGGGGTACAATCAAGCTTATCACAGCAGTATTAAAATGGCACCTACGCAGGTGACCGCCGAAAACACAAACCAAGTGTTTCAAAACCTGTATGGCACACCCCGAGCTCGACAGAGTGACCGATTAAAGATGAATTTTAAAAAGGGGGACTCCGTCAGGATATCAAAGTTGAGGAGAGTGTTTGATAAGAAATATGAACAGTTTTGCAGATGAAGTGTTTACAGTGTCCGAGTGCATCCCTCACGACCGCCCTGTCTACAAACTGAAAGATTATGACGGAGAACCGATTCAAGGTTCGTTTTATGAGGCGGAGCTGCAAAAAACAACACCGGACCATGACAGAGTCTACCATGTAGAGAAGATTGTAAAACATCGTACCATTAAAGGTGAAAAGCAGGTGCTGGTTCGATGGAAAAATTTGCCCAAGAAATTTAACAGCTGGGTCAAGGCCTCCGATTTAAAAAAAAAAAAAAACATATAGACATTCGCACTCACCCCCGAGCACAGTGCTTACAATCACTCCATCATGTACGGATCTAAAGATGAGGGGTTTTTCATCACCCTACCTTCCAACGCCAGTTTTGATGTTTTTAAAGACAATAAAATTTCCAGTTTTTGCGTGGATTTGGCTCAACATACAGTATCGATTTAAAGGGACCGTGGGGGGTTGCTTTGACGGAAATTTCATACCCACACACTTGGTATAGCCTACCTCAAAAAGATGCCAACTTTTATTGAAGAGCAAAACTGCGACAACCAGCAACAGAGACTAAAGTGCATGATCAAAGGATTACAGGCGGTCATTACAACGATATAAATCGGTTCAGGGCTGAGCTGGAGGGCTTCTTTTGAAAATTAATTCTGATATTTATATGGTCTACAGCAACATTCAGAAAAGAATGGATTTCCAGAGTGGAGGTCAAACTCACGTACACTTTGACGCACCAGCAGCTTACATGTTGGGTGTCGAACCCGGAGAATGGTTCAAGTTTGATCAGAAGTTGGCGCCCTATCCGGCCGATTTGAAGGCCGGATTTTATCACATGTACTGTTACAGCGACGTGGTATGCCTGCAATTAGTGGGGGACTCTTACGCACCGCTCCTGAGAACGATCAGTATCAAAGGAAAGTACGGTGGCTTTATCACAAAGCATTTCAACCCACCTTATTATTTACCCATAGCAAAACAGCACATTGAAGCCATCCACGTGGAGATAAAAACAGATCAAAACAAGCCGGTGGAATTTAATAATAATAATAATAATAATAATAATAATAATAATGCATCAGATGTATATAGCACTTTATCATAGACACTCAAAGATGCTTTACAAGTAGATACATTATTCATTCACTCCAGACAGACAATGGTAGTGGCAAGCTACTACTGTAGCCACAGCTGCCCTGGGGCAAGCTGACGGAAACGTGGCTGCCAATCCACGCCAACGGCCTCTCCGGCCACCACCGGACATTTATACACATTCATACCCAGTGTTATGGGCACTGGAGGCAATGTGGGTGAAGTGTCTTGCCCAGGGACACAACAGCAGGATATCTGGGGAGAGTGGGATTCGAACCGTCAACCATCGGGTTATTAGACGACCTGCTCTACCTCCTGAGCCACTACCGCCCCAAATTTACCTAGGGGAAGAGTATAGTGACGC
This sequence comes from Pholidichthys leucotaenia, assembly GCA_020510985.1. Classification (NCBI taxonomy): domain Eukaryota; kingdom Metazoa; phylum Chordata; class Actinopteri; order Cichliformes; family Pholidichthyidae; genus Pholidichthys; species Pholidichthys leucotaenia. The sequence goes on from CM035841.1 coordinate 439,309,589, forward strand.
TCCACTTTAGACCTAAACCTTGAATAAACAACGTATATAACAAGTCCATCCACACGCGCGCATCATTCGGTCTACGACAGCCATTGCACAGCGGGTATCGGTGTGTGATTGGACGTGTTAAGTTACATCGTCTCAACAAAACAAAAATGACTCTCGTGGGTCTGAGGGAGGATCCCCACCATTTTGTACATTATTATGAGAATCAAGTAGGGGGTGCTTTACTGGGGTTTTACGGAGCACCCGTCATGTACTGACGAGTATCGGTTCGTTGTTTTCAAGACTGTTCCGTTTTGTACCCCATCTGGTGAAGAAAAGTTTCACCATCGCGAAACCTCATCTTAAAACCGCGGCTAGCAGCATCGCATTGGACGTGTTTAACTGAGCAGTGAGAAAAATGATGAACAAAGACTCGGGACAGGAGGGCTCCGGGGGTCTTATGAGATGAGATTCAACTTTATTGTCATTACACATGTATGAATACAAGGTAACGAAACGTGACTTGGCATTTGGGCACGCTCTGCAGAGCGCATCCAAGGCCAGGGCAGCCACTAGGCGCCAGTCAATGATCTTGTGATCTTGTGATCTTGATCTTATGATCTTGTCATGCAGATCGAGGAAGCAACCTCCCAGCGATTGTGTCTCATTGCTCTCCCATAAACGCACTGGTCTTAAAAAGAGAAAATCAGTTGGGAAAAGTAAGCGGGTGACGAGGAAGTCCGGAACTCGGAGCTCGGATATATTTTAAGCAAATGTTTTTAAACAAACTAAACCGGAAAAAACAACAACATGGCACTGTTACATCAAAAATCTCCCATATGCACCCTGGCTGAGTTGGATTTATTTTCAGCGCTTATGATGCAGCTGTCTGTGGAAGATAAAATCTACAAGGAGATTTCCCCGGTGTCGGCCATCACCAACGAAGGTCCTATAGTTTTTCATCCCCGGAGATGGGGAGAAGTACCTCGATATGAGCGACACCCTGCTGCACCTCCGTGTGAAAATTACCAATGCGGACAGTACGAACTTGGCAGACGGCGCGGCGGTGGGTCTCATCAGTTACCCTCTAAATACAATTTTCAGTCAATCCGACGTGATCCTGGAGGATAGACTGATTTCACAATCCAGCGCCACACACCCCTACCGAGCCTTAATTGAGACGATACTGAACTATTCCGAGGACACGCTAAAGAGCCAATTCAGCGCTGGTCTTTTTTTACAAAGATATGGCCGGAGCTGTAGATTCTATCGTGACCACGGACAGCCCTAATGCGGGTTTAAATAAAAGAGCCTGTTTTACCACCAATTCTCGCGAAGTGCACCTGCTCGGTCCTCTTCATGGGGACATATTTTTTTGCAAGAGGCTCATGCTGAACTCTGTCGATTTGAGAATCAAACTAACCCCCGCCAACGATGCTTTCTGTCTCACGGAAGCCGGCGATTCCACTTTCCATTTGAAAATATGGGGCTACACGGTGGCGCAGTGGTTTAGCACTGTGGCAGCACAGTTTTACCCTTGGCCGGGGGATCGTGGGGATCGTGGGTTCGATTCCAGCCCCCGACCAACAGTGAGCTGTGTGGAGTTTGCATGTTCTCCCCGTGTTGCGTGGGTTTACTCCGGGATTTCTCCGGTTTCCTCCCGCATACCAAAAACATGTAGGTTTAGGGCGCTCGCGCACGCAGCAACCAGCAGCCGGTGGATTGTCACCAGACTGCAAACCAAATCTACCTACGGGTACAAATAAGTAACAAAAAAAAAAAAAAAACAAATATTGGAGGCCTCTCTATTTGTTAAAAAAGTGTCCAGGTCCCCCGCGGTCAGATTAGGCCACGCCGCAGCCCTAATGAAAGGCAATGCGCTCTACCCCCTCTCACGCGTCAGTGTAAAAACATCCTCCATCCCACAAAATTCTAGGATGTGCAACCAGGAGAATCTGTTTCTGGGGGCCATCCCCAAATACGTGGTTCTGGGTGTGGTGCATCACAAGGCTTTCACGGGAAGAAGAAACCTATCGCCTTTCAATTTTATTCACAACGATGTGGAATATCTGACTCTCTGTCAGGATGGTCGACAGATCTCCACCAAGGCTTTCCAACCTCAGTTTAACAACCAACTCTCTGTTAGGGAATTGTACAACATGTTCCTGGCGACCGGGAGACATCTTAAAGATTTACCTCTCAGTATCAGCAGAGGAATTTAACAATGGGTACACCCTGTTTGTGTTTAATCTCGCCCCGGGGGACGACAACGATGCCCTGTCCACCGTGTCGAACGGTAATTTAAGACTGGAGATGAGATTTAGAACTGCCCTTCCCCACACCACAACGCTGATAGTCTACGCCTGTTACAATTCAATTCTGGAAATTAGCTCAAAAAGAGAAGTGCTGGTGGACTATTACTAGGAACGTGAATAATATTCAACTGGAGAGTCTTCTACGTCACCTGGAGGGAGATGTGTTTAGTGGTGTGTGGCCCTCCAATCAGCTACCATCGTTGACCCCTGCCTTTAGACCCCCCGCCTACTTTGTCATCAACACACATCCCGCACACATGCCCGGAGAGCACTGGTTAGCCATCACCCTGGAAAAGCACGGCGAAGCCACCTTTTTCGATTTCTGCCCAATTTTTTTTACTATCCCGACAGCACCTTAAAGTTCTTGGAGAAGCATTCACAAAACGTCAAGTACCACAATGCCCAGTTACAACATCAGCTATCAACGACTTGCGGTCAACATTGCGTCTATTACCTGGCACATCAGACCTGCGGATTATCTTTTGAATGTGTACTGTCATTGTACGATGAAGATGTGATGAAAAATGACCTGATGGTGTAATATTTTGTGAGAAAATATCAAGGTTGTATCAAAAATAAAATCCCCCTAAACAGGGGTGCTGTTCTTTTCAACTGTTTAAAAACTGTCTTGTGTAGAAACTTAGGATAGAGTGTGTGATATATACACTCTCTGATGATATAGAACGTATGATTGACAACTGTGTTACTAATACCGTGAATAATTACCCCTTTTGTGATTTTATATGAAAGAAAAAAAAAAGACTGTACGCTTGAAATGTACGACGTTTTATTGTTAAAAAAAAAACAAAACAGAAAAAGATGTGTGGTTTACAATTATATCTAATCTCAAATTTCTCTTCTTAAGGAGTGGTCCATCGAGGGGGGAGTTTCTGTTGTCTTCTATTCCTCCTCGTTCTAGTCTCAAATTCAGACTCTTCTTTTCTCACAGGGTGTGATGCAGGTTGGGGAAAAGCGGAAGTTTTGTTTTTTTCTCTCTGGCACGGCATACGTCTCGAGGTTTTTCAGTATCAAATTTGGACTCTTCCTTCTCACGGGATGTGATCCAGGTTGGGGATAGGGGAAGTTTCTTTTTTTTCTCTCCGGTATGGCGTACGTCTCGAGGTTTTTCAAAACCCACAGCAATGATGCTGCTCGCATTCATCTTAAGAAGTCAATATTGATCACGTGCTTGTGGCTTGCTCATGGCTGATAAAGGAATATTGAGTTCAGACAGAGTGTTTAAAAATTTCGACCAACCCGCAGGTGCGGGGGTTGGTGTTTTTTATAAGGGAGTGAGAGGTGTTTGAATAAATCAATCATATGAGATCCTTTCAAGGCCTCACCCTTGTAAACAAACCCCCCCTTTGAATTTCACCCCCCATAACTCTGGGGCAATTTCCTCAGGAAGTATTCGGTGTTCTTATGATCAGGCGTGGAGAGGTTTTACAGAACCTCTTCAACCGTATCGTCAAAATCAAAACCATCACGCATGCTGTGGGGTGATGCGGGAGCACCCGCGGTGGATAATGCGTGGGTACTATCAAAAGATGAGGCACGAGCACGTTCGCTCTCACCACCCCCACCAACATCCAATACGGATAGGCGGTCAGGCTCCCGCTGCAGAGTCAGCGTTACCCACCGCCGCTCATCATGATCCTGTTTCATGAGCGTGAGGTATCTCTGCAGAAGAGCGTCGTACTTTTTAATTTTATCATAAGCACTCAAGCCTGGTTTGTTTAATACGGCTCTCATTCTGGAGTCCAAATCATCCTCTGCATTTTCTCTGACGGTCATCGGTCCAGCCATACGGTTTAACTGTTGAGGTGTGAGCAGAAACATCTTCTGGGCCTTCTTTAAAAGTAATCTTTCTCACCAGTCTGCCGATTAGATCCCCGATCATGGGCTGTTGTCATGGTTGTCATAGCCAGGAGCGGTACTGGGGTTAAGCTCCCAGTGCTCATAAAATTCTACTTACGGCGTGCGTCTTGAAAAGCCTCTGACAACTAAGTCCAACTCCTAGCCTGCCCGTGTGGTTTAGTCTCTAAGCCCGGTGGAACTGCTTTTACTAATAGGAGAAGGGGCGAGGGCGGATCTCTGGCGCCTTAAAACCAGATGCTTCGGGTAGATGGTGGCTCGTCAACCTGGGAAGGTAGCCCATCTAGGGGAAGGTAAACCCTGATTTCAAACCTCCGCTGCCTTGCGGCATACCCGGTCACGGGAAAGGCTTCTGGAGTCAACCCTGAGGAAAAATCCGGAGTCGGAGCCCCTAAGGCAGTTCTATGTTGTACTCAACATCGTTCTGGCAGCTCCTGCAACGGCGCTGGTGCCAAACTGTAGCAGCTCTGCTGTTCCTTTGGATTCATCAGTGACGTGGAGAGGGGGGACATGCTGCATGGGCAACATCTTGTCCTCCATATCTTCCTGCCCAGGCTTGAATCCTACCAACGCCCAACGCTGGAAGGTAGAACACCGGATCACTGGAGAGGACACTCCAGCTTCGCCTTTGGCGTAGACAAAACACGGGGAATGACAGTTACTGGTTATAAGCCACCGCTCAATTGGCGTAGAGCGCGGTGCCAGGGGTTGTTCCCGATGGTGGGAGGGATCATCGGATCTCACTGGACAGCTACCGCCCGCCTCAAGCTGGGCAGCCCCCAGCCAATAAGGTGTTGTCCCGCCACAGCTTGCTTTCCTCATTGGGTGCATGGGGATGAGGGGAAGTCCGAACGGCAGGCTGAGAACCTTCGCACCAGGCAAGACAATAAAACAAAAGAGACCAACTCTAAAACTGGGAACTTGGAACGTCCGCACTATGATGACAGGACTCGCTGCTAACCTCAAGGACATCAACGATACCAGGAAGACTGCCATCATCAATAATGAGCTGAAGAGACTGGGAGTGGATATCGCCACTCTCCAGGAAACACGGTTGGCTGACGCAGGCACACTGAGAGAGAAGGACTACATGTTCTACTGGCAGGGAAAGGGCAGTGACGAACACAGGGAACACGGAGTGGGCTTCACAGTGAAGAACACCTTACTGAAGATGGTGGAACTGGGCAGCACTGCCTCTGCACGACTCCTCACCCTCCGCCTGAACACCACTCAAGGCCCAGTCACCCTTGTCAGTGTGCATGCCCCAACACTGACAGCCACACCAGAGGCAAAAGACGAGTTCTACGAGAATCTCGCAACAACTGTCAGGATCATCCCCAACTCTGAACAACTCATTCTCCTTGGAGACTTCAATGCCAGAGTGGGTGCTGACCACGACTCCTGGCCCTCCTGTCTTGGACCTTTTGGCATGGGCAGAATGAATGACAACGGACAGCGGCTGCTCGAGTTCTGCACATATCACGATCTGTGCATCACAAACTCGTTCTTCAAGACCAAGCCCCAACACAAGGTTTCCTGGCAACATCCACGCTCAAAGCACTGGCACCAGCTGGACTTGATCCTGACCAGGCGCACCTCACTGAAGAACGTGCTAATCACCCGTTCGTTCCAGAGTGCAGATTGCGACACAGACCATTCATTGGTGTGTTGCAAGGTCAAGCTGCAGCTGAAGAAATTCCATCATGCTAGACAGCCTGGAAAGGCACGGATTGACACCAGCAAGATGGCTCAACCAGAACTTGTTGAGTAGTTTGCCTCCACCTTTGAGAAGGAACTTGGTGTACCACAAGAAGGAGAATCTGCAAAGCAGAAGTAGGAAGAGCTGCGAAACACCATCCACCGCACAGCCTTAGCTACCTTTGGGAGGAAGACCTCGAAGTCACAGGACTGGTTTGATGCCAAGTTGACCGAGATGACCCCCGTCATTGAAGCCAAGCACTCAGTACTTGCTGAGTACAAGAAGTACCCAAACGAGAAGAATCTCCAGATTCTAAGGGCTGCGAGAAGCAAAGTTCAGCAGACTGCTCGGCGCTGTGCCAACGAGTACTGGACTCAGCTCAGCCAAGACATTCAAACTGCTGCCATAACAGGGAACATCCGTGGTATGTACGATGGCATCAAGAAAGCACTTGGTCCGGCTCAGAGCAAGACGGCTCCCCTCAAATCCTCCACTGGGGAGATGATCACAGAAAAGAACAAGCAGATGGAGAGATGGGTGGAACACTACTCTGACCTCTACTCCAGACAGAACACCGTGACACCATCAGCCCTTGATGCCATCGACTGCCTGCCATCCATGGACGAACTTGATGCCGAGCCAACCATCGACGAACTCAGCAAGGCCATTGATAGCTTGGCCGCTGGCAAGGCACCCGGCAACGACGGCATACCCCCTGACCTGATCAAGCACTGCAAGACCGCCCTACTGCTGCCATTGCATGACGTCCTCTGCCAGTGTTGGAAGGAAGGTGCCGTACCACAGTACATGAGGGACGCCAAGATCATCACACTCTACAAAAACAAAGGGGAGAGAAGCGACTGCAACAACTACAGGGGCAGCTCCCTCCTCAGCGTTGTTGGCAAAGTCTACGCACGAGTTGTTCTCGTTCGTTTACAGAAGCTTGCCGAACGTGTCTACCCCGAGTCTCAGTGTGGCTTCCGTGCTGAGCGATCGACGGTAGACATGATATTCTCCATCCGCCAACTCCAGGAGAAATGCAGAAAACAGAACATGCCCCTGTACGTCGCCTTCATCGACCTCACCAAAGCGTTCGATCTGGTCAACAGAGAGGGCCTTTCCAAGATCCTGCCAAAGATAGGATGTCCACCAAATTTGCAAAGCCTCATCGAATCATTTCACACCAACATGCAGGGGATAGTGCAGCATGATGGCAACGTCTCAGAGCCATTCAACATACGCAGCGGAGTGAAACAGGGTTGTGTACTTGCGCCAACCCTCTTTGGGATTTTCTTTGCTATGCTCCTGAGGCATGCCTTCAGCACAGCAACAGAGAGAATCTACCTGCACACAAGATCTGACGGCAGGCTTTTCAACCTCGCCCGCCTGAAAGCCAGAACCAAAGTACGCGAGGCTCCAATCAGAGACATGCTGTTCGCAGACGACGCTGCAGTTGCAACCCACACACAGCAGGAGCTTCAGACCCTGATGGACCGCTTCTCCCAGGCATGCAAGGACTTTGGGCTTACCATCAGCCTGAAGAAGACTAACGTCTTGGCGCAAGGCACGGAAGCACCACCAGCCATCACCATCGACGACTACGAGCTGGAGGTCGTGAATCAGTTCACATACCTGGGGTCCACGATCAGCAACAACCTCTCCCTTGATACAGAGATCAACAAGAGGATTGGAAAATCAGCCTTTACACTCGCTCGCCTCACCACACGAGTGTGGGAGAATCCCAAACTCTCTGTCAAGACGAAGGTGGCAATGTACAACGCCTGCATCATCAGCACACTGCTCTATGGGAGTGAGACGTGGACAACATACGCCCGGCAGGAAAAGAGACTGAACTCCTTCTACTTGCGCTGCATTCGCCACATCCTGGACATATCCTGGCAGGACAAAGTGCCCAACACAGAAGTTCTGTCCCGCGCCGGCCTTCCCTCCATGTTCACTCTACTCAGGCAGCGCAGGCTCCGCTGGCTAGGCCACGTTCACCGTATGGAGGATGGCAGAATCCCCAAAGATGTCATCTACGGAGACGTTGGCTGCCCACAGCTGCGCTTTAGAGACGTCTGCAAGAGAGACATGAAGGCACTGGAGATCAACACAGAGTGCTGGGAGAACCTTGCAACGGACCGCTCCAAATGGAGAGGCACCCTGACCAGACAGCTCAAGGTGGGTGAAGAGAGACTGACTGCTGTAGCAGATGAAAAAAGTACCTGCAGGAAGAATCGCCACAGACCCAGCAGCACGGAGACCACCCACAAGTGCGACCTGTGTGACAGGGACTGCCATTCGCGCATCGGCCTGTTCAGCCACAGGCGGTGCTGTTCCAGCAGAGTAGACGTTTAGGATTCCCTTCCATGGTCATCATAGACCGACGGAGGCCGACGATTCATGGGCTGTTGAGCTGAGCTGCAGGCCACACCCTCTCTGCCTGAGTGCTTTAGATCTGGGTGTGCTTCCCAGCCTGAGAGCAGTTGGTTGATTGCACCAGGTGGGAATGATCTAGTGATTAAGGGAGTTTGGAGGCAGTTACTCACAGGGCAGTGGAGAGTAAGCAGTGTGTGAGAGAAATGGTTGGAATTTGGACTTTGGAAAAGACTGCAGGACTAAAGCTTGTTTCAAGCAAGGAAGAAGGAGCCGGTGAGCATCCATTTGTGATATGTCATTGCAGCTGCATTTGAAAAGTAATTTGATCAAGTTTAGGTTAAATGTGATATGTTAAAAAATTGTGTGTTTGAAATGTAAGTTAAAATGTCATATATTTGTAAAATCATGTGGGTTTAAAAGTATAGTTAAAATGGAGTGTATTTTAAGAGTTTAAAAGTTAAAAGCTGTTAAAGTTGTAAGATTAAAAATCATATTAAACTGTGTTTTAAGATGTGTTTAGTATTTGGGGTGCTTTAGATGTGAGTATTTTCTATTTGTTTCAAGATTGGGTTTTAGTAATTTAAAAACTGAGTATTTGATTTTGGGTTATGTTGATTTATTATGGGTTCTTGGGTTACATTCTCCTTGACCCTTTATTTGTGTTGTATTTAAAGGTTTTTCACCTGTGCTTGGCCTGTGCTTGGCCTTGATGACTTTTCAAAAATAAAAGGAAAGAAAAGGAAAAGCTGAGTCTTGGTCACTGAGTGATTTCCAGTTCTATCTTCCGAAGCAAGCATCCTGTTCAAGCGGGGGAAGCTGCTGGTCAAACCTCACAAGAGTGAGGGCCACTTGACATGGGCACCACTACGGATAGCAGAGGCAATAGAAAACCGCCCGACTGTTTTTTCAGAACCTGGTGTTTGTGTTTTAAACTAGTTTTCTTATCGGCCAACAGTATGATCATTTTTTTCCACCTTTGTAGTTTCGTGAACTGACAATCGGACAATGGAATGTTCCCTTTTATAAGATTCAGAGCAATCTCATACAATGTCTGAATAAAGTCCGGAGAGCTGTGGATGAGAATATTCCTGCGGTTTTTGGGAGAGACGTGGTACAGCGCCGTGAGTAAGATCGCATTCCTCTTCATACGTGCAGACATGATAAACTAGGCTGATGTTTTGGGCACATAGATGGTCGACCTCTCGTGAGGAAGTATACCCATCCTCAACCTGTATTGTTCTGGACAGGAGGGTGTGAGGTCTATTATTAAATATCCGTGGGGGTCTTTGGTGGTGTCTTCAAAACTCTCTAGGAAGAAGGCCTTCTGTGATGGGAAGATTTGACCTGCTAATATATCTATTTGTAGTTTATCCCGTGGGTTTTTAAACATCACCAGATAATTGCTGTTCAGACCAATGGTGCGGCTGTATTTACCCTAATGGAAGACGTTTTGTGTTAACATCATGACGCTCATGTGTCTATGATGCCTGTACTGGGTAAAAATTCTTACTACTTCAGGATAGTCAGAGGCTTGAAAAATAGCATCGTCCAGAATAATCAAGTGTTTCTGATCGGGAGGAAACAGGTTTTCATCTTCAAAAGAATCAGGGAGTCCTTCAACAAATTTTATTCTTTTATTCACCTTCTGCAGTTTGCTGTACATAGGCTGATGACACGTATGAATCCATACAATGTTTTCAGTTACAATAGTTACATGTTCACAGTCTTCTAGTACCTTTGAAACAAAATAAGTCTTGCCACAGCTGCTCGGCCCCACCACCAAACATGAAAATGGAAAGGTGAACCTAGGATCAAAATCAATCTCCTCTATATCCTGGGTAAGATGTGACATTTTTTTCCTCAAAAAAATCTAATAACCAAAAGGCAGAGTGGTCCCGTCCCTAAAGAGATGTCTTTTATCATACACAAGTCTGAACTTTTTCTGAAATGACAAGTTTCTCAATACAAACCCCCTTTTATCACGTCCTATGCTGTAATGTGATGTCTCAATCACTCTCTCTCCCAAATTTGTCACGTAATCGTACACCAAATCTCTGACACTGTCAAAATTGACACACTTGCAACGTGATCGGGTTTGCGTGATACCTTTGACCTTCATGACGACCTTCTTTTTGTTCCTCATTTGGTAGGCGTAACTCTTGGGACCTGCGGATACAAATTCTGAATAGTATCCCCGTCCAAATCATCCTTCAAATCCCCGCAGATAATTGCCCAACTTCAGAGGTGTCTCATTGTTCTTTACCAAGTAAATTAAACTATCCATGTCGATGTAAAGAACCCTCTCTTGCAGTTTTTCCAGATAACCGTACAGCTTCAGATGCGCGGGGGCTGTGGTAGAGGCGGCTATAAAGATGTTATTAGTTTTACTGGGGGGTAGAATGCAATGATTGTTATTTTTCCACCTAAGCAGTGCTTTGTCATCATCCTTGTATTTACCCGAAAACAAGTAGGTTCAATTCAATTCAATTCAACTTTATTTATATAGCGCCATTTCACAACAACAGTCATCTCATAGCACTATCAACTGTAGGGGGAACCCCCACAGTTGCAGAAAGACCCCAGCAATCAGGCGATCCCCTGTGAGCAAGCACTTGGCGACGGTGGAGAGGAAAAACTCCCTTTTAACAGGAAGAAACCTCCAGCAGAACCAGGCTCAGGGAGGGGCAGTCATCTGCTGCGACTGGCTGGGGGGTGAGGGGATAGAGAAGAAGAAAAGAACAGACATGTAGAGAGCAAACAGCACGATGGGGACTCAATCTATGGGAGAGAACAAACAAATGTTAATGACCAGCAAAAAAAATATTTCATAGAGAGTGAGGAAAGGAGTGAGGCCCAGTGCATTACTGGAGGTCCCCCGGCTGACTAAACCTATTAGCAGCATAACTAAGGGAGGGTTCAGAAACACATGATCCCTCCCTAATTGTAGGCTATATCAAAAAGGTAGGTTTTAGCCCTATTCTTAAAAACAGAGATCGAGTCTGACTCCCGAATCCAGATTGGCAGCTGATTCCACAGGAGAGGAGCTTGATAACTGAAGGCTCTGCCTCCCATTGTACTTTTGGAGATTCTAGGTATTACAAGTAATCCTGCATTTTGGGAGCGTAGTGCTCTGTTAGGATAATACGGTAGTATCAGATCTTTTAAATAAAAAGGAGCCTGATTGTTTAGAGCTTTGTAAGTAAGAAGAAGGATTTTAAACTTAATTCTAAACTCTATGGGAAGCCAATGAAGGGAGGCCAGAACCGGAGAGATATGATCTCTCTTTCTAGTACCTGTTAAAACTCTTGCTGCAGCATTTTGGATCAGCTGAAGACTTTTTAAAGATGTTTTAGGACAGCCTGATAATAAAGAATTACAATAATCTAATCTCGAGCTAACAAAAGCGTGGATCAGCTTCTCAGCATCACTCTGAGACAAGATGCTCCTAATCTTGGCAATATTACGCAAATGATAGAAGGCAGTCTTAGAAACAAATTTAATATGTGAATTGAAGGACAAACCCTGATCAAAAATAACTCCAAGGTTCCTCACAGAGCTATTAAGAGAAAGAGTAACTGCATCCAAACTGAAAGTTTGATTTGGAAAGGAATTTCTAAGGTTTTTTGGACCAACAAGAATGACTTCAGTCTTATCTGAATTTAATAGCAGGAAATTACAAGTCATCCAAGATTTGATTTCCTTAAGACAGGCTTCTAACTTGGCTAATTGATTACTATCATCTGGCTTCATTGACAGGTATAATTGTGTGTCATCTGCATAACAATGAAAATGTATACAGTGCTTTCTAATAATGTTGCCTAACGGAAGCATATATAAACTAAAAAGAGTAGGGCCTAGCACAGATCCCTGTGGAACTCCATGACTAAGCTTTGAGTTGAAAGAAAACTCATTATTTACATGAACAAACTGGAACCTATCAGATAAATAAGATTTAAACCATTGCAACGAAGTTCCATTAAGTCCAACATAGTGTTCTAATCTATCAAGTAGAATATTATGATCGATAGTATCAAAAGCTGCACTAAGGTCTAAAAGGACAAGTACAGAAACTAGTCCATTATCAGATGCAATGAGGAGGTCGTTAGTGACCTTCGCTAAGGCTGTTTCAGTACTATGATGGATTCTAAACCCAGATTGAAACTCTTCAAGTAAACCATTTCCCTGCAGATGGTCAAATAATTGCGTAGCAACAACTCTTTCTAAGATTTTTGAAATGAAAGGGAGATTAGAGATTGGTCTATAGTTAGCTAAAGCTCCTGGATCTAGCGTTGGCTTTTTGAGTAAGGGTTTAATTACAGCCGTTTTAAAAGCCTGCGGTACATGGCCTAAAGTTAATGAAGAATTGATTATATGAAGAATAAAGCTACTAATAAGTGGGAAGACTTCTTTAAACAACCTGGTAGGAATAGGGTCTAAAAGACACGTTGAAGGTTTGGATGAGGAAACTATTTTGTCTAACTCACAAAGGTCGATTGGAGTAAACTCATCAAGACAGACATCAATAGAAGGAGTTGTAGTAGTTACAGTATTTAAGTTAACTGTGGGAAGAATCTGATTGATTTTATCTCTGATGGATGAAATTTTATTATTGAAAAAGTTCATAAAGTCCTGACTAGTAAGCTCTAAGGGAATGCTAGGATTGACAGAGTCCTGACTCTTTGTCAACCTGGCTACAGTACTGAAAAGAAACCTGGGATTATTCTTGTTCTCTTCTATTAATGCAGAGTAATAACTCGTTCTAGCTTTTCTAAGAGATTTTTTATAAATTAAAAGGTGAAAAACTCTTCAGGTTCTGAGATCACAACAGTCTGAATCAAATTATCTCTCTGTGCAAATTTTCCCCAAAGCGAGTTCAGAATCAGTTTTGAGGCACGGCGATAGAGTGGATTCTCTTGTATTTTATCGGCATCTAACAGAATGCCCTGATGACGGTGATAGTCCCTGATTTACACACGTGAACAAAATTGTTGGTACCCCTCTGTTAATGAAAGAAAAACCCACAATGGTCACAGAAATAACTTGAATCTGGCAAAAGTGGTAATAAATAAAAATTCTATGAAAATTAGCCAATGAAAATCAGACAATGCTTTTGAATTGTGGTTCAACAGGATTATTTTAAAAAACAAACTCATGAAACAGGCCTGGACAAAAATGGTGGAACCCTTAACTTAATATTTTGTTGCACAACCTTTTGAGGCAATCACTGCAATCAAACCATTTCTGTAACTGTCAATGAGACTTCTGCACCTCTCAGCAGGTATTTTGGCCCACTCCTCATGAGCAAACTGCTCCAGTTGTCTCAGATTTGAACGGTGCCTTCTCCAGACGGCATGTTTCAGCTCCTTCCACAGATGTTCAATAGGATTTAGATCAGGGCTCATAGAAGGCCACTTTAGAATAGTCCAATGTTTCGCTCTTAGCCATTCTTGGGTGTTTTTAGCTGTGTGTTTTGGGTCATTATCCTGTTGCAAGACCCATGACCTGCGACTGAGACCAAGCTGTCTGACACTGGGCAGTGCGGCGGCATGAAATAAGGCAGCAAAGTGAGGTTTTAAGCAGGTTTATTAAATCATACCGCCATCAAGAAGCTCGCCCAATGGGTGGCTCGGAGGCTCTCCAGCAAAGGGACACAGTGTGTGTCAGTAGCAGCAGTCAAAGAGAGAGAGAGTGAGTTACAGAATCGTGCAGCATATATACCCAGTTACAAACAATACATGAAAGACCATTCACATCAGTTGGTATGGGCATTTGCATATGAGAGACATACATAACAGTAGGTAGATTGCTGGCCTCTGCTCCAGCTGCAGGACAAAGAGGTTACAAGGCACATCTACATATTGATCTCAGTCTCTAGGTCACAGTAAGGACAGGACACATGAACACTATACATGAATGGCACATTAACATCACAATGCATGAATGGCACATTACATCACAGTAGTGCTGTGGAAAAAACCAGAAGTAGCGAGCTGTCTGTCCTTAGTCTGTTGTGGGGGTTATCCCAAACCGCCACACTGCTCCCCCCCAGAGGGCTCGGCAGGGGGCCGAGACCTCAATAGTGCAGCTTTGGCAGCGAGCAGGAAAAGCTCTGTGCAGGCAAAGGTGGAGGGGGGTGGGGGGGTAGTAAATGCCGGCCGGGGACGGTGGAATTGTCCGGGCCGCGCAAAAATTGCTTGCTGTTCCGCGATGTCGAGGGGCTGTCCCGTTGAACGTGCGGAGGTCACAAGAAGAAAAATTAGTCTCTGACTCCTCTCGCGGCCATGAAGAAAAACAGGAGCAGCGAGGCTGCGTAGCGGCTGTAAGAAAAAAAGAAACAAAAGCAGAGGGACTTGGCGTGTTGACTTTAGGTGCAGGCGCAGCCCTAAAGCCTTCGGGAAAAGCTGACGGCTGAATCCCCTTGTGCGCCGTGGCTGTGACCATTAGAAAATTCTGTGAGCGAGCTGCTTGCGTGCTTCAGGTGTACGAGCAGCCCTGAAGGCTCTGTGTGCAGCGGTGAAGGACGATGGCGGCCTGTAGAGCCGTATTTGTCCTGTGCGTGGTGCGCCGTCCTCGTGTCTCCCCGGTGCGTGTGCCGGGGTTCTGTCCGTGGGTGGGCCGCTGGAGGTGCGAGTCAGGGTCCAGAATCTTGGTGGAGATCAGTGCAGTCGGCGCCGATAATCCTCCATGTTGAGCTGTGGCTGAAGATTGGTCATGGTGCGTTGGAGCAGTGAGAGGGAATAGACGATCTTTGTCCCTCGGGCTCGTGCAGATGCGTTGGAGCGGTGAGAGGGAGGAGACGATCTTTGTCACTCGCTCGGCCATGGTGCATTCAGGTCCACGCGCTGCGTTCTCCGCCGGCCCTGGAGGGCGCCGTAGTGGAGGAAGGATGAGGTGCGTGCGCTCTCGTGTGGAGGAGCTGTGACGGTCCCAGCGTGGATGTGTCAATCTAGGCGTGCAGATCCCACTATGAAGTTTGCTGCGGCTTTCCCGGTCATGGGTGATGTCCGGAGAGTTCCCTGAAGCAGAAGGGAGCTGCTGCGTTCACTTGTCGTCGGAGCATCACCGCCGGGTGCTGCGTTCGCCGGCAGTGTTTTTTTTCAGCATCAAGTCACCAGCGTGGCTGTCCAGACCAGAAGGTTGCGTTGCGCAAAACGTGTGCATGTTCGGGGTCACCAGTGCGGCGGCATGAAATAAGGCAGCAAAGTGAGGTTTTAAGCAGGTTTATTAAATCATACCGCCGTCAAGAAGCTCGCCCAATGGGCGGCTCGGAGGCTCTCCAGCAAAGGGACACAGTGTGTGTCAACAGCAGCAGTCAAAGAGAGAGAGAGTGAGTTACAGAATCGTGCAGCATATATACCCAGTTACAAACAATACATGAAAGAGCATTCACAGCAGTTGGTATGGGCATTTGCATATGAGAGACATACATAACAATAGGTAGATTGCTGGCCTCTGCTCCAGCTGCAGGACAAAGAGGTTACAAGGCACATCTACATATTGATCTCAGTCTCTAGGTCACAGTAAGGACAGGACGCATGAACACAATGCATGAATGGCACATTAACATCACAATGCATGAATGACACATTACATCACAGTAGTGCTGTGGAAAAAAAACAGAAGTAGCGAGCTGTCTGTCCTTAGTCTGTTGTGGGGGTTATCCCAAACCGCCACAGGCAGCACATTTCTCTCTAGAATACCTTGATAGTCTTGAGATTTCATTGTACCCTGCACAGGTTCAAGACACCCTGTGCCAGATGCAGCAAAGCAGCCCCAGAACATAACAGAACCTCCTCCGTGTTTCACAGTAGGGACAGTGTTCTTTTCTTGATATGCTTCATTTTTGAGTCTGTGAACATAGAGCTGATGTGCCTTGCCAAAAAGTTCCAGTTTTGTCTCATCTGTCCATAGGACATTCTCCCAGAAGCTTTGTGGCTTGTCAACATGCAGTTTGGTAAATTGCAGTCTGGCTTTTTTATGATTTGTGTTCAACAGTGGTGTCCTCCTTGGTCGTCTCTCACGAAGTCCACTTTGGCTCAAACAACGACGGATGGTGCGATCTGACACTGATGTACCTTGACCTTGGAGTTCACCATGAATGTGTATAGAGGTTGTTCTGGGCTATTTTGTTACTATTCGTATTATCCGTCTCCTCCTGTGGCCACGTCCAGGGAGGTTGGCTACAGTCCTGTGGATCTTAAATTTCTGAATAATAAGTTTGTAGACACCTGTGATGTTAATTAGAGGGCACATCTTGGTTGAACATCTCCCTATGGTCACACTATTTTCTTTTCTAGGGGTACCATCATTTTTGTCCAGGCCTGTTTCATGAGTTTGTTTTTTAAAGTAATTCTGTTGAACCACAATTCAAAAGCATTGCCTTGATTTTCATTGGTTAATTTTCATAGAATTTGTATTTATTACCACTTTTGTCAGATTCAAGTTATTTCTGTGACCATTGTGGGTTTTTCTTTCATTAACAGAGGGGTACCAACAATTTTGTCCACGGCTGTATCTGTCCTTGCCCTCCTGATCGGTGACATCTGGGGGGTAACCTGATGCTTCCTGTTTTTCTTTAAGAAATTTGTGTATGTAATCTACAAACACTGCGTTGCTACTTTGATCAAAATGCCACACTTCTGTGATTTCACCCACCCTGTACCCCACCCAGCTCCAGGGCTTTGTTAAACTCCACAGTGACCCAGACCCCTGTCAATGCTCTTGCCTCATCGCTGTGCATCGTTGGTTTCTGCGCATGTTTGACACAGTGGAAAGGCTAATTTACCTCCTGAACTTTTGTAGGGTAGAATGGGAAAAAAGAGCCTGCAGGGTGGGTAGACGGTAGCTCTGATTAAGCAGAAATAGCTTTTAGGAGCCCCAAAATCTTTGTAACTGATGGTGGGGTGGCCTAGAGGGCAAAAGCACATGCTGTTAACATAGGGGTACAGAGAAGTGACATCTATAGTGTACCGTTTCATCTGACCCTGTGCTGTGTCTCAGTTTTAGAGCGCCCATCCTGGAAGAGGGGCTCAGGTGGGTTAAACATTTTCAGAAACTGTTTCACCTCCTCGCATGATTTTTTCATCTCATCCTACTCGTGCTCCCTCATCACCATAACGCAGGCACCGTGTATAGAGCGTAACACCTGCAACCTCTCCTTACTTTTCAAATGCAGCTCTCCGTGGGGAAAGAGTCTTCTGACGAAGGCTGCAGTGCACAGTCGAAACATGTAAAGAAGGTAAAAACATTGCCTTTCTACTTTTGTCTTTAATAAGAATAAAAGGTAAATAATTTAAAGAAGACAAAATGAACCTACTTGAGCTAGGAACAAAGGTTTTGAACGATCGCTATAGTCTGTCTCAAAATGGAAGAGGGGATGAGTGTGAGATGTTCTGTGAAACACCATGATTTTACGTCCTACAATCCATTCGAATTTAGCTATATCGCTAAAAGTGACGGGCGTCTGGTTACCCAGACCCACCTGATTTTACAACGTCTTACACAAAGCCTTACAAGAGCGGTCGTCTGAATGGGGGTTCACCAGGTGTGCTAACCTAGTAACGAAACAGAGTTGATCCTTCTCGCTACATGTAACGTACAAATGAAGTCTTTTTTTATCGCTAATTTCATAGTCTAACGTTTTCGCTAGCCTGCGTTTACCACCGAGTCTGGGGTTATGCACCACCTCTAGGATTAATTCTAAACCCTCATCCGTGTCGATGCTATTGCCCGACTGCACTACCCGGTTGAGCAAACCCTCAAAAGCCGGTAAAATATTACCCCCATCGTCATCGGCTGTAACGAGGATGTTGCTCCTCGCGCTTTCACCGACAACTTCTAGCTGGATTATGTCGTTGCGCTCCACATGTGATTGGGCATCCTTGGCCAATTCTCTGAGGATGCCCATCACATTGTTATAAAAGTCTGCGATGCTGGGGACGTTGCATCGTCTCGGCACAAGTAGGCAACGCATCATTCTCACTGTGTTAAATGGTGAGAATATTCTGACTCCCCCGTGCCTAGAGGATGCCGCGTCCCGGTCATGAGCGTCAGAATGCGACCCCCCCACTCTGTTGTGTGTTAGGGGAAAGCTCTAGCTGTTCGGTGGAGGTTGAAGGGGTTGAGAGTGATTGATGATTTGTGGGCGGGAGGTGTGGATAGTTTTGATTCTCAAATATATGTTCTAGATGATGAAGTGCGTTGCTGATGATGATATTATTGTTGTTGTTATTGTAGCCCATTTGTTTTGGGGGTGTTGTTTCACCTATTTTATCCAAGCTATCCTGTAAATTAACCTGAAAGGGCACTGGAATAGGAGCTAATTCATCCATGGCCCTGTGCATTTCATTCATTGCAATTAGACACTGATGTAAATAGGTTAAATCTTCCATCCCGTAATCATAGTCTGTTACCCACTCTGGTAGCCTTTCACCCCCCTCATCCCCCGATTCACCGGCTGCTGGTCGCTGCGTGCGCGAGCGCCCTAAACCTACATGTTTTTGGTATGCGGGAGGAAACCGGAGAAATCCCGGAGTAAACCCGCGCAACACGGGGAGAACATGCAAACTCCACACAGCTCACTGTTGGTCGGGGGCTGGGATCGAACCCACGATCTCATGATCCCCGCGATCCCCCGGCCGAGGGTAAAACTGTGCTGCCACAGTGCTAAACCACTGTGCCACCGTGCAGCCGTGCAGCTTATTGCAGTTTGTCATAATACCCTGGATATAGAGGAGAAAAAAAATATTACATTACACTTTTTCACACACGACCAGGAGGGAGGTCATGAAACTCTGCATGACCCTGCACAGTGATAACACAGTGGTCAGACACTGTTGCACCTCAGTTCTCGTCCCACACACACAGCGTTGAAGGGCTACCTCAAGGGCACTGTCAAACAGGATCTCTGGAGCAGACGGGATGGCCGGATTCGGTGCTTGGTTTAATTCTGCAAAGCGGAGCAAAAAAAAACATCAGCGTTACACATGGTGGTTCTGTATGTACATATGTTTTATTTCAAATCAAGTTGGTGGGTGGTCGAACGTCTATTTTATATATATTTATTTATTTAAAAGAACCTCGGTTGACCAAAGTGATAGATGTACAATTAATCGAGACAAACATGTTAAAAATAATAAAATACATATTTCAGTTTTTATTCTTAGAGACACCGAATTATCTTCCAAGCAGGAAGTGTCATGGGGTGGTCCTCGTGGACCACTAATGAGATGCTATAGGCAGCCGCGGAGTTTGCATATTTATTAAGGAAAGAACAACGATACAAAACAATGAGCCTCGTGGGGAAAAACACAAATAAAGACTATGGCTAAGACACAATGACGCTATACTGATGACAAAGAATAACTTACTGGGAACACAGAGGATCGAGAGGGTGGCTGGAGCCAGGGAATAGGGACCCCAGCCGAACATTGGGGAGACCAGCATTAGACGTGTGAGGTCGCAGTCCCGAGTAACCAAAGCTTCTCCCTTAAATAGGGCTAGAGGATTAATCAGCTGATGAGGACGTCATCAGCTGAATGTAATACAGCTGTCACAAAGGAGCTCAGCTCTGACAGCCGGAAGCCCCTCCGAGACGCTGTCAGAATAAAAGCTCGGCGGACCACAAGGAACTAACACAGAATGGGAGGAAAATACTGCATGACCCGAGCGCGGACAATATCAATGCTCAAACCATGACAGTACTCCCCCCACGAATGACGCACTCTGGGTGTAACGTAACATCCAAGCCTCCCCCCCCCCACAGGCTAAGAAGGCCCACCCAGGGTGGGAGGAGGGGGAAAAAAGGCCAGTGGGGCAAAAACCAGAAAAAAAAAAAAAAACCATCAAGACAGGGAACCGGGAAAAAATGACAAGGGTGAATGCAGAAAAAATAACATGGTGCAACAACAGAGCATGGGGAAACAAAAAAACAAAAACGGAACCACAAATATACTCCATAATGACACCAATGACTGTACACTTTTGGTGTACAGTCTTTTGTACACCAAAAGACTCAGGTCTTTTGGTGTACAAGGGGCGCTGCTGAAGTCATTCTATGACACAGTGGTGGCATCAGCCATCACTTTTGGAGTGGTCTACTGGGGCAGTGGCATTACTGCAGCCGATAGGAAGAGACTGAACAAACTGATTAAGAAAGCTAGCTCTGTCCTGGGGCAACGCCTTGATCCGATGGAGGAGATAGGAGAGAGAAGGACGGTGGCTAAACTGTCATCTCTGCTGGAGTCCGAGTTCCACCCTATGCAGGACATACTGAACGCACTGAGGAGCTCATTTAGCAGCAGACTACATCATCCCAGGTGCACAACCGAGAGGTTTCGTAGGTCCTTCCTACCAACGGCTGTCAGACTGTACAACCTAAGCAGGGCTGCTCGCAGAGATAGCAAAAAGACGTAACAAACTAATAGTTTTTTGAATGCAAAAGATGCAATAGACTTACACAATGGTCCTCTCCGGCATACAACTAGGAACATACCGGTCGCTATGGAGGGTGAGAATATGTATGGGCACATAATCATACCATGTAGGATAACTAAATAGACGGTTATGCTGTTTCATCCCACCTAGCAACAATGCTCTGCACTGGGTGTGTTTATATTTATATATCTATATATTTATTCCATCTAGCTACAATGCTCCGCACTGTGTTTTTATATATCTACATATTATTCCATCTAGCTACATTGCTCCGCACTGTGTGTGTTTATATACTTGCATATTTATTCCACCTAGCTGCAATGCTCCGTACTGTGGGTGTTTATATATTTACATATTTATTCCATCTAGCTACAATGCTCTGCACTGTGTGTCTGTGTGTATGTGTGTGTATATATATATATATTTTATAGTAATATGTACATATGTATATTAGCTGCTCTTGCTTGCTTGTTTTTTTTTCTGGCCTTCTGATTGTTGCTCTGAGTGTTGCTATCCCTGTGCTGTTGCAATCATGGAATTTCCCCGTTGTGGGACTAATAAAGGCTTATCTTATCTTATCTTAATGCACAGGTGGAAAAACAGACAGGACAATGAATGCAAATAACAGAACTACTATGCCTAAAGACCATGATACACAGGCCAAAAGAAACAAAAGGCAACCACATAGCATCTCTCAAACAGAAGAAGGAAAAAAATAAATATCACGCTAAATAGCGGCGAAATACAAACGGTTCAATAAGTCCAAATAAACTGGCAGAGGCAACAACAGCGCACATCTCTGACTACAGAGGGGGAGAGGAAGATAAAAAAAAACACATGCTAAAGAGCGTCGAAATACAGACAGTAAAATACAGTTCATAGAAACAAAAAAAACACAAGAGCATCCCAGAACTACAGGAGAGGAAAAAAAAAAAAACTACAGGGATGACGGCAGACAGAGCACAATAACACAAAAACAAATAGTTTGGGAGGTCTACCTGCGTCCAGCGTCCAGATCGCTGGCAGGGGAAAAAGAATAAGTTCGGGTGGCCTATCCCAGTCCCAGGCCCGGAGAAACAGTACCTCTGGAGGCCGGACCAGGTCGCCTAACCGAGAGTCCAGTTTGTCGGGTGGCCGACCCAGAACGCCAAACCGGCAAAACAGTTTCCCAGGCAGCCGACCCGCGTCATCAGGCCACCAGGACCGCAGGGGAGAACTCAGAGATGGCCTCCTTAGCATGAGGGAAAGCAGGGGAAAGCCGAGCCGAACATGGGGAATCCCCAGTGGAGGGAAAAAGGGAACGGGGAGAAGATGAGGGACCAGTCCGGCATCGATCGGCGGAGGGTCTGCAGCTCCTTCTCCGAACTCCACTCGGACTGGCGCTGCGCTCCTGTTGGATCCCAAGCGGGACCATGCTGCAATCACGACGGACCTCGACTGGGCCAGAACAGCGTCCATGATGGACCCCGATTGGGTCCGCGTTGCACCCGCGTCGGACTGGGCGGAACACCACCCACGACGGACTCTGACTGGGCCAGAACACCACCCACAACGGATCCCGACTGGGCAGGCGCAGCACCAGGGATGACCTTCAAACCCGAACCCAGAACCTCCAAGGCGACGACCGGAGCAGGCTCGTCACCGGTGACCCTGGGAGAAGGCTCAGAGGAGAAAAAGAAACCGGGATCAGAACCACCGGCAGCGGCAGAGCCCAGCAAGACAAGCTCGGACACAGTGGACGGCTGCGCCCGGCTCGCCTCCCCGAGAGACAGGCAAAAATGCCCCAGAATAGAGGAAAGGAAGACAAAATAGAGCACTTGCCTGATCTCGGGCTCTACCGCAGCCCAGGACTTCGACGATCCGGGTTCAGCGCACTGAAGGTCCAGTTCTGGTTCCCACTCAACTGCGGCGGGCTCCGTAGCCGGCATGATGATCTTCACAGTCTAGGGATTCCCTGGCGATGATGTCTACGCCGAAGGCCTGCACGGTGTGGTGGCAGGGGATCCGTGACCTGCCAGGTCAGACTGTTCCTCCGTGGAGACCTGGGGACGCTTGCTCATCGGCGCAGGCTCCAATTGGCAGTCCGCTCTCCTCCTCTGCCCGTGTCATGGCTGTGGGGCTGGAACCAGGCTCTCCAGGGCCGCAGGCTCCCTCCTCGTCTGGCGGTGTAGTCCCGAGTAACCAAAGCTGCTCCCTTAAATAGGGCTAGAGGATTAATCAGCTGATGAGGACGTCATCAGCTGAATGTAATCCAGCTGTCACAGAGGAGCTCAGCTCTGACAGCCAGAAGCCCCTCCGAGACGATGTCAGAATAAAAGCTTGGAGGACCACAAGGAACTAACACAGAACATGAGGAAAATACTGCATGACCTGAGCGTGGACAATATCAACGCTCAGACCATGACAGGAAGGTTGTTTTAAATTGTTTCTAATACACACCTTCAAACAGTCGTCTCGCGTCGGCCATTGGCGTGGTCCTCCTCCTCCTCTCCCGCTTCCTCTGCATCCCACGCTCTGATGCAGCAGCGTCTGTGAGCGAATGATGCAGGTACAAAATGGTGACGGGGTTCATGACATTTAATATCAATACTGGCGTGTGGGATCTGTAAGTACATACCGTCAGGCTGACATTTCACAGACGTGTTTTTACCAGGGCACTTCGGTCTGCTCCCGCCCTGACCGGTCGATGTCGAAGGCCTTAGTTCGTATTCTGTAAAATAATAATAATAGCAATAATAAGTTTTTTTTTCACATTGGAACAAAACATAATGCAGTTTACACCGTTTAAAAACACAAGATCACCACAAGATGGCACCATCCACCAATACATGCCCCCATGGGGACATTTACATCATCACCCCGAGACGTTGCGAGAGGGCCAATGGCGATTCGTCACATCATTCAAAGCCAATACTATTCCCTATTTACATTTTAGCACGGCATGGTTTGTTTTGAAGCAGGAAAACGATCATATCGGCTTAATAAAAGGATTTTTAAAACTTGGAGGAGCTTACCAGAAGCGCGCGCCGTAGCGTGGGTTGGCCTGTCTCTCGGCGGCACTGGTCATTTGCCCCTGCTCGACGAAATGCTCTCGAGCGGTGCGTCCACGGGCCCTATCCCGGGGATCGGGCCTATGAGAACGGCTGGGTTTTGAGCCGGAGGCCTGGCGTTATTCAGCTGTGGAGCAACCGCTGGACGAAGGGCTGCAGGACGCTCAACGCCAATCCCGGGGTGGTCCTGGTCTCTTAAGACTGCTGGATAGTCTTCAGATCATCGAATTTCGTCTAAAGCCCCAAGTAGACTATTTTGATCATCACTGAATTGATGCGTATTATCCTCTTTGAAATCTGTAAGTGCATTTCTTTTTGTCAACAACCGCTCATAATGTTTTATAAATGCAATAATGATCTTTTACCTACCTGAGAGATTTATTATCCCTTGAAGCTGAGGTAGAATACCTTTTACAAAGACAGAGAACTTGATTTAAAAGCGGATATGACTCTGAGACAGATGATAAGATAAATGCTTTATAACATAAAATAATAGCAGTTTTATCCGTATAAGACTTTTCACAGACCCTTCAGAAAAAAAAACAGATAAAACAGTTGATCGAGTAATTAGAAAAATAACATTAACCACCAGTGCCAATAACCACTCTAGCTTGGTGGAGAGTGGATTTCGGCATGCATTATAATTTCTAAAAAAATGAGTCAAGTTTTATTTAACAATACAGAGAAAAAATATTTTTTTTTTATAAAGTTTTGAAAGTCAAATATCACCTCTCATCTTGCATGTCACATTCCTTTGGGGGTGAAGATGCATTCCAGAATTGCTCATTCTTCATACTTATAGACAAAACGTGAGACCCCCAAAAGACCCCCTCTATAGAGTATTGGGAAAAGCGTTTGTGATATGAATGGCAGATGCCACTGACGCACATGTGTGTGTGTGTGTGTGTGTGTGTGTGTGTGCGTGCGTGTGCGTGTGCGTGTACGTGTGTGTGTGTGTGTGTGTGTGTGTGTGTGTGTGTGTGTGTGTGTGTGTGCGCGTGGGGGAGGTGATGTTTAAGGTAGTGTACTCATTAAGTGGAAGTCTCTGAAACATATGAAAATGTATTGTGATCGATCATTATGGTCCTGGTCATTGTGTCCAATGTCTGCAGCGATGTGTGAGGGGAGAGTTAGGTGAATGGGTCCGCTGATAAAATATCAGAAATGTGGTCATTAAGTACGAAGTCTCTGAACCGTACAAATTTGTGTTGTGAATGGTCAATATGGTCCTGGTCATTATGATCGATGTGTCTGTGTGTGTGTTTGGCTGGTAAATATCTCGTACGGGTTGTAAGGAGGATTTGCAGAAATGTGCTCATTAACTACAAAGTCTCTGAACCGTACAAATTTGTATTGTGGCGATACAATACAACCCACATCGATCATTATGATCGATGTGGGTGCATGTGTGTGTGAGCGAAAGAGTTGGGTGAAGGGTCAGAAGTTGTCATGTGAGAGCAACATGGTGATGTGGGGTTTTTTTGCCAATGGCGGTCTGATGTCCACAGTGGTGTCTGTGCTTTTTAAAGCATTTTTAGCACATGTGGGTTTGTGTGTGTGTGTGTTGGACAATCTGTCAAAAACTTCTTGTCATCATTAAAAAAAACCTCATTACGCATAACCCCACTGCAACCTTAAAACATATATATGAACAATAGAATCAGAATCAGAATCAGAATCAGAATCAGGTTTATTGCCATTGTTCATGTAGTACACAAACTAGGAATTTGTC
This sequence comes from Pholidichthys leucotaenia, assembly GCA_020510985.1. Classification (NCBI taxonomy): domain Eukaryota; kingdom Metazoa; phylum Chordata; class Actinopteri; order Cichliformes; family Pholidichthyidae; genus Pholidichthys; species Pholidichthys leucotaenia. The sequence continues at coordinate 439,335,050 of CM035841.1, forward strand.
TCGGTGCAATGCTGCAACATTAAACATGATAAGATAAGAGAAATAAACTATACATGTAATAAAGTGTAGGATAAGATTAAGTGATACTGGTCAACAGTTAAAATATATATTAGCCAGCAGCAGATACTGTGGAGAACTATATAGTGCAGTCGGTAATGCAGGAAGAAAACAGTGATGATTGACATGAGTCTGGTTGAGCTGCTGTACATGGTGCACGAGAGTCAATAAGTCACTTAGTGTTCAGCAGTCTAATGGCAGAGGGGAAGAAGCTGTTCATGTGACGGGAGGTTTTAGTCTGGATGGACCAAAGTCTTCTACCAGAGGGGAGGGGGGCAAACAGTACGTGACCAGGGTGTGAGGGATCGGCTATGATCCGGCCAGCACGCCTCCGGGTCCTGGAGATGTACAGATCCTGGAGAGATGGGAGCTTGCAGCCGATCACCTTCTCAGCAGTGCGCACGACGCGCTGCAGCCTTAGTCTGTCCCTGGCAGTGGCTCCTGCATACCACACGGTTATGGAGGTGGTGAGGATGGACTCGATGATGGCTGTGTAGAACTGCACTAACATCTTGGTGGGTAGCTTGAGCTTCCTCAGCTGCTGCAGGAAGAACATCCTCTGCTGGGCTTTTTTGATGAGTGAGCTGATGGTCAGCTCCCATTTGAGGTCCCTGGTGATGGTAGTGCCTAGGAAGCGGAAGGAATCAGCAGTGGTGATGGGAGAGCCTGAGAGGGTGAGGGGGGGCAGAGGAGTAGTGACTTTCCTGAAGTCTACAATCATCTCCACTGTCTTCAGAGCGTTCAGCTGCAGGTTGTTATTGCTGCACCAGGACGCCAGCTGGGCCACCTCTCTCCTGTAGGCGGACTCATCGCCGTTGGAGATGAGCCCGATGAGGGTGGTGTCGTCCGCAAACTTGATCAACTTGACAGACTGGTGGCTGGAGGTGCAGGAGTTGGTGTAAAGGGAGAAGAGTAGGGGGGAAAGTACACAGCCCTGGGGTGATCCGGTGCTGATGCTAGTATAGTCTGAGACAGTCTTTCCCAGCCGCACATGCTGCCTCCGGTCCGTCAGGAAGTCGATGATCCACCTGCAGAGGGAGTCAGGCACGTTGAGCATGGACAGCTTGTCCCGGAGCAGAGCGGGGCGGATGGTGTTGAATGCGGAGCTGAAGTCCACAAACAGGATCCTGGCGTAGGTTCCCGGGGAGTCCAGGTGCTGCAGGATGGAGTGGAGGGCCAGGTTGACTGCGTCGTCTACAGACCTGTTGGCTCGATAGGCAAACTGCAGCGGGTCCAGGAGAGGGGTGGTGATGGACTTGAGGTGGGACAGGACCAGGCGCTCAAAGGACTTCATGACTACAGAGGTGAGCGCTACAGGTCTGTAGTCATTAAGTCCAGTGATCCGTGGCTTCTTGGGGACAGGGATGATGGTGGAGGATTTGAGGCAGGACGGCACGTGGCATAACTTAAGGGAGGTGTTAAAAATGTCTGTGAATACAGGAGCCAGCTGTTTCGCACAGAGTCTCAGGGTGGAGGGAGACACGCCGTCTGGGCCGGGGGCCTTGCGCGGGTTCAGTCTGGAGAACTGTTTGAGCACATCCTGCTCACTGATGATAAGGGGAGGGGGGGAGGAGGGGGGGGTGTGCCTTAAATGAAGTAGGGAATGTGGAGGCTGTGGAGCTGGAGGGAGGGGGGGAGTTGGACACAGATGACGAGGTGTCAAAACGGGCATAGTGTTGGGACAGTCTTTGACAAAGGGCTTTGTCATCCTGACCTTTAGGAGCCTTAGGTCGATAGTTGGTGATTTGCCTCAGTCCTCTCCACACGGAAGCCGAATCATTAGCAGTGAACTGCTGCTGGAGTCTCTCTGAGTATAGAGATTTAGCCCTCTTCAGCTCTCAATAGAATAACATCACAATAGGTCCCAGGGCCTCTAGGGTCTGCTCAGGTTGTTGAGATTCTGGGGTTGGAGTGAGCCATTTCCCCCACTGTATACTGTGTTAAAAGTCCTGCAATGGCCAGCTTTGTAAAATTATCCACTTGTGTCATTTCATTACAAGAAAATCTGTAGGATAGCCATCAAAACTATATTTAATGATTCAAAAGCTTATTTTTTCCTCTCATGATTTAGCCTATGTTTCTCTTTAACCTCAGTACATTTCACCCCTGACTCAACTGTTTCGAGGGACAATGTGTATGTGTGTGTGTGTGTGTGTGTGTGTGTGTAAAACATTGTTAGCATTCCGTTCTCACGCTATCCCGTTTATAGACAATCTGTCAAAGACTGTCAAAGACTTCATATTATCATTAAAAAAAAACCTAATTACGCATAACCCCATTATGACCCTAAAACATATACGAACAATAGAATAACATCCCAAACTGTCAAAAACTTTATGTCATCATTAAAAAAAACCCTAATTACGCGTAACCCCATTATGACCCTAACCCTATATGAACAATAGATCTGTCAATTTCACTCAATTTGATGAGAGTTCAGAAGTCACGGGGGGGGGGGGGGGGGCGCATGGTCAGGGTCAGGTCAGGTCAAAGGGGGTGGGGTCAGGGGTCAAAGGGGGCGTGGCACCTGTCAAAATTGACAATAGGGTGTGTTGAAGTATACCCCTGCCTCTATGAGATTAATTAAAAAGACAGCACAAATCAGCTGTGTCTCCCATGCTGGCTGCATCCTCCACCACAGAATTGTAGTGTCTGTCTCACTTCAATGAGGAAAAAGTTGGATGAAATGCGACATGACCGTTCAGACGGAGGTCGCTTTGGAAAATATCAGATACGTATCCAAATTAGGACCACATATGAAAGTGGCCTGGGTCTGGTGTGAAAAAATCAGATCTGTTCCTTTCAGACTGTCATTAAAAAATCAGCTATGGGTCACATTTGTTCAAAAAAATCGGAATTGAGCAATAAAACCTGGAGTGTTACCGTAGCCTGTGAGTTTGCATTTTTTCTTTCCCGCAATCATTTTTTCCTCCTTTTGTTTTTACACGCGCTTTCAGTATGTCACCAGCACATCAGGGGCCCCACTAACTGAGGGAAATCGGTAGCCCGTGATCCCACTTCAGATGAACGGTGGGCAGCGGACTTAGTCCAGGACTTTGTAGGTGCAGCGCTCACCTCCCGCTCGCTGAAGGAGGTTTCTAGGAACGTGGAGGGGGCAGCGGCTATAGTGGAGGAATATCCAGGGTTGAGCGGCTACCCCAGGTACGCGGGCCTGTATCACACCATCTCTATCCTCCGGACAGACCCTCACTGGAAATCACCTGCTCTTTTGTGTGGGGGGTGGGGGCTTGTAAAGGACCCTCCACACTGGCCTGACATTGTCTGTGACCTTCAGTCTCTTCCTCCACACCGTGTTCACGCTGTCATTTAACTGTCTTCTATTAAATGCCTTTACACAATAGTAATAAAACTCTTTACTTTTTGATGAGTAAGGGTTTGCGCATTTCATATGCAACATGGGTCCATGATCTGCACCCTGTGATCTCACAGCAAAACCCAAATCAGGAAATGAGTCAACTTCATCAGGCTCTTCTCTTTTGTGGCAATAATCCCTCACCATCTTCCTCTCTTCAGGTGTCAAGTTGAGCCACCACAACTCCAAAACTTTGCTCACAAGGTGTGCAGACTTTATGCCAAGAACTTCAGGAGCTGCCAGAACATTGTCCAGCTCTGGTCCTGCTACATCTACTCTCCTACGCAGTGTAATACTGCCAGATGAAACCAAGACGTGTGTCAGGGCAGGTAGGGACCTGACCTGGAGTTCCAATCTGCCCCTGAAGATCAGGGGTTCCTCCAATAGCCAGTGCAGTGAGAGAGTAGGTTCCAGTCTCTTCCGTGAAAACAACGTCCACATTTAAAAAAAAAGTTCTGATAAAAAGTAGGCAGACTGGGTAAGTTAAAGGAGACAGCATCCATTTAAAAGAGTGAAGAATCAAGACCTAGTTCATTGACCTGTTTTAAAATACTGGTGGCCAGAGACTCCAAACCACATCTTGAGAGCCAGTAAGACACCTCTGGATAGATTGGAGTCTGTAGGATGCCACTCGGCTGACTAAGTGAGCCAGTCCACTAAGTGACTGGTGTGGCTGACTAAGTGAGCCAGCCACACTGTGGGACCCAGTGCAGCTTGTCAAAGAAAAAGTCAATCATGCAGTGTATCTGCTTCAGAAGGTTGTCAGGGGGGTCTACACAGGCAAATTTATGCCACAGTCCACTGGAAACCAAGTGGTTAATTATTAACACCCTTCCCCGGTATGACATTTCTGGCAACAACCATCTCCATTTTTCAGCTCCCCCTTTACTTTTTCTATCAATCCCTCCATTTTTATTTACAGTAGCCTCGTCCCCTAAAAACAACCCAAGATATTTAAAACCATTTTTTTTCCCAGTATAAGCCTGCTGGCAGTGTGGGTAAATGTTTTGATTTAAAACTGACTGCAAGGGCTTCACTCTTGGACCAATTCACTTTTGCTGAAGATGCTGTACCAAAATTATTGACTACTTCTTGTAAATAGTTTACTTTTGTCTGGTTCTTTACCATAACAATATGATATGAAAAGATGATATCATCTGCATTTGCTGAAAGTACCAGTTTTTAACAGAGTTGGAAAAAGTCAGCTCCTTGATGGTGGACTGCATCTTACACAGCATGGGTTTAATGGAAATGGCATACAACATGGCTGACAGAGCACAGCCTTGCCTTACTCTCCTTGTTACTTTAAAAGGAACACTCAAACCTCCATTAATTTTTAGCACACTCTCAATGTCCTGGTACAGAACTTCAATCATAGCAATAAGGCCAGGGTTGAGGCCAAACCGCTCCAAAATTTTCCAGAGGTAAGGCTGCTCAACCTGGTCAAATGCTTTTTCTGGGTCCAGTGAAATCAAACCAAGGTCAATATCTAATGAGCTAGAGATGGCCAAAATATCCCAAAATAGAGACACATTATCAAGAATAGACCTATGGGGCACACAGTAAGTCTGGTCCTGGTGAATAATCTGATCCGTAATGTCTTTCAGCCTGTTGGCCAGGGCTTTGGAGAAAATTTTATAGTCTGTGCAGGGCAGGGAAACAGGGTTCTTAATCTCTATTAGATCACCTTTTTTTGGGAAGTAAAGTGATTACAGCCTTCCTGCAACTGATGGGTAGGAATCCTCTTGTCAGACTTTCATTCACAACCTCCAGCAGGTCACCACCCATATCATGCCAATAGGCCTTTAAGAAATCAACAGGAAGTCTGTCAATCCCAGGAGCTTTTCACATCTCCATACTCTGCAAAGCGGTGGACAGCTCTTCAAGGTGTATGGGCTCCCCCAGTAGTAGATTGCTGCACGGTGGCGCAGTGGTTAGCACTGCGGCAGCACAGTTTACCCTTGGCCAGGGGATTGTGGGGATCGTGGGATCGTGGGTTCAATCCCAGCCCCCGACCAACAGTGATCTGTGTGGAGTTTGCATGTTCTCCCCGTGTTGCGTGGGTTTACTCCGGGATTTCTCCGGTTTCCTCCCACATGCCAAAAACATGCATGTTAGGTTAATTGGCTGTTCTAAATTGTCCCTAGATATCTGTTTCCTATAGGCCCTTAGAATAGAGGGTTAGTATTAATGAAAGCGCTTTGAGTGGTCTTTGTGACTAGAAAAGCGCTATATAAGTGCAGGTTATTTAGTTAGTTAGTTAGTTAGATTGGAGTCTTCAGAAACCTGGGGAAGTTCATCACAAAAGGAAGATAACAATTGTTCATTTTCAACATACTCAGACTTATACAGTTCTGAATAAAACTCCACAGCACATTTCCTGATGTCACCAGGCTTCCTCAGCTCCTGTCCGGATGCTGACCGTAGAGCGTGAATGCACCTGCTGTGCTCATTTTTGTTCTCCAGTCTGGAAAAAAAAAAAAAAAAAAAAACTTTGAGGGGGCATCCATCTGGGTTGCACTCTGGGACCTGGATCTGGCAAGGGCTCCCTTAGCCCTGGTGCCCAGCAGGACTGTAAGAGCTTTCTTTTTTGCCTTGAGGACTTCAAAGTACCCTTGATTTCCTGTAGAATTTAACAAAGACTGAAGCTCTACAATATCGCTCTCTAAGTCTTTCATTGATCTGGTTATGTCCCGAGTGACACTGAGTGTACTGTTGACAGAAATTTCTTATTCCCACCTTTCCACAATCCCACCATTGTTGTAAAGAGCCAATCTCATGTCACGGCTCTCTAAAATTTCTCCATAAAAAATTAAAGCCTTTTTTTATCGTTGTCCAGAAGCAAAGAACTGTAAAAATGCCAAACGGCACTTCAGTACTTAAAGTTACTTATAAAAACCTGGCATAACACCAAAGAATGATCAGTAAAACCAGCAGGCACAATAAAACATTTTATAAAAATATTCCTTGATGCTTAAAACAATAAAAACAATCTAACCTTGCAAGAGAAATAAGGCCATCTCTAGTGTGGGACCATGTGTACTGCCTATCCATGCTACGGACAGACCTCTAAATATCTACCAGGTCATGAGTCCTAATAACTTTCATTAAAAGGTGTTTAGAAACTGGATGGGGTTCCATATGGTTCCTGTCTTTTGAATCATCTACAGTGCAGTTAAACTCACCAGCTAAGAGCACAAAGTCATCTGGGTTGCAGTTGTTTAAAAAGGTGTTTATCTCACTAAGAAAACCCAGCCTGTTCAACCCTAAAGTTGGGAAGTGTACACCGACCTAAAACAGCCTGAATCACCAGTCGTCTCCCTTGTACAACTTCAGTGAAAGAATATGAAACAGGAGCATCTTGGGGGGAAAAGGACAGCCATTCCCCCACTACTACTGTTACTATGGCTCAATACATCCTGCCCCCCCCCCACACACACACACACACACTCCCTCTGCCAGTCTATCTCATTAGATTTGTCACTATGTGTTTCTTGCACAAGCATAATATCAACATTATTCAGATTCATGAAATCAAACAACATAGCTGTTTTTCTTGCCTCTCTCGCTCCATTTACATTCAAAGTCTCCACTTAAAAATTGCTCATGGAGAGATGTTAAACTTTCAGCTATGGTGTGAGAAAGAAATAAAAAACTTAGAACATCTTATATGAGGTGGAAACTTTATCCAATTCCAGGAACTGGTGTCGCAATATGACATCAGTGATAAGAGGTTTTTTGAATACTAACAGCTTAAATCCATAATAAAAGCAAGGTTCAGTTTCAACCAGATAGATTTAGAGGTACCAGTTAGGGTGACAGAGTTTCTAAATCTTCGTTCTCCTAAATTGGTATCAAAAATTCACAGACTATTATCAAAACCGGATGAGTTAGTATCTTTTACAAAATTAAAAAGGGAGACAGACCAATCAGTTAATTAAGATGAAAGCCTCTGGACACAAATATGCTTAAACACCTTTAAGATGACTAAAAATTCTAATTTACAACTCATGCAGTACAAAGTTCTACATAGAACTCATTACACAGGACAAAGGATGTTCAAAATGGGCCTGAGTCACACAAACATCTGCTCCTATTTCACCAGCAATGTCCTGGATAGTTATATGCATCATAGGCGTAATTTATAGGGGGTTGGAGGGGTTGTAACCCCCCCACCAAAAAAAAAAAAAAAAAAAAATCAAATCCAGCCAATATAACCCCACCAATAATCATAGTATAATTAATTTAAAAAAAAGTATATCTACAAGTGAGTATGAAGAAGTTGTTGTTTTTTTCATTTGCAAGCAAAACAAAAAAGTAACATTTCTAATAATCAGACAATGTATTCTCCAGAATACCTGCCTGCAGAATACCAAGTCTGTATTCTGCAGACTTGGTATTGCCCAACCGGTCCTTGCGCCTTCTCAGTCGGAGTCAGTTAAGGGTGGCTGGTGGCCGCGGCAGGCGGGGATGCTCGTCTAGAATGCATTTCCCTCACAAGTGAGAGAAAATGACAAGAGCTCCACAAGGGCAACGGACCATTTTAAACTGGTTGTCATATAAAAGGACAAAGTTCTCTGTCCAAAACAAGGTAAATATATTCATGATTTAGCTCGTGAATTGTTGTTTAAAGTTAGCAGGATGCTTGTTTGCTAATATAGTTAAAGCTATGGGAGTACACCACAGAATGTGCTGCCTGATGGGATAAAGCTGATCTGAGAAATCATTAGCTTTTCTCATGCAATTTTGGTCTTTACATTTTATTAATCATTCATGAAATGTGATCAGAACTGATTTGTTCGTCAGCTGTTAGAGTGAAATTTACATATGTTTCAGTACTCATCAAAATGGTAGCAGCTCTGATCATTTATCAAGTACAAACAAAACTCTGTCCTTAAATATAAATGATTTTAAATATTGCTTGTCATCCCCATGACATTCAAGTTAAGCTTAAACTGTTCTGTATTTTTAAAATGTCACGATTTTGATAATTATAAAATTCAGTTAAAAGGCAAGTTTTACCACTTTTACTTACTATGTCACTCTGAAGGCTATCCTTAAATATCCACATTAAAAGAAATTATTTTCCCTGCAGATCATTTTCAGATCTTCTCTCCTGTTAAAATGCCACAGCTGCACAAGAGTATCTAAACAAATATATGAGATAAACGCCAAATAGATGAATGAAAGAACTGATGCATTTCATCGGACTAAACTTTTTATAAACTTTTTACATATTAAAATGAGTTCAAAAGCAGTTCAGTACGTTACTGATTAATTATTTAATTTAATTATTGAGCTTAAAATTCCATTGCCCATTTCATTGTTTTCTGTTGCCATTTTATTTAATCACAAGACAGCATTACACAAATTAGGCAGTGATCAAACACTAAGACATTGATGGCCTATTATCACTGTATAGTGATTTTAGCGCCTAGTATAACAAATTTCCTCACCTTAACACCATACCTTTTGAGTTTGTTGGTCTTTAAGGGTCCATTTGCAATAAAGGGAGTGCTAAAAAAATAAATTATTTGATAAAAAGTTGCAATGCTTTTCCAGCGCTTTTTTCTTGCAGCATTTGTCACCTCCTCCAGCCTGTTGCTTTTCCTGTAAAGTCACTTCAGTACTGAATATACGTTTGCGTATGTATATATATTATATATCAACTAATAGCATATTATAAAACCATTTAAAGTTAGAGCTGTCCTCACAACCAAATTTTGGGGCTCCAAATATTCTGTCCAATCTTTTTTCTTCTGATAGACAAGGTCAGGCAGGAGTCTTCGTGGACAATGATGTTTGCAGATGACATTGTGATCTGTAGTGAGAGTAGGGAGCAGGTAGAAGAGAACCTGTAGAGGTGGAGGTACGCTCTGGAGAGAAGAGGAATGAAAGTCAGTAGAAGCAAAAAAGAATACATGAATGTGAATGCGAGGGAGGCAGGTGTGGGGTTGCGGGGGCGGTGGGGGATAGTGGGGGGGTCATAAGTTCATAAAGGTCAAAGGTCATCAATCATTTAACATATGGTCATACATACCACATTCCAGGGTAGCACTATGGTAGTGGTTTTATATCTACTGCATAGTCCTTATTCATGAGCTCTCTACGTAATATTTTTCCATGTTTTCATTCCTAACACTTGTTATTCTTATTATTTTACTATTCAAAACTGTATAGTACTTCCTGATACAAATTTAAATTTCCTTAAGCTACTGCAATGTGTAAGTCATTTATTAATCACCCTCTCTTTTTACACAGTGGATGCATTCCATTACATACTCACAGAAATGGTGTGTCGTTTAAAATGTGTGTCTTGAATGTTGTACAGTGTTTGACACTCACAGTGGGTAAGGTTTGCCCTTAAAACAGCTGTCATTACAGAACAGAGTAGAAAGGAATGCAATTAGAAACGTCAGCTCTGTGATCCATCAATGGCTATTATGGCCTCGACAAGGTGAGGAAAGGAGAAAACGGCTCGTAGATACTCTGAGGAACGCACACATACACACGAGTGGGCCTCGGTGCCTGACAACTCAGCGAGCAAAAACGAAAACACAGATGCTGTTATAAGCAGGAAAATGAGTAATCAAGTCTGCTTATACTCAGCAGCACAGTTCTGCTACGCTACAGAGATTAAACCATTGCTACTCTTTTTGGCTAGTCAGAGGTCTTGATAGTATGACACTAGCGGAGAAAGGAGTTTCATGCGAAGACTCTTGAAAAGGTTTGTTTATATAGAAGAACCAAACCGTAGTGATACTACTGTAAGGAGCATGGCTGTACAAATTTATCTGTAAGTACTATGGAAAAAAGGCAAGTTGAACCAGGACTGAATATTAAACATGTGGACTTACACCACGTTCCAAATTATGATGCAAATGATATTTCTGTCTGAGTTTCCTAAACAGTCGATGCAAATGACAGTCCGTACAATTTTCAGCTCATAAACCATTAGAGCATAATTAAAATTTTATTGAACAAACCTCCCAATGATAACTATTTTTTTGCAAAAATAAAAAAAAAAATTCAAAAAGCACTGTTCCAAATTATTATGCACAACTGAGTTTCAAAATATTTTATTTGTTGTAAAGAACTGAAAATGGTCATTTGTCGAATTTGCAGTATTAGAAAGTCATACTATATTTGCTGAAATCAAAAGCTATTTCAATCAAAAACATCTTAACAGGTCGTTACATGTTAGCATAGGCCCCCTTCTTTGATATAACCTTCACAATTCTTGCATCCATTGAACTTGTGAGTTTTTGGAGAGTTTCTGCTTAAATTTCTTTGCAATATGTCAGAATAGCCTCCCATCACTCCTGTTTTGATGTGAACTGCCTCCCACCCTCATAGATCTTTTGTTTGAGGATGCTCCAAAAGTCCTCAATAGGGTTGAGATCAGGGGAGGATGGGGGCCAAACCATGAGTTCCTCTCCTTTTATAAGATAAGATAAGATAAGATAAGATAAGATAAGATAAGATAAGATAAGCCTTTATTAGTCCCACAATGGGGAAATTCCAGGATTGCAACAGCACAGGGATAGCAACACTCAGAGCAACAATCAAGAAGACAAGAAAAAAATGCCCATAGCAATCAAAGATAACACAAGTAAACACAAAATGCAGTTTGTAAATGAAGGTGTTGATTATTAAGGGAAAAAACAAATCAAAAACAAAAAAAAAACATTCAAACCTACATGGCCCCGTGTGAAAAAGTGATTGCCCCCTAAACCTAGTAACTGGTTGGGCCACCCTTAGCAGAAACAACTGCAATCAAGCGTTTGTGATAACTGGCAATGAGTCTTTTACAGCACTATGGAGGAATTTTGGCACCCTCATCTTTGCAGAATTGTTGTAATTCAGCCAAATTGGAGGGTTTTTGAACATGAACCTCCTTTTTATAGTCATGCCACAGCATCTCAATCTGATTCAGGTCAGGACTTTGACTAGGCCACTCGAAAGTCTTCATTTTGTTTTTCTTAAGCCATTCAGAGGTGGACTTGCTGGTGTGTTTTGGATCATTGTCCTGCCGCAGAACCCAAGTGCGCTTCAGCTTGAGGTCACGAACAGATGGCCGGACATTCTCCTTCAGGATTTTTTGGTAGACAGCAGAATTCATGGTTCCATTTACCATAGCAAGTCTTCCAGGTCCTGGAGTAGCAAAACAGCCCCAGACCATCTATGGGGGCAGCAGTGGTGCAGGTGTAGTATGACCAACTACTGATCGGAGGGTCATTTGTCCTGCAGAAACTTTCCTCATTATGCTTTTATCTGCACAAATACATCTGTGCTCTGAATCAACCACAAATTTCTTTACGGTACAATGATCATGCTTAAGTTTTCGATAATGTGTTTGATGTGCACTTCTGTGAAGGGGGTTCGTTTCAAGCTAAACATTCTTTTCACAACACCAGCATACCTCAGTGGCATTTGCATCCACCGCTTGTCTGGTGTTGGGGGAGGTTGGAACACCTTCCCGTCCAGATAGTGTTGTGGGCTCAGGCACGGCAGTGCCCTTTCTGGACCTCCGCAGCAGATGCAGGGTGGCCATGGGGGCCGTGAAGGTAGTCCCTCCTCTCTGTATGGTGAGCCCTCTGTCAAGAGGATGAAGGAGAGGGAGAAGACGAGAAAGAGAAAGAGGAGCTGTTGCATTCATGCTGCTGCCTGCTGACATGGAGGAGACAATGGAAAGCACCAAAGGACAACAACAGCAAGATGTTTGCAATTTTTTGGACTATTTAAGAAGGGAAGTTAGACAGTTTCTCACGGAACCCTGAATGTTCGCTCACAGAACCTCTACCTTCTGAGGAACTCTGATTGACAAACACTGATGTTCACAATCATCACTGACCCTGGTTACATGGTCACAATTATCTGATAACTCAGACAACCAGATAATGGTAATCATCAGATCTGACATGTTTAAGATTCAAAGATTCAAAGATTTTATTTGTCAGTACTTCTATATGTCAGGAACCAAACCGGCTTGGTTTTCCCCGGCTCGGTCCTGAGCTCTCTGTGGGTTTAGGTACCATTGTACAGTATATGTATGTATAATATGTATTTCAGTGTTTCCATATCCATAGCCACTGCCTGACCGGCAGCTGTTAGAAATACACTACAATACTACTACAATACTACAATACTGATACACTGGTCTGTAGCATTTCCCCTTGCGGCACAACTGCTACACTTAGGCACTGCTGCCCGGTTCTTCTCCCGTGCCAGTTGAGCGTCCTGGAGAACTCTAAGTTTACCCAAGCATTTTTGTCCTGTCTGTTTTTGTGGCCACAGTGCACAGTGGTCTGCCCGCTGTACGCAATCTGTGTGAGCCTTTTTTGTGCACAACCGTTACATTTCTGTAAGTCTTTAATTTTGAACTGTTTGATATCAATAAGTGTGTGTTTGGTGTAACCCTGCGCTTAAGTCCATCCTTCCCTCTCCTCCTCCGTGTGCTGTGGAAATGTGCATGGGGAGTTTATGATACTATATGTACAGGACATACAGTAGAAATGAAATGCCATTTCTCAGTCTCTTAGTGGTGTGCACAACATACAAGAAGGATTAAGGGTGGAGAACAACAACAACAATCTACAGTATGTACAGTAATGGTACCAATAATGCAAATAACGGTAAAAACACAGCAATCCTATGTACGGTAAACTGTAATGCCATAAATTTCAAGTTCAACGCGGTAACGGGGATGCAGACAGTGACAGATTGGTCTGCGCATGATCAGTATTGCAATGACAGACAGCAGCAGGTATGCCATTTGCGCAAATGGTTGCAGTAAGGTGCAAGACATACAGCGGCAGATGTATTACTGTTGGTGTGTCAACATGGACTAAATAATGGATTATTGGACAGTAAACCACTTGAGTTAATCAGATTTTTCATATCCTGATAATGGCCTTTATCTGATTATTCTGTTTACATGACTACTTGAATAATAATCAGATAACTGCAGAAAGTCAATTATAATCAGTTTATTAGTGCACATGTAAACAGGGTCAGTATTTGCACCCTGAAGAATGATGACTACTGAATTAATATTTTGGAATAGTGTCTGAACTGTGATTGAAAGGTTGCTTCCATGTGAGTTTGCAGTGTCAAATGGTTTCTCAACAAGATCCCTTGAGGCACCACCAGATACTGTGACTGTGGTGGAAATGCCAACAAGTTGGCAGGTACATATTCTACCCTTTTCATCAAAACTGAAGATTTTTGACATTGGCAAAGTTGAATATAGTTAAGTTATCCCCATGCCAATGGCATAGGTTGGCACCTATCTCTGTTTCATAACCCTAGGCCACACAGCTACTGTAGGTAGTGAAAGCTACAGTGGGGGGTCAGACCTCTGGTAGCTCTGTGTGTTAACTTTCCTTTCCTTGTTCTATTATGCTGAGCACCAAGCTAGAAGGTGGAAAGTACCATTTTTACCTGGTCTTTGGAATTTGAACCCCAGTCTTCCGGTTGTGGGGCAGATGCTCTACCAACTAGGCCACCACTCCGGTAAAAATTGAAAATAAGTAAATAAAATTCAAGCAAATATCTAGGGTGTTCAGATGAGGTTTTTACTAGGGTGTACCATCTGTTGCAGGGATCCTTGTTCTCCTTGTGAGTGGAGCCTGAAAGAGGTCCAAAATCAACTCAAATGTGGTCTTAATTGACCCACAACTCTCAGCAGTTGGACACAGTGTCAACTTTTATGTAATGAATCAAGCAAAGAAGAAAGAATGGAAAGATAAGGAAAGTGGGGTTTTCAGAGTGGCCTAATAGAGGGCTACAACACCTCCTGAACTGTTATAAACCATCAGTTAGCAGAGCCCACCACATCTTCAAACACAGTGCCTTAGTGTGATGAGCTCCCTGAAGAGGTCTGCAGGTACTCTGCCTTGAAAGCACCCCAAAATTTGCCGGTGTGTGCACTTTTAATTGCTTGCCCCCCAGCCCCTTAAATCTCTCTTGCACACACTTTCTGCCCCTCACTCACTCTGTCTGTGCATGGCCCCCTGACTGCTCACTCCACCCCCTTGTCTCCTTCTCATTCTGTCATTTTAGCCCTTTCTCTCTATCTGTCCATTCTTCAAAGGGGAAACTTCATTCACTTTATTTTAATTTCATAGACGGACCCTAAGGGGAGGAATGGGAGATGGCAATGTGAGAAGGAGGGAGAAATAAGAAACTCTGCTTTATTTTAGTGATGGCTCTGTATTATTGGGGCAAAACCTTTGATGGTTTGTTACTGGCCAGCCATGGGCACTGTCTAATAAACAAATGAATAACCCTGAACGCAGTGGTATTTTTTGCTGATGTGCAGACTAGTAGTGAAAGTAAAGTCCTGATTTCTGTTTTCTTGATCATGCCCTCATTTCTCAATGCTACTCATCTGAGACTTGCTAACCAAGTTGCATTTGAAAAAAAGTTAGTCACTGATAAAGGTTTTATCGTTGTTTTGTAGTCAAGACCACATCAAGACCAGACAGAGACCACAGTGTACCAGGGCTTGGTCTTGACTCAGTCTTAATCTCCTTAAGGTCTTGGTATCAGAACACTCTTGTTTTGGGTCTGGTCTTGGTGAGGTCTTGACACTATCATGCTGACCTTTTTAAATTTGGAGCTAAATCCGGAAATAATGAAAATTTGACAATTTCTCTGTTCCTAGAGACGACAACAGGGCTAATTTGATCCAGCCCATTCTCATTTGCTGAAGTACTGAAGCTCATTGGATCCCAAGACAAGTACCTTCTTTATGCAAAAGGCATCTACAGTAATAATAATGGATTATATTTATGGGGGGAGGGGGGCTGAAAAGTTGATAGTGGTCAAATTTGACCAAATGTGGTTTGTTTTTCAACCGCAGGGATCCAAGCGCTGCAACACTGATAGAAGAAGTGTGTGGACCAAAGGGGAGACCATGTTGAAAAATAAACCACATTTGGTCAAATTTGACCACTACACCGAGTTCCAAATCATTTTGTAAATAGGATTTTAGTGTCATAAACATTCAGTTTTTTATTTTTCAATTAAACTTATGGATGTGAATAAAGGAACACTTTTTAATCTGAGTAAGCTGGACTAGCCTGCCACAATTTCGATATCCAGCTTATTTTTTCCCATTAAAATCTGATGTGTTTTCGAAGTGTTCCCTTTATTTTTTTGAGCAGTATATATAAAGGTAATATAAACATGCAGAAAACACAAAAAATTGCAGATTTGCATCCAAGGGATAGTGCTAGCTTGTAATAAGCCTTGAGGTTGAGTAAAAAATATCAACACTGGAGAGTAAACTAGTTTGAAAATGAGACTGTCACACACCTGCAGAAAGACGGACCGGTGTAACAGGCCATAGTATACCTCCAGTCCAGACTAGGTTATATTATACCCAGGATATATTGTGGCCTAAGCCAATTCATGCTCCAAGCCAAGGTTATACACCCCACATGATGTCAGCAGTGTTGAGTGATATACATAAGAATTACCTAATTTTTTAACATTTTACTGGGGCTTCAGCTTTGTCAGGAAAGTGAGAAAGCTAACAAACATAAATCTTAAATCTTCCATGGTTGTCAAAGAAGAGAAGTCTGTGCCGGTGCGTCCATATCATGTGACCGTTTTGGGACAATGTAGCAACAAGACGCAGCCTCGCCATTTCAACTTATGTTGAAAGTTCAGTTTCGAAGCGCTCTCCTAGTTTTTAAATTGTGTTGATAGCAAAAGTGAAACCAGGGTTATGATGAACAATGTTCGTCATGTTTTTCTGAATATTTTCATCACGTTTGGTGTACGTTTGGCAGTGTTGGGCAAGTTACTAAAAAATAGTAACTAGTTACAGTTACTAGTTACTTCTTTTCAAAAGTAACTGAGTTACTTACCAATTATGGCATGATTAAAGTAACTAGTTACTTGGAAAAGTAACGTTCACATTACTTTTAAATGCATACAGTGCATCTGGAAACTATTCACAGCGCTTCACTTTATCCACACTTTGTTACATTACAAGGGATTAAATTCATTTTTCCCTCCAAATTCTACACACAATACCCCATAGTGACAATGTGAAAAAAAGGTTTTTTTGAGATTCTTGCAAATTTATTAAAAATAAAAAAAAACAAGAAATCACAAGTACATAAGTATTCACAGCCTTCGCCATGAAGCTCAAAATTAAGCTCAAGTGCTTTCTGTTTCCACTGATCACCCTTGAGGTGTTTCTACAGCTTAATTGGAGTCCACCTGAGTGGACTTGATTTGGAAAGGTGCACACCTGTCTATATAAGGTCCTACAGTTGACAATGCATGTCAGAGCACAAACCAAGAGTGATGTCAAAGGAATTGTCTGTAGACCTTCGAGACAGGATTCTCTCGAGGCACAAATATGGGGAAGGGTACAGAAAAATTTCTGCTGCTTTGAAGGTCCCAATGAGCACAGTGGCCACCATCATCCGTAAATGGAAGAAGATCAGAACCACCAGGACTCCTCCTAGAGCTGGCCAGCCATCTAAACTGAGCGATCGGGGGACAAGGGCAGTAGTAAGGGAGGTGACCAAGAACGCTATGGTCACTCTGTCAAAGGTACAGTATTCATCTGTGGAGAGAGGAGAACCTTCCAGAAGGACAGCCATCTCTGCAACAATCCACCAATCAGGCTTGGATGGTAGAGTGGCCAGACGGAAGCCACTCCTTAGTAAAAGGAACATGGCAGCCCGCCTGGAGTTTGTTAAAAGGCACTTGAAGGACTCTCAGACCATGAGAAACAAAATTCTCTGGTCTGATGAGACAAACATTGAACTCTTTGGCATGAATGCCAGGCGTCAGGCTTGGAGGAAACCAGGTACCGCTCATAAATATGCCAATGGTGGTGGCAGCATCATGCTGTGTGAATGTTTTTCAGCTGCAGGAACTGCAAGACTAGTCAGGATAGAGTGAAAGATGAATGCAGCAATGTACAGAGACATCCTGGATGAAAACCTGCTAGAGCGCGCTTGACCTCAGACTGGGGCAACGGTTCATCTTTCAGCAGGACAACAACCCTAAGCACACAGCCAAGATATCAAAGGAGTGGCTTCAGGACAACTCTGTGAATGTCCTTGAGTGGCCCAGCCAGAGCCCAGACTTGAATCCAATTGAACATCTCTGGAGAGATCTGAAAATGGCTGTGCACCGACGCTTCCCATCCAACCTGACGGAGCTTGAGAGGTGCTGCAAAGAGGAATGGGCCAAACTGCCCAAAGATAGGTGTGCCAAGCTTGTGGCATCATATTCAAAAAAGACTTGAGGCTACAATTGCTGCCAAAGGTGCATCAAAAAACTATTGAACAAAGGCTGTGAATACTTATGCACATGTGATTTCTTAGTTTTTTATTTTTAATAAATTTGGAAAAAGCTCAAATAAACTTTTTCATGTTGTCATTATGGGGTATTGTGTGTAGAATTTTGAGGAAAAAATTAATTTCATCCCTTTTGGAATAAGGCTGTAATATAACAAAATGTGGAAAAAATGAAGCACTGTGAATACTTTCCAGATGGACTGTACTTATATCATCTTGCACACATAACAAGATAATTTAATTAATGGATTACATTATGGACTTATTAATGTCAGGCTGAAAACAGACTTTCAGACAGCTTTAAGAGCATGTTCAGTCTGCTTTACCCTGCCTTGAGAGCTCTTCCCAACTGTTGTTGGGCCACAATTTGAGAAAAAAATTTGTTGAGCCTTCTTGAAGACGGCGGCGTGCGTGGACGCAGCGACCCCGCTTGGCATCAGTGAGTGTGAGAGTTTTGAGTGTTTTGATCATCCCAGATGTACATTCTGTAAAACTTACAACCGTGAGACCTTATTAAACATCAAGGTACTGCACGCTGCAAGAATCGCGGTGCTTGGTTGTGACTTGGACATTCTACGTCAGCATGGAATTCTGTCGGAGTTTCCGCTGGAGGCTACCCGGGAGAGGAGGAGGCGTAAGCAGAGCGAACGCAAGCACAAGTGAGGAAAAAGGGCCGGGATTCATGCTAGGCTAAAGGCTAACCCCTCCAGACCAGCAGTCATGGCTCCACGATAACATCCCTGAAGAGGCCATTCAACTAGAAGGTATGACAACATTCCGGGCGGACAGAGAAACTGCGAGCTCCGGTAAAAGCCGTGAGAGGGGCCTATGCATCTATGTAACAAGAACTGGTGCGTTAACGCTATGTTAGTATCTAAACACTGTTCTCCTTTGGCGGAGTTCCTTAATGTAAATTGTCAGCCATTTTATCTGCAGAGGGAATTCAGCAACGCATTTGTAGCTGCTGTTTACATAGCGCCGAGCGCTAACGCTAAAGCTAATGCTAAAGAGGCACTCGGAGAGCTTCACGATGCTGTTAGTGAAATCCAAACTTCACACCCGGACAGTTTTGTGGTGGTTGCGGGGGATTTTAACCACACCAGTTTAAAGACTGTGCTCCCCAAGTTTAAACAATGTGTAGACTTTAAGACCAGAGGAGACAATGTGTTGGACTTGGTGTACACAAACACAGATGCTTATAAAGCAACACCTCGCCCCCACCTCGGCCTTTCTGACCACATATCTGTGATGCTGGTGCCTGCCTACAAACCTTTACTGAAGCGCAGCAGGCCAGTAGTGAAACAAATAAGAATTTGGCCAGAGAGTGCAACCTCAGCACTGAAAGACTGTTTTCTGCACACAGACTGGGAGGTCTTCAAAATAGCAGCCTCCCAGGAAGACAAGACAGATGTGGAGGAGTATGCTGAAACGGTCACCAGCTACATCGCGAAGTGCACAGAGGATGTCACTACAGTGAAGACCATCACTATGCGGGGTAATCATAAGCCCTGGATGACTGCAGAGGTGCGCTCGCTGCTTACAGCCAGAGATGCAGCCTTCAGAGCGAAGGACAGGATCGCCCTCCGCTCAGCCAGGTCTGTGCTCTCAAAGGGAATTAAGACGCTGAAGCACGCCTATGCGGAGAAAATCCAGGGACACCTCTGTGACACTAGGAACACCAAGCGGATGTGGCAGGGAGTTCGAACACTGACGGATTATAAGTCTAGGCAGGGGGTCAATGATGACGACATTTTTCTTCCGGACAGGCTCAACAACTTCTTTGCACGTTTTGAAGCATCAAACCCGACAATCAGAGGGAGGGCTGGCCCATCTCCACCATCGGTTGGGCCAGCTATCACCATCAACACAGCGGACACACGGAGGACCCTAACCAGGGTCAACTCATGTAAAGCTGCAGATCCGAACAACATCCCGGGACGTGTGCTCAGAGACTGTGCGAGCGAGTTGGCGGATGTCCTTACTGACATTTATAACATCTCCCTGAGTCAGGCCATCGTTCCCAGATGCTTTAAGACCTCTACCATAGTACCGGTGGCAAAGAAACTAGTTGTGTCCTGTCTGAATGACTATCATCCTGTTGCACTGACACCAATTGTGATGAAGTGTTTTGAACGGCTTGTCAAACCACACATCACAGCATGCCTCCCTGCATCGCATGACCCACTCCAGTTTGCATATCATTCAAACCGCTCCACAGAGGATGCTATAGTCACCACCCTGCACTCTGTCATCACCCACCTGGATCAGAAAGACACCTACGCCAGACTCCTGTACATTGATTGCAGTTCAGCATTCAACACCATTATTCCCCAGAGACTGATGGAGAAATTACTTCTTCTTGATCTGAACACCGCCACATGTCTCTGGATCCTGGATTTCCTGACTGAGAGACCTCAGTCTCTCCGGGTTGGAAATAACATCTCCAACTCTATCACGCTGAGCACCGGATCCCCTCAAGGCTGCGTACTCAGTCCACTGTTGTTTACACTTCTAACACATGACTGTGTATCCAGACATGAGGGGAACCAGATTATTAAGTTTGAAGACGACACCACGGTGGTGGGACTTATTCAGAGGGATGAGGAATCAGTGTACAGGGAAGAAGTGAGAGACCTGGAGGGCTGGTGCAGGGACAACAATCTGGTGCTAAACGTGGACAAAACGAAGGAGATGATTATCGACTTCCGGCGGTCACAGCCTGAACATGTCCCTCTCAGCATCGGCGGCCATTTAGTGGAGAGAGTGGAGAACATCAAGTTCCTCGGAGTGCAGATCTCGCAGGACCTGACCTGGAGCAAGAATTCCTTGGGGATCAGGAAGCGGGCCCAGCAGAGACTGCACTTCTTGAGGAAACTCAAACAGGCCTCTCTCCCCATCTGCATCCTCAGGACCTTCTACAGAGGTGTGGTGGAGAGTGTTCTGACGTACTGCATTGCTACTTGGTACTCCAGCTGCAGTATGTCAGACAAAAAATCCCTGCAGAGGATAGTTAAGGGAGCTGAGAGGGTAATTGGAGTCTCCCTCCCCTCTGTCCAAGAACTTTTTCAGAACCGTTGTAGGAGCAGGGCACTGAACATTGTCAAGGACCGTTCTCACCCTCTGCATAAACACTTTGAACTTCTGCCATCTGGCAAACGATTCCGGAGCATCAGAGGCAGAACCACCAGACTGATCAACAGCTTCCTTCCACAAGCTGTTAGGATGCTGAACAGTTGATCCGGAATCTCTCATACACACTACTGCACCTATGGACATTATGTACAGTATATTATTGGTATATTATAGTTCTGGTTAGTTTTCAAGTATGTCTCAGGGAAGTGTGAATGGCTGTGGTGGGGTGAGGGGTGAGGGTATGTGTGAGTGTATCTTAAATCATGTTCTTTTTACTTATATGGATGCTGAGAGAAACGCAATTTCATCTTGCCTGCACTACAGTTGTAGGTACAGCAATATGACAATAAAGGTTGATTTGATTTGATTTGATTTGAACTGATGTTGTAATCGAATAGCCCTGCTCTAGGGGGTTATTTTTACTGAATAAACACATTTGGTTTATTAGTAATACCTAAAGCAGGATTAATGTTGTTATAATGACCATGACAGGTTTCCTTTAAAGAAGGGTATTAATTTATTGCCCGGAATGACAGCCCCTTCTCCCTTCAGGTAGGTAACACAGGGTTACAAAAATATTTTTTTTGTTAGTTGTCTGCGTTTTTTCAACTGATATAAGACAATTTTGCACCATTGAATCCGGAAATGACGTCCATTTCTCTCGATCAGGTCAGGTTTTTATGCTAAGTTGATTTTTAAAAAACTGATCTTCTGACTAAATCAATTACATTTTTGTGACATTATTGGTTGATTTTTGTGAATATTTCTTATCTGAAATTGATTTTTAAGAGAAAAAATTGTTTTCTAACACAATTTATTGATTAAATGTTACAAACTTCGATTACTGTAAATTGAATAGTAGATATTGATAAAGGTAAGTACATGTAAATTGAATATTATGTCATCATTGTTCAAAATTCAGAGCTTCAACTTCCATTTATCCAAACCTCCAGAGTGCTCAGTGGCAGGGATGTCTCTCTTAAGAGTCCAACAGTAATCAGCCATCATGACAATTTATGACATCATGTCATAAATTGATGCGTGCAAACTCTTTAGAGTTTGAGAAATTTCAAGAAATAAAAAAGAATTTTGCATCATATAAAGGGAAAATACCCGTACATGTAAACAAAAAATGTAAAAAACATGTGGCTATAGTTCAAAAAGTTGACCTGATTGAGCAAAACCAATGAGATTTTTGGATTCAGCACATTGGAATTGTCCTAAATCAGCTAAAAAAAAAACTTAGACAATAAAGTTGGTGATGATCAGTGTAATATATCGTCACTGGCTTAGAGCAGTGGATGTCAATATATGCAGGTGATTACAACAAAAAGCACAGAATTAATTCCTGCATAGCACAGCAATGACTCACACATTCACCAGCAATGACATCACAAGGGATTTGTGGCTCTGGCAAAAATAAATATTACACCTAGATGCCTCATCTTCAGATATTGTTGTGGTGAACTCGCATTGGAGTTTCTTACAAACTTAACTGGAGTGGTGGCCTAGAGGTAGAGCATCCACCCCACAACCGTAAGACTGGAGTTCAAGTCCCAGCCGGGTCATGCCAAAGACCATGTAAAAATGGAACTTCCTGCTGTCCAGCTTGGTGCTCAGCAATAATCAAATTGAGGAGAGAAATGTTATTTACCCAGCCACAGGGAGTTCACAAGCCATTGTACTCCCTGTGCCGGACCCAAGCTCGGATAAAATGGGCAGGGTTGTGTCAGGAAGGGCATCCAGTGTAAAATCCCTTGCCAAATCAACATGCGGATCATTGCAATTTAAGATGATGATACACTGTGGCGACCCCGAAAGGGAGCAGCCGAAAGACAAAAAAACCCAAACTCAAATTGTAATAGCTTCTACGCTGATGTAGACCCTTCCACATATGCCTGTGACACTACCAGATCTGACCATCAGCAATATATTGCGTACACTCAATGAGAACATGTTGAAGGAGAACTTGTTCATTCATGAACCAGCAGAGTCTCATGTTTCTAAAAGGCTTGCCTTGAACAGCCTATTGTTTCTTATCTAAAGGAAATGGAAGAGCATTTTTATATAGAATTCTTAAATGTTAATGACTATTCAAAGCTCTTCCAACTATGAACTAAATTAATCCCCATTTTTTTAGGCTAAATATAAGAGAGACAGACACCTATAGTACATCCAATTTAGAGTTGCCAATTAATCTATAAAGCATGTTTTTTTTTTTAACTTGGGAGGAAACCTGAGCATCCAGAATAAACCTATGAGGCACCTGGAGAATGTGCTTCAGAAAGAAAAACCTCTGCCCCCTGCCCCGTGGGAAATTGGAAACGGTTTCATGAGTCTCATTCACATCCTTTCAATCAAGTTTGAACCTGTTCATAGAGTCTATACACACCAGAGGATCTTGTGTGTGGACACAAGCACTGTAAATGTTCAGACTTGTACCCAAATATGACACATTGGTTTGTGTATTAGTGCGTGTGAGTGTGTCTGCATGCAGGTGTACCACCTGTGTGAAAGATGAGCCCTCATGATGGGCCGTCCACCTTGCCCTTTGGCTATTTCTGTAGCATGCCTTCCCCGGTGTTGGTTGTGTAATGATCTGGGAGATAGAGATCACTCTTTGTTGTCTCTAGCAGCCATAACTGGGCCTCGGTGCCAGCAGGTCAAGTGTACAGAATAAGAACAGACTTACACAACACAGAAAACATAGACACACCTTTGATGTGAAAGAAGGGATATGTGAGTGTGCGTGTATGTGTGTCTCAGATTGAGGGCGGTGATTGATTTCAGATGAGAGAAATGTAGCTGTGTGCAAGTGGACCTGCACTATACCTTCTCAGTAGCAAGCACTTTGTGTGGCAATCATAAACCTCGAGCCAGAGTTTTATCCCACAGTTTCAATATTTCAATGCTGTTCTAGAGCAGAACTGTATGGATGATGGGTTTCTGTATAAGAGAATTCATACACACACATACCAGAAAGATTACAAGTAAGATTTGACTACTTAATTAATGTATTGTCACGAACGATAGCCAAGCGGTCAAGGCACCAGAGAAAGAGCGGAGGTTTCGAAAGTTCGCAACCAGTAATTTCTGTTTATTCCAA
Organism: Pholidichthys leucotaenia; assembly: GCA_020510985.1. Taxonomy (NCBI): domain Eukaryota; kingdom Metazoa; phylum Chordata; class Actinopteri; order Cichliformes; family Pholidichthyidae; genus Pholidichthys; species Pholidichthys leucotaenia. Next base: position 439,359,048 of record CM035841.1, read on the forward strand.
TAATCTTCACAGGCAATAACTCCAACGCACATCCGACACCCCACACAAACCAAATGAAAACACCTGTTAATATACTCAGTGAGATAATTAACCTAATTGGCACATACCATAATCCCAGGTAAGACAATTAACATTTTATCATCCCACATATACCCAATAATATCTAAAAAGGACATAAATACATAAATAATTTCCCCACAATATTTACAGAATAAATAACACCATAAATACACTATAAATAATACAATAAATAATTTAAATCCCTATTTACAAATTAAATATCCCCTTTACTCTACCATCCTCTACTACCTCCTGCTGGTATCCTTTAAAGGGCCTCAAACCCCTGAGGAGTCTTTTGCCCGGATACCACCAGGAAGCATGCTGGCAAAGGTTTGGGCTGCACGGTGGCACAGTGGTTTGGCACTGTGGCAGCACAGTTTTACCCTCGGCCGGAGGATCGTGGGGATCATGAGATCGTGGGTTCGATCCCAGCCCCCGACCAACAGTGAGCTGTGTGGAGTTTGCATGTTCTCCCCGTGTTGCGTGGGCTTACTCCGGGATTTCTCCGGTTTCCTCCCGCACACCAAAAAACATGTAGGTTTAGGGCGCTCGCGCACGCAGCGACCAGCAGCCGGTGGCTTGTCACCAGACTGCAAACCAAGTCTACCTACTGGTACAAATAAGTAACAAAAAAAAAAAAAAAGGTATGTGGTTTTAAGATTAATCAATTGCCTCACCCATTCATTCATTCATCTTCTTCTGCTTAATCCTTTTCGGGTCGCGGGGGGGCTGGAGCCTATCCCAGCATCCTTGGGTGAGAGGCAGGGTCCACCCTGGACAGATCGCCAGTCCATGGCAGGGCCAACACAGAGAGACAGACAACCATTCACTCTCACAGTCAGACCTAAGGACAATTTAGAATCCCCAGTTTAATGCCAATTAACCTAACTTGCATGTTTTTGGCATGTGGGAGGAAACCGGAGAAATCCCGGAGTAAACCCACACCCAATTAACATAATTAATATTGACAATTATCTCACAATTCGCTTCAGTCAAAACACATTCTACAATCATATGTGCATTTTTACAATCCAACGTTTGCAAATATAAATCCTTTTACACATATAATATTCAATTACCAGACCATACAGCAGCGACACGCCGTCGTCACATGTATAAAACATTCAAGTCAGTCTTACTGTATCAAGATTTGTAAAACCTGACAGTGCTGTGTTATATTGTCTTGTAGTAGTTCAGACATGAGAAGAAGCACAGCTGACCACAGATTAAAGCCTATATCACATAGGTGAAATGCCTCAACAAAATCTCTGGTGACCAGTAGATAGTAAGTAATTTCATTTACTCAAGAACATGTTCTCATTGTGAGTAGTTTTATTGCAGGATACTTCTTACTGTTACTAAAGTACATTCCGTTGGAATAAAAATGGTACTTTTTAGAGGTGTGGAAATTTGATGCAGAATGTTAATGATCCGAGATCTCGCCACGTGCAAAAACCTGAAGCACTAATCTCGATTGCTGTTTGTCCGACCTCTGCTTGACAGAGGTGGAGAATAGCAACAGGTGATAAAAAAAAAACCTCACGTAGCACATTTGGGATTTTATGGACCTGGTATGAACTGGACAAGACACTTGCTGCCCACAGGGACGGAACATCCCCTGTTCCACAGAGGTCAAGCACACCAGCGGTACAAGGAGCCTCAGGATCGTGGCAGCTGACCCCAGCCTGAGCCAGCACCAACCTTGTTGGAGAGAAGATGGTGCCCCCAACTCTACCGACAAACTCTTATTGAGCAAGCAGAGGGTTGGCACCCGAGGTCAGGGGTCTCCAGCCTACTTGGTGACAGAGGACATCAGGTCCCGGCAACCACTGGAGTATAAGCTCCCGACAAGGCTGCACCTGCACCACACAATGAAACCAAAGCGCAGGAAACAGAGTCTCTGCATAAAACTAATCACATAATCACCACATGTGGCTGAAGAGAATCAGCCTTTTTACATAAACTTGCTGTCTAAGCAAGTCCTAAATAAAGACTTCACATTAGAGCTATCTTGTTAAGTGATGAAAAATAGTCACATAGAAAAGCAAAGAAAATTTAAAACATGAGCTACCCAGCTATTCAGTGCTTTTTTCATTAAAAAAAAAATAAATGCTGAAATCTAAAAAAAACGCCATTACATAGAAAAAATATAAAAATTGAAGGTTGCAGCGTAGAGATGCATCAGGATCCACAGTGAATCATTTTACATTTGAATTCTTGATGGCTGAATCATAATCAAATCATGAAACCACTGAAGATTCAAATCTCTAGTACTTTTACTCAAGTACAATTGGTGGTAATCTGAGTTAATTTTGATTTCACTGATTTGAAAACTGGTATGATCTTTTTTTTAAATTTTCTCTGAAATAACTTATTCTCACTAGAAATGACTGCATCTTTGATCATTAAGTAATCTTGCAATTTTATTTCTGTAAGATCAGGGTTGATATTGTTGTATTTGGGCTCAGATATATGTTCATGGAAAAAAAAATCTCACATTTATGAGAAAAAAGTAAATTCAAAAGAAAAATGGGTAAAATGGGTAAGAAAAAATACAAATATACAGGGAAAATTTTCATTTTTATTAAATATTGCAAATTTATGAATGAAAAGCTGCAAATTTACTTTAAAAAGAAACCAAAATGTTGTTTAAAAAAAATCTCAAATTTAGGAGCATAAAGTTGCAGTTTAATCAGAAGAACTGTGATGATTGGGAGCGCGCTCCCCCTCCCTTTCTGTGGGAGGTTCTCCAGCTGGTTCCCAGGGGGTGGGCGCTGTCCTCTCGCAGTGTTCAGCCTCCGATCAGGAGTTCCACCCATGCGCGTATTTCTCTTGGTGGTTAACGCCGGCCGAGACGAATTACGAAGTAGGGGAGCAAGAGCTGCTAGCCCTTAAGGCTGGCTGGAGGGAGCAATTCACCCCATCATTGTGTAGACCAACCACAAAAAATTAAGAGTACCTTACGTCGGCCCACAGGTTGAATTCTAGGCAGGCCCGCAGGGCTCTATTCTTTGTCAGGTTTAATCTCACTATCACTTATCGGCCCGGGTCCCGTAGCATCAAGCCTGACGCTCTCTCCGGCCAGTTCGCCTCCTACCTCCTCTTCTCCTCCTGAGCCCATAGTGCCCTCTTCCTGTATTCTTGGCACCCTTTCATGGGAGATTGAGCAGGGGGTCCAGCAGGCCAAATCCACTGAGCCCAAGCCCGAAGGCGGTCCAGCCAATCATCTGTTTGTCCTGTCCAGTCTATGTGGTGATGTCATCTGGTGGGGGCATACCAGCCACTTTGCATGTCACCCCAGGATCTCCCGAACTATCAATCTGGTGCAGCGAGTGTTCTGGTGGCCTACACTGCGGACGGATGTTCAGGACTATGTCAAAGCCTGCCAAGTGTGCATCATAAAGAAATCGGACACTTCATCTCCTGCCAGCCTCCTGCATCCCCTGCCGGTTTCCAGTTGCCCTTGGTCGCACATAGCAATGGACTTCATCACAGGCCTTCCTCCCTCGCAGGGCAACATGGTCATTCTCACCATCGTTGACTGCTTCTTGAAAGCCATCCATTTGGTGCCCCTTCCCAAGTTGCCTTCTGCTTCTGAAACTGCCAACCTTCTGACCTCCCATGTCATCCGCCTGCATGGCATTCCTTTGGACATTGTGTCTGACCGGGGTCCGCTATTCACCTCCGAAGTATGGAAGTCCTTTTGCCGTTCCCTGGGCACAACAGTTAGTCTCACCTCTGGTTACCATCCTAAGAGCAACGAGCAGGCTGAGCATGCTAACCAATCCCTGGAGCCCACCCTGAGATGCGTGGCTTCCTGAAATCCATCCTCCTGGAGCACCCATCTGACCTGGTTGGAGTATGCCTACAACTCTGCAGTTTCCTCAGCCACCGGGTTAATGCCTTTCGAGGCATCCATGGGCCATACTCCCCACTCCTGCTACCTATGGCGGAGAGGGAAGTGGTTGTATCCTCCGTGGGGGCCAATGCTCGCTGCTGCTGCCGCCTTTGGAGGTCCACCCGGCTGCTCTTCTCTGTTCGGCCGAACGGAATCGCCAGTATGGCACTCAAATATGCGGTGGGTCAACATTTGTGGTTGTCGGCAGATCAGGTTCCTGTGAAGACGCAGTCTAAAAAGCTGTCACCTCGCTTCCTTGGTCCCTTTCTCACCTCCAGGATCATTAATGACGTGACAGTCCGCCTGAGACTCCCGTCGCCACTCCGGATCCACCCCACGTTCCACGTTTCGAAAATAAAGCCCTTCTCCGCCTGTCCCCCCCTCCCCCACGAAGCCACCACCTCCTCCTCAGATCCTTGACGGCCAGACTGCCTATTTTGTCAAAAGAATTCTCGACATTCACCGCCGGGGCCGGGGATTACAGTATTTACTCCACTGGAAAGGCTACGGACCAGAGGAGAGATCATGGATCCTGGGCTCCTATTTTCTCAAAAGGGGATGGTTTGAGCCTTTCACCGAGTTCACTCCAACAAGCCCGGCAGGTCGCCAGGAGGTGCCCCTTGGAGGGGGGGGGGGCACTGTGATGATCGGGTGAGCACGCTCCTCCTCCCTTTCTGTGGGAGGTTCTCCATCTGGTTCCCGGTTTCGCAGGTCATCAGCACACCTGCATGAGGGACGCACCTGCTGCCTCTTCACTGTCAGCACTTAAAGGGACCTGCTTGCGAACACTTCTGCGCTGGCTTGTTGGGTATTGCTGCCTCTGTCCTAAAGGAGTGAAATTATTTCCTGAACCCAGTCTAACCTTCTCCTCCTCTTCTTCCCCCAGGATGCTACCATCTCTGCGGTGCATCTCCGGGACTTCGGTGCGCTCACCTGCCTTCCTCGCCCTCATCTTCCTGGACAGCCTACTCCACCTGGTCAGAGTCTCCCCAGCTACTTCCACTCCTCTCTCTCAGCCAGCCCTTCCCTGCTGGCTCCTTCAGTTCCTGCTGGGTTCCTGCTGGGCTCTCTGTTCATCTTCTGTAAGATTATCTGCTCGTTGCCCCTTTATCCCTGGTCTACTCCTCTCCTCTAATAAGCACCCGTCTCCCTGTCTCTACAGGCTGTGTGTTCCCTCAGCGTGCGCCACTTTCCTTATCATTGTGTGCGTTCAGTAAAGTAATGTTAAATGTTTATTCCGCGTTTGAGTGTCTTCGCGTTTGAGTGTCTTCTCTGGTGTTAGCTGCCTTGCACGCGAGCTTCTCACTTTCAGTCATGACAAAAACATTGTAAATTTATTAGTGAAAATGTGCAAATTTATCTGAAGTATCACAATGTTATCAAAAAAGTCACAGATATAAAAAAATATAAATTTTGAAGAAAAATTTCTTAAAAAAGTCAAATTTACCTTGCAAACTGGTTATGATCATTACACACTACTCAAGTAACTTTTTAGTAGATATTTTCTTACTCAAATGTTTTTGGTGACTACTTTTACTTATATTTGAGTGATTAGGTAAATCTGCATTTACCTGAGTACAATTTCTGGCTACTTTTTTAAGAAAAATCTATGAAATTTTTCTTTAAATTTAAGACATTTTCCTGTTAAAAAAAAAACAACAAAAAACTATTATTCTCATGCAAATGTAAAACTTTTTACATATATTTATAAATTTTTTCATGTAGTTTTGTAAAGTTTTTCTTATTGTCATAACAGCCCCTGCTGGGCAAAGAAGACACAATCGCGAGGCGAAGTTCGTACATGATTTTATTAGCAAAATAAAGAGAACACAGCTCATAGGCTGGAGAACATAACAAGCCATAACTGCAGATAATTACAGTGGATGCCACTAATATAGTGGTGGAGAGAGTGTGAGCAAACAAAAGACCACTGCACTGAGAACAGAGGGCAGCGGCTAGAAATTAGGAAACAAATGACAGAAATGAGAAGCAGCCATGATCAATTAACAGAGAGAGAGAGAGAGAGAGAGATTTTTTTGATTTTTAAAAGATCTTTAATAAACACACTTGTCCATCAGTCAATACAATTTCTATATCATGCTATGTTACACAGAAAATTAATCCCCCAAAAAACGCCCCAAAAAAAGCTGTCCATCATGAACTGAACAGAGGACATTCTCCAGGGACCAGAGGGTCCTGAAACCTTCCACATCCCCATTCCCCATAAAAAACTGAAAGTCCAGCCTGATTCTGGCTTTAAGTAGCCTCACAAATAAAATTTTGACATCAACATCATTCTCAACATTTTCAAGTTTTCTTCTCCGGCTTACATAGATAGCCAACTTTGCCTGCCCTAAAACAAAGTTCAGTAGTTGACACTTCTGCTTAAACCGACGATTGTACATAAAACCACAAATGAAAACCTGCTTAGAGAAAACTTCCTTAAAAATATGAAAAAGTTTTGTGAGAAGTTCAAAGAGGCCACTCAGGCGCTGACATTCAATAAAACAATGAAAAACAGTCTCCCTAGAGGAACAAAAAAGACACTGATCACTGACACTGCTGTTAATCACAGAAACAAAAGCATTGACAGCTATAATACCATGCAGGACCCTCCACTGTAAGTCTCCATGCCTCTTAGGGAGAGGGGCTTTATAAAGAGCCCTCCAGGCAGGCCGATGCCCTTTTCCTAGTTTAAAATAGGCTCTCCAAGGAGTGTCCACACAGGTGTTCAATCGGTCCTTGTTGAGTGCCATCACCACCAGTCTGTAGAGTGCCTTACCACTGGCTCCTCCAAAGTCCACACCAGTGGGAGCACAGAATGCCAGTAAGGAGCAAGGAGCGACATCAAAGTCCATATAGAGCGTGAGAGAGGGAAAGGGGTCAGTGCTTTCTGGCTGCAGCGTGCCATTGCTAAAGTCCAAGAGTAGGGAGTGCTCAAGTCCATGAAGCTCCTGTTTCCAGTGTGCAAGAAGACCATCGATGAAACGATTCGACCTGACACCAAGATGAGCTGCTAAAGCTGAGGCGTTGTTGAGGCCAGGACCAGCCAGTTCCACCACTTGCTTCAGAGTGAGAACGTTCCTGGAACACAGCCTATCAAGGAAGGTCCTTCCAACTCCCGGCAGGACACCAAGGCGACCACCAAAAACCAGCGGCTCCCTCAACAACCAGTAGAGGGAATCGCATGGCCCTCTTTGTTTTTTAAAAAGAGTCCACACTGAAAAGAGACTGCGGTAAAAACTGGGTAAAGACAGTGCATTAGAGTTCTTAAAATCCATTAAAAACACAGGGAGGTCTAGCCCAAGCCCAAGGACTCTCTGTAAAATAACACAGGCCAAAGGCCTCCATACCAGGTCCTGGGGGCCCGTCAGCAGTCTCTGTATGAAAGTCAGTCTAAAAGCAGCACCTCTACTAGCTAAATGAATCACTCCTTGCCCCCCTCCTCTTTGGGAAGAAATAACAGGGCTTGAGGAACCCAGTGGAGTCCACCCCCCCAAAAAAAGTCCACCAAAACAGACTGAATTTTGGACAACAAACCAGCAGGGGGGTCCATGCACATGAGGCGGTGCCACAGGGATGAGGAAACAAGATTATTTAAAATGAGCACTCTTCCTCTAAAAGATATTCTTGGCATTAGCCACTTCCACTTGTTTAGTCTCCCGTTAATCTTCTCTATGACTCCATCCCAATTTTTTTGCTCAAACTGCTGATTTCCAATAAAGACACCAAGATACTTAAAACCTCCTTTTTTCCAAATCAACCCACCCGGCAGCGTAAGCTGATTTTCTAGTTTCTCCCCCACCATCAGAGCCTCGCTTTTTCCCCAGTTTATCTTTGCAGAGGAAAGTTGGCCAAAAAGATTGACACTCCTAACCAGAACGTCAATGTCACTCTGCTTGTTTAGCAGAATGACTACATCATCTGCATAGGCCAACAGCTTGAACGTGGTGTCACAGCCAGGAAAAGTAACTCCTGATAGATCCCTTCTCAGGCAGTGAAGCAAAGGCTCTATGGCGAGGGAGTACAGCATCCCTGAGAGAGGGCAGCCCTGCCGAACCCCCCTCTGGACTTTTAAAGGGGCAGACAGGCCCCCATTTATCTTCAGCACACTCTCAATGTCACTGTACAAGACCCGTATCCTGGCTATGAAGCCTGGGCTGAACCCAAAAGCTGTTAAAACTGTCCATAAATATTGGTGTTCAACCCGATCAAATGCCTTTTCCTGGTCAATTGAAATCAAACCAGTTTCTACCGCCAATGAACCAGAGACCTCCAAAATATCCCGAATTAAAGTGACGTTGTCACTAATCAGCCTGCCAGGCACACAGTAAGTCTGGTCTACATGAATGAGCTCGCTCATCACCTTTCTCAGTCTTCGGGCCAGAGCTTTTGAGAGAATCTTGTAGTCTGTGCAGAGCAGAGAGACTGGCCTCCAGTTCTTTAGGCTCTGGAGGTCCCCCTTTTTCGGCAACAGTGTGATGATGGCCCTCCTGCAGGTCGTGGGTAGGGTCCCCCTTTCCAAGCTATCTTGGAGAACCTCCAGCAGGTCTGGACCAAGCAGGGGCCAGAATTCCTTAAAAAAGTCCACAGAGAGACCATCTATGCCTGGTGATTTTCCATTCTGGAGGCTCATTAGCGCCGTATGCAGCTCAGACAGAGACAGTGGAGCATCCAAGCCGGCAACAAGGTCCTCTGAGAGCACTGGAAGACCATCAAGGAAAACCTGGCCCAGTGACGTGTCCTCCCTCCACTCTGCTCTAAACAATTCACTGTAAATTCACTCTGCGATCGTTGGCCTCATCTCCAATGGAGATGAAGCTGAGTACAGAGGGCTTATCCAGGACTTCGTGGACTGGTGCCATCGGAACTGCCTCCAGATCAACGCGAGGAAAACTAAGGAGCTGGTGGTGGACTGCCGCAGGCATGGGCAGCCCCTCACAGTACCAGTAAATATACAGGGAACAGACATCGAGATGGTGACATCCTATAAGTACCTGGGTATTCATCTGAACAATAAACTAGACTGGTCACACAATACTGATGCACTCTACAAGAAGGGACAGCGCAGGCTGTTCCTGCTGAGGAGACTCAGGTCTTTTGGTGTACAAGGGGCGCTGCTGAAGTCATTCTATGACACGGTGGTGGCATCAGCCATCACTTTTGGAGTGGTCTGCTGGGGCAGTGGCATTACTGCAGCCGATAGGAAGAGACTGAACAAACTGATTAAGAAAGCTAGCTCTGTCCTGGGGCAGCGCCTTGATCCGATGGAGGAGATAGGAGAGAGAAGGACGGTGGCTAAACTGTCATCTCTGCTGGAGTCCGAGTTCCACCCTATGCAGGACATACTGAATGCACTGAGGAGCTCATTTAGCAGCAGACTACATCATCCCAGGTGCACAACCGAGAGGTTTCGTAGGTCCTTCCTACCAACGGCTGTCAGACTGTACAACCTAAGCAGGGCTGCTCGCAGAGATAGCAAAAAGACGTAACAAACTAATAGTTTTTTGAATGCAAAAGATGCAATAGACTTACACAATGGTCCTCTCCGGCATACAACTAGGAACATACCGGTCGCTATGGAGGGTGAGAATATGTATGGGCACATAATCATACCATGTAGGATAACTAAGTAGACGGTTATGCTGTTTCATTCCATCTAGCAACAATGCTCTGCACTGTGTGTGTTTATATATTTGCATATTTATTCCATCTAGCTACAATGCTCCGTACTGTGGGTGTTTATATATTTATATATCTACATATTATTCCATCTAGCTACATTGCTCCGCACTGTGTGTGTTTATATACTTGCATATTTATTCCACCTAGCTGCAATGCTCCGTACTGTGGGTGTTTATATATTTACATATTTATTCCATCTAGCTACAATGCTCTGCACTGTGTGTTCATATATTCATATATTTATTCCATCCAGCTACAATGCTCTGCACTGTGTGTCTGTGTGTGTGTGTATATATATATATTTTATAGTAATACGTACATATGTTTATTAGCTGCTCTTGCTTGCTTGTTTTTTTTTTTCTCTTGCCTTCTGATTGTTGCTCTGAGTGTTGCTATCCCTGTGCTGTTGCAATCCTGGAATTTCCCCGTTGTGGGACTAATAAAGGCTTATCTTATCTTATCTTAAAAGCTAGCAGCGTGTTTCCTGATCTCTGCTGCTGTGGAGATTGTTCTCCCGTCATCGCCCAACAAGGAGTGAATGAGCTTTCTCTGTCCATTTTTCCCCTCCAGTCCAAAAAAGTACTGGGAGGGCGAGTCCATCAGAGCTACATCCATGTAGCGTGAGCGGACCAGAGCACCCTGTGCGGTGACCCCTAGCAAGCTAGCCAAGGCTGACCTTTTTAACTTAAGAGCCTCTAAGTGCTCCTGTTTTCCGGTAGAACTGAGTAACTCCTCTAGCTCTACCACCTCAGTCTCCAGAACTTTCAAGGATTGGGTCAAGCTACGAGTGACATTTTGAGTGTACTGTTGGCAGAATTGTTTTATCTGTGCCTTACCAAAATCCCACCACATTTGGAGAGAACTAAAAGAAGATTTTTGTTCCCTGTGTGACTTCCATACATCATGAAAAACTCCCTTAAAAAACACATCATTTAAAAGTGTATTATTAAAATGCCAAAAAGCACTCTTACACTTTACATTTTCAATGAAAACAGAACAAATCAGCAGGCAGTGATCAGTGAAACCAACAGGACAGATACAACTATTTTTAAAAACACTCATTTGGTGTTTAAAACCATAGAAACGGTCTAACCTAGCCATAGATAAGAGGTTATCTTTAGCATGGCTCCAGGTGTACTGCCTCTGGTCCCCATGATGTGATCGCCACACATCGGCCATTTCATGTGCCTTCACTAGTTCCCTCAGCCTATTGGCAGAAGCAGGGTGAGGTTCCTGATGGTTCCTGTCCAGTCTGTGGTTTAATGTACAGTTAAAATCACCCCCCAGAAATAAAAAACTATTTGGATTACAGGATCTAACCGTATCTGATAGCATATTAAAGACCCTGATGCTTTCTGCTCTCTGGGTTGGCACATACACGTTTATAAGAACCAAGTTTACGTTTTCAAACTGTACCTTTAGCAAGAGTACATGTCCTTTCACCACCTCTTCTACCTCATAAGAGACAGGCACACAACCCCTAGAGAAAAGTACAGCCACCCCTCCACTATTATTGGATTTGTGGCTAAAAAAAATGCAGCCATCCCACTCTTTTCTCCACTGGCACTCAATGTCTACAGTGCTGTGAGTCTCCTGGACCATCAGCACGTCAAGTGCCTTTAAATTAAAAAGCTTGTATAAAGAGGCCCTTTTTACATCATCCCTGGCCCCGTTTATATTAAGAGTGCCAATTCTAAGGTGGGGCATTAAAAAGGATAAAAATAAGGTACAGTAAAAAAACACACACATAGCATAAAAGGGAAGAAACAAACTAAGAGTCAACATGACTGTTAGTAATTTGTGATTTCAGTTTGACAACCAGTTTCTTTAAACGAAAAATTTCCTGATCAGTAAAAGTCTCATTCCCATCATTCAGTTTCATCAGCTTGCGAGCTGATGCCACAAATAACTCCAGATCTGGAAAGTAATTTTCCACTTTCACAGCTCTGCTCCCCTTGGTCACCTGGAGAAATTGCCTAATTTTGGTAAAACAATAGGAGCTTTGCTCCTCCTGCGTCTGCGTCTGCATCATTTCAGACTCAGCTCCACTTTCGTCAGAGACGCTCTCATCTAGTAAATCTAACTTCCCAACCCTACTAGATTTAGCAGAGCTCTGCAAGTTTTCAGCACTTTTTCTTTTTTGTGCAGCTTTAAAAGGATCCTCTTCAACAAAACTACATTCCTGCATTTCTTCGTGAACTGCAACGTTCGTCATGCAGTGTTTGCTCTGTGTGTCCGCTACAGCCTCAAACCGCTCCTCCCCCGCCTGCAAAGTCTGCTCACCCACGTTCCTTCGTTTAACTGCACTCTTACTTACACCCTCCGCCTCTTTACTCCGGGTGACAGGCTCGTCACAATGATCACAGCTGCCGCCAGACAGAAATTTCCCACCATCAATGTTTGGGGGGGCAACTACCGCGTCCGCTGCGGCTACCTCAGCAGAGGCGGCCGCGGCCGCCCCAGCGGACGCGGACGCGGACACCCCCGCAGAAGTAGAAGCGGACGGCCGCGACCGCCCCAGCAGAAGCGAGCGCCGCAGCGGCATCCGCCGCACCACATGTAGCGCTACCCTCCGGACCACCAGAAACAGCGGCGTCACCTTTCTTACCGCCAGTGCTCTTTGTGTTCGCCTTTTCAGGACATGACCTAATAAGATGGCCTTCTGCGCCACACGCAAAACACTTCATGGTTTCAGATGTTGCAAACACCAAGTAGCTAAAGCCGTCAATCCTGAAATTAAAAGACGCGTTCAGTTCAGCAGAGCTGTCTTTCAACACCATGAAACACTGCCTCCTATGACATACAACATGCTTCAGCAGGGGTGATTTACTACCCAGAGAGACCATTCTGATAGGGGACACAACCTGGCCAAAACGGGACAACTCTCTAATCAGCTGATCATTTTTAACGAAAGGAGGAGCGTTTGAGATGGTGATCCTCCTAGACGGGTTCGCCAGCGGTAAAACGGGAGTAAAAGTGTCACCTATGACCACTCCCTGTGCCACCACCTGATCAGCTTTTTCAGTCAAATCCAGAAAGATCACAATTGCGCTGTTCATCCTCGATGCTGATTTTATGCTGCCATGCCCAACCACCTGTCCTACAGCGAGGCTGGCCTCCTCCACAGAACAGGGAACTGTCGGGAGGATTCTCACGCCATGACGCCGGGTTAAGCGCTCAAACTCCACACCACCATCAATCACCGGCATGATGCCGGCCGGGAAAAACCGGCAGCAGAAGCTACCGTTCCCCGACACACTCACTCCAACACTCACACCCCAACACACCCACACTCAACCCACTATATTAAACACACACACCTCAAACACACAAGATAGAGAAAAAGTTAGAAAATACAAAGTTTAACGTACTCACTCGACACCACTCCACACCCCTGCTCCCACAAACGCCCACGCATGCGCACGAGAGAGAGAGAGAGAGAGAGAGAGAGAGATTTTGATTTTTCAACACACCTTTATTGTCACAAATTCAACAGAAAAATACAACTAAAACAACTAAAAGAAGCAATGGAAAAGAAAAATGTCTCACTGACAAGAAATCAAAGACACAAGTAACCAAACAAGGAAAACTAAAACAAAAAACTTGCTTCTTACATCAGGATTATACCATAGATAATTTTCCCCTCCTTAACACAACACAGGATGTGCTTAAAGCACCACATAGCCTCAAAGGTTTCAACATTCTGCATCAGATGATAGTAATTGTAATCAATCACTATTCGAGCCTTAATCATGCCAACCAGCATGTCTTTTACATTACAATCCAGCAGTTGTTCAATTTTTCTTTTCCTACTAACATAAATAGCCATTTTAGCCTGACCCAGGATGAAATTTAAGAGTTCACTCTTTTTCTTAGTCCTCTGTCTATATGGAAAGCCCAAGATAAAAATCTGCTGGGAAAAGACTTCTCCAAACAGATAAAACAGCTTCCCCCAAAAAAACAAACAATTGCAGTCTGTTACAGTCCAGAAAACAATGGAACACAGTTTCTTTCTGAGGACAAAATGGACAAACCTCAACAACATTTGGGTTTAAAAGAGAGATAAAAGCATTTTCAGCCACAGCACCATGTAAAACTTGCCATTGTAGATCTCCAACCTTCTTAGTTAATGGTGGTTTATAGAGTGCTCTCCAGGCAGGCCTCACCTCAGGACCCAGACCCAAGTGTTTCCTCCATGGTGTATCAGCTCGACCTTTTAACTTATTCACATTTAGAATTTTCACCAAAAGTCCATACATTTTTTTACCAGGAGAGTCACAAATGTTAATGTGCTCAGAGTTTAAAAACACACCAGTGCCATCTTTAAAATCAGGAGATAAAATACTAAAAGGAAAAGGCTCATCAGCAGTTTGTACAGAGTTTTCACAGTGTAAAACAATAGCAGAGTGTTCTTCTGCAGACAGGCAGTCTCTCCAATCTTTCAACAAGTTCATTATAACTCTGACTGAAGAGACGCCAAGAGCCGAGCACAGGGCAACAGCATTGTCCAAGTTAGGACCACATAAATTTACCAAGTGTCCCAGTGTTGTGACCTTTGCAAAAATAAACTTTTTTAAAACAGAAGGTCCTAAAACATTGCCCACATCAAAACGGGTCCCGAACACAAGTGGTTCCTTTAAAAGCCAGAAAGGCGACAAGGAAGCCTGGGGAGAGTTCTTTTTAAAAAGTCCCCAGATTTTAAAAGCACTTTGGTAAAACTGGGGAAGTTCTGGGAGTTTTTGGCCCCTTAAATCCATTAAAAGCAGCGACTCCTCTAGTCCAAGACCTCCACAGCGAGCCAGGACAGCCCTGGCAATAGGTCTCCACACAAGGTCAAGGGGGCCACTCAGCAGTCGCTGAATGAACTGCAGGCGAAAGACAGCCCCCCCGCTGGCCAGATGGATGAGCCCTTGACCACCTTCTTCCCTCGGTAAAAACAGGATACTCTGTGGAACCCAGTGAAGACGGTCCCAGAAAAAGTCCACGACTATAGATTGCACTCTGGCCAGCAAATTGGGTGGAGGGTCCAGACAAGACAGTCGATGCCACAGCATTGAAGCAATCAAGTTGTTGATGATTAAAACACGACCTCTGAAGGACAAGTTTGGCAGAATCCATTTCCATTTTTTTAGTCTTCCTTCAGTTTTTTCTAAAAAACACTCCCAATTTTTCTCAGTAAAAGTCTGATTTCCTAAAAACACACCAAGATATTTAAAACCACCTTGTGTCCACGAGAGGCCACCAGGTAGGGCAATTTTTTGTGGTCTCCCCCCCACCACAACAGCTTCACTCTTACCCCAATTCACTCTCGCTGAGGAGCACTCACCAAAAAGATTAACAATTCTTAAAAGGTAGTCTACATCATTTTGATTTCTTGTAAAAACAACAACGTCATCAGCATAGGCAGACACTTTAAAAACAGAGTCAGAGTTGGGGACTTTAAAACCAGTGAGGCCTTGCCTTAGTTTACAAAGGAGGGGCTCAATGGCAAGAGAGTACAGCATACCTGAGAGGGGGCAGCCCTGTCGGACACCCCTCTCAACTTTGAAAGGAGCACTCAAACCACCATTAATCTTAAGAATACTCTCAATGTCTCTATACAAAACCTGGATCATGGCGATGAACCCTGAGCTGAAACCAAAGGCCTCTAATGTCTGCCAAAGGTATGGATGTTCAACTCGGTCAAACACCTTTTCTTGGTCTATTGAAATAAGACCAAGTTCTTTGACCAATGAGCTGGAGAGGTCCAAAACATCATGAATTAAAAAAATGTTGTCTGTAACCAACCTACCAGGTACACAGTAGGTCTGGTCTACATGGATGACCTGCTCCATCGCCTTCCTCAGTCTGGTAGCCAACACTTTGGAGAGAATTTTGTAGTCAGTACAGAGGAGGGCCACGGGACGCCAGTTCTTAATGTCTTTCAAGTCGCCTTTTTTTGGAAGGAGGGTGAGGACTGCTCTCCTACAACTTAGGGGCAGGTGACCCTTCCGCAGACTGTCAGACAGTACTTCCAGCAAGTCCTCACAGATCTCAGACCAGAACGCCTTGTAGAACTCCGCTGGTACGCCATCTATCCCTGGGGCTTTTCCACACTGAAGAGACTGGACAGCCACTGCCAGTTCTTGCAGAGTGATCCCGCTCCCCAGCTCCGCATTCACGCTAGCCATCACTTTTGGCAAGTCCGTCAAAAAATGACTCAGTGCATGTGGATTCTCAACAAATTCTTTCTTAAAGAGATCCTTGTAGAAAGCAACTGCAAAGCGACGGATCTCCGTAGACTCATGGATCGGCCGCCCGTCCTCGGAGCTGAGAGAGTGGATCATCCTCCTCTGACCATTCTTCCTCTCCAGACCAAAGAAAAAATGAGATGGAGCGTCCATTAGTGCGATGTTCTGGAACCTACTGCGTACCACAGCGCCCCTGGCAGCCACATCCAGTAGGTCAGTTAAAACAGACTTTTTGCCATTGAGGGCCTCAAAATGTCCTCTTTCTCCTGTGGAGCCTGCCAAACACTGCAGCTCCACTACTTCTCTCTCCAGGTCCCTGACAGACCTGGCCAAGTCTCCAGAGACATTGCGAGTATACTGTAGGCACAGATTCTTTATTTGGCTCTTCCCTACATCCCACCACTGCTGCAAAGAACTAAAATTTGATTTTGTCAATTTAAAATTACTCCAAAAAAACATAAAAGCAGTTTTAAAACTGTTATCCGATAAAAGTGACGTGTTAAAATGCCAGTATGCACTACTGCACTTTATATTCTTGATAAAAACACAACACTGAACCAGGGAATGATCTGTGAAGCCAACAGCGACTATAAAAGCACTTTTAAAAATGCTAAAATGGTGCTTAAAACTGTAAACCCTATCCAGTCTAGCTAAGGACAAAATATTGTCCTTTCTATGGTTCCATGTGTACTGTCTAGCCTTGCCATGAAAATTTCTCCACACATCACACAGATCATGAGCTTCTATGAAACCTTTTAAAACTCTTTGGGATGCAGCATGTGGCTCTGGGTGATTCCTATCCATAAGAGGATTTTCTGTACAATTAAAATCACCTCCCACAAATAAAAAGTCATCATTACTGCAATTTTTGATCGTATCATCTAAAATATTTAAAAAGGCCAATCTTTCTGTGCCTACGGTTGGAGCATACACATTTATAAAAACAACTTTCACATTCTCAAAAACAGCTCGAACTTTTAAAATGTGGCCTGCAATTATCTCATCAATGTCATAAGAAAGTGGAATAAAATCTCGAGAAAATAAAATACCCACCCCACCACATTTGCTGCTTCTATGACTAAGAATAATTTCACCCCGAAATTCCCTCCTCCAGTCAGCAGCATTGTCCTCAGAACTATGATTCTCCTGAACAAACAGAACATTAATTTTCTTGCATTCTGCAAGAGTAAAAACACTCGCTCGCTTGGACATTTCTCTTGCTCCATTGATGTTGAGTGTGCCAAAATTAAAACTACACATGTGTATAAGAGGGCAAAGCCAATACAAAAACAGAAAAGAAAGAATGAGCCATAAAAGACTAATCATCCTGGGCAATTTGGTTCTTAACTTTTAGTACAAGCTTTTTTAGTCTGTAGATCTCCTGATCAGTGAAACTTTCCTGCTCAAGCTCTCCCCTATTTTTCATGTAGACCCGAGCAGAGTCAACAAAGCGTTTTAGATCAGGGAAGAAGCTTTCAACTTTAACCATTCTGACCCCCTTAGTGTCCTGCAAAAACTTCTGTATTTTTGTGAAGGGGTAACCGCCTCCACTGGCCACATCATCACTGCTTTCACCATCACTCTCTATCTCAGACCCAGCATAAGAATCTGGCTGAGATAGAGAAACCTCAGAACTGTCTTTGACAACCCTTTTTACTTTGACCCTCTGCTGTTTGGTTTCCAAATTCTTCCGCTTGATGGGGATTTTAAATAACTCTTCATCTATTTCGATGTCATCCTCATCCTCCAACACTGACTCAGCCACCCTGGTAGCTGTCTCTTCCTGCTTCTCGCTCACCCTGTGCTGTGCTTTTATATTCATCTTTCTGGTCCCACCATCTACCTGGGCCTCATTTGGCTCCTCTGTCTGATCCTCAGCGTCATCCCTCTCGGTAATCTCACCCTTGTCTGCAATGTTGGTCTGTGCAGCAGCCCCGCGATGTGCTTTAACTGATGTTGCTGTTTCAGTTATGATCGACAGGCCGGCTGCGGAGGGCGGCAAAGCCGCCCCGCCGCCAGACAGCCTCGCGGCCTCGGCCGAAGCGCCAAAGTACAGTCCAAAGTACAGGACAAAAAGGACAAACCTCAACAACATTTGGGTTTAAAATGGAGATAAAAGCATTTACAGCCACAGCACCATGTAAAACTCGCCATTGTAGGTCTCCAACCTTCTTAGTTAATGGTGGTTTATAGAGTGCTCTCCAGGCAGGCCTCACCTCTGAACCCAAGCCCAAGTGTTTCCTCCATGGTGTATCAGCTCGACCTTTTAACTTATTTACATTTAAAACTTTCACCAAGAGTCCATACATTTTTTTTACCCGGAGAGTCAAAAATGTTAATGTGCTCAGAGTTTAAAAACACACAAGTGCCATCTTTAAAATCAGGAGATAAAACACTAAAAGGAAAAAGGATCATCAGAAGTTCGCACAGAGTTTTTGCAGTGTAAAACAATAGCAGAGTGTTCTTCTGCAGACAGGCAGTCTCTCCAATCTTTCAGCAAATTCATTATAGTTCTGACTGAAGAAACGCCAAGAGCAGAGCACAGAGCAACAGCATTGTCCAAGTTAGGACCACATAAATTTACCAAGTGTCCCAGCGTTGTGACCTTTGCAGAAATGAACTTTTTTAAAACAGAAGGTCCTAAAGCATTGCCCACATCAAAACGGGTCCCGAACACAAGTGGTTCCTTTAAAAGCCAGAAAGGCGACAAGGAAGCCTGGGGAGAGTTCTTTTTAAAAAGTCCCCAGATTTTAAAAGCACTTTGGTAAAACTGGGGAAGTTCTGGGAGTTTTTGGCCCCTTAAATCCATTAAAAGCAGCGACTCCTCTAGTCCAAGACCTCCACAGCGAGCCAGGACAGCCCTGGCAATAGGTCTCCACACAAGGTCAAGGGGGCCACTCAGCAGTCGCTGAATGAACTGCAGGCGAAAGACAGCCTCCCCGCTGGCCAGATAGATGAGCCCTTGACCACCTTCTTCCCTCGGTAAAAACAGGATACTCTGTGGAACCCAGTGAAGACGGTCCCAGAAAAAGTCCCCGACTATAGATTGCACTCTGGCCAGCAAATTGGGTGGAGGGTCCAGACAAGACAGTCGATGCCACAGCATTGAAGCAATCAAGTTGTTGATGATTAAAACACGACCTCTGAAGGACAAGTTTGGCAGAATCCATTTCCATTTTTTTAGTCTTCCTTCAGTTTTTTCTAAAAAACACTCCCAATTTTTCTCAGTAAAAGTCTGATTTCCTAAAAACACACCAAGATATTTAAAACCACCTTGTGTCCACGAGAGGCGACCAGGTAGGGCAATTTTTTGTGGTCTCCCCCCCACCACAACAGCTTCACTCTTACCCCAATTCACTCTCGCTGAGGAGCATTCACCAAAAAGATTGACAGTTCTTAAAAGGTAGTCTACATCATTTTGATTTCTTGTAAAAACAACAACGTCATCAGCATAGGCAGACACTTTAAAAACAGAGTCAGAGTTGGGGACTTTAAAACCAGTGAGGCCTTGCCTTAGTTTATAAAGGAGGGGCTCAATGGCAAGAGAGTACAGCATACCTGAGAGGGGGCAGCCCTGTCGGACACCCCTCTCAACTTTGAAAGGAGCACTCAAACCACCATTAATCTTAAGAATACTCTCAATGTCTCTATACAAAGCCTGAATCATGGCGATGAACCCTGAGCTGAAACCAAAGGCCTCTAATGTCTGCCAAAGGTATGGATGTTCAACTCGGTCAAACGCCTTTTCTTGGTCTATTGAAATAAGACCAAGTTCTTTGACCAATGAGCTGGAGAGGTCCAAAACCTCACGAATTAAAAAAATGTTGTCTGTAACCAACCTACCAGGTACACAGTAGGTCTGGTCTACATGTATGGCCTGCTCCATCGCCTTCCTCAGTCTGGTAGCCAACACTTTGGAGAGAATTTTGTAGTCAGTACAGAGGAGGGCCACCGGACGCCAGTTCTTAATGTCTTTCAAGTCGCCTTTTTTTGGAAGGAGTGTGAGGACTGCTCTCCTACAACTTAGGGGCAGGTGACCCTTCCGCAGACTGTCAGACAGTACTTCCAGCAAGTCCTCACAGATCTCAGACCAGAACGCCTTGTAGAACTCCGCTGGTACGCCATCTATCCCTGGGGCTTTTCCACACTGAAGAGACTGGACAGCCACTGCTAGTTCTTGCAGAGTGATCCCGCTCTCCAGCTCCGCATTCACGCTAGCCATCACCTTTGGCAAGTCCGTCAAAAAATGACTCAGTGCATGTGGATTCTCAACAAATTCTTTCTTAAAGAGATCCTTGTAGAAAGCAACTGCAAAGCGACGGATCTCTGCAGACTCATGGATCGGCCGCCCGTCCTCGGAGCTAAGAGAGTGGATCATCCTCCTCTGACCATTCTTCCTCTCCAAACCAAAGAAAAAATGAGATGGAGCGTCCATTAGTGCGATGTTCTGGAACCTACTGCGTACCACAGCGCCCCTGGCAGCCACACCCAGTAGGTCAGTTAAAACAGACTTTTTGCCATTGAGGGCCTCAAAATGTCCTCTTTCTCCTGTGGAGCCTACCAAAGACTGCAGCTCCACTACTTCTCTCTCCAGGTCCCTGACAGACCTGGCCAAGTCTCCAGAGACATTGTGAGTATACTGTAGGCACAGATTCTTTATTTGGCTCTTCCCTACATCCCACCACTGCTGCAAAGAACTAAACTTGATTTTGTTAATTTAAAATTACTCCAAAAAAACATAAAAGCAGTTTTAAAACTGTTATCCGATAAAAGTGACGTGTTAAAATGCCAGTATGCACTACTGCACTTTATATTCTTGATAAAAACACAACACTGAACCAGGGAATGATCTGTGAAGCCAACAGGGACTATAAAAGCACTTTTAAAAATGCTAAAATGGTGCTTAAAACTGTAAACCCTATCCAGTCTAGCTAAGGACAGAATATTGTCCTTTCTATGGCTCCATGTGTATTGTCTAGCCTTGCCATGAAAATTTCTCCACACATCACACAGATCATGAGCTTCTATGAGACCTTTTAAAACTCTTTTGGATGCAGCATGTGGCTCTGGGTGATTCCTATCCATAAGAGGATTTTCTGTACAATAAAATCACCCCCCACAAATAAAAAATCATCATTACTGCAATTTTTGATCGTGTCATCTAAAATATTTAAAAAGGCCAATCTTTCTGTGCCTACAGTTGGAGCATACACATTTATAAAAACAACTTTCACATTCTCAAAAACAGCTCGAACTTTTAAAATGTGGCCTGCAATTATCTCATCAATGTCATAAGAAAGTGGAATAAAATCTCGAGAAAATAAAATACCCACTCCACCACTACTGCTGTTTTTATGACTAAGAATAATTTCACCCCGAAATTCCCTCCTCCAGTCAGCAGCATTGTCCTCAGAACTATGAGTCTCCTGAACAAACAGAACATTAATTTTCTTGCATTCTGCAAGAGTAAAAACACTCGCTCGCTTGGACATTTCTCTTGCCCCATTGATGTTGAGTGTGCCAAAATTAAAACTGCACATGCATATAAAAGGGTAAAACCAATACAAAAACAGAAAAGAAAGAATGAGCGATAAAAGACTAATCATCCTGGGCAATTTGGTTCTTAACTTTTAGCACAAGCTTTTTTAGTCTGTAGATCTCCTGATCAGTAAAACTTTCCTGCTCAAGCTCTCCCCTATTTTTCATGTAGGCCCGAGCAGAGTCAACAAAACGTTTTAGATCGGGGAAGAAATTTTCAACTTTAACCAGTCTGGATCCCTTAGTGTCCTGCAAAAACTTTTGTATTTTTGTGAAGGGGTAACCGCCTCCACTGGCCACATCATCACTGCTTTCACCATCACTCTCTATCTCAGACCCAGCATAAGAATCTGGCTGAGATAGAGAAACCTCAGAACTGTCTTTGACAACCCTTTTGACTTTCCTCCTCTGCTGTTTGGTTTCCAAATTCTTCCGCTTGATTGAGATTTTACATAACTCTTCATCTAATTCGATGTCATCCTCGTCCTCCAACACTGACTCAGCCACCCTGGTAGCTGTTTCTTCCTGTCTTTCGCTCACCCTGTGCTGTGCTTTTATATTCATTTTTCTAGTCCCACCATCTACCTGGGCCTCATTTTGCTCATCTGTCTGATCCTCAGCGTGATCCCTCTCGGTAATCTCACCCTTGTCCACAATGTTGGTCTGTGCAGCAGCCCTGCGATGTGCTTTAACTTTCGCTGCCGTTTCATTTATGATCGACAGGCTGGCTGCGGAGGATGGCAAAGCCGCCCCGCCACCAGACGGCCCCGCAGCCTCGGCCGAAGCGCCCGATGGCGTGATAGCGCCGTCAGCCTCGGAGAGCGGCGAAGCCGCTCCCCCGCCAGACGGCCCCGAGGCCGCACTAGCAGCCTCCCCCGAGTGATCACCCCCCACTCCCTGAGGGCATGATCGAATCAAGTGTCCCTCCATTCCGCAGCCGAAACACTTCATATTATCGGAGGTGACGTGGATGGTGTAATCAAAGCCGTCAATCCGGTATTTAAATATGAGGTTGAGGCTTTCCTCGCTATTCTTTAAAATCATGAGCACCTGCCGCCTAAAAGACATGACATGCTTTAAACGCGGGGACTTACAACCGAGAGGGATGTGCTTAATGGGGGACAAAAGCTGCCCGTGTCTCGACAGCTCCTTCTCCAACAGCTCATTCTTTAAAAATGGTGGGACATTTGAGATGGTAATTCTCTTCGCGGGATTCACCAGAGACAGAACAGGAACCAGTGTGTCTTTAATCACAACCCCGCTCTCC
The DNA here is from genome assembly GCA_020510985.1 of Pholidichthys leucotaenia. Lineage (NCBI taxonomy): Eukaryota > Metazoa > Chordata > Actinopteri > Cichliformes > Pholidichthyidae > Pholidichthys > Pholidichthys leucotaenia. Next base: position 439,381,726 of record CM035841.1, read on the forward strand.
ACTACCTGGTTAACTTTTTCAATACTATCCAGGAAAATCACCACGGCACTATTCATTCTAGAAGCTGATCTAATGCTTTCATAACCGACCAGCTCCCCCACAGCCAGACTACATTCCTCTACCGAGCAGCTGACAGCCGGTGTCAGTTTGACAGCATGCCGGCGTGTCAGCTGCTCAAAACCGGAGCCTCGCTCCAAAACCATGCTGACCAGCAGAACTGGCAGCAGAAACCCCTCTCCCAAAACGCCTACCCCACCCCAGCTACAGAAGACAACACAAATTAAGATTATTTAACAAAAAAACACCTTAAACACCAAAAGATAGAGAAAAGTTTGAAATAATTCACTCACACTGTCACACGCTCTCAGCTCGCACTCACGACCACGCCCACTCAGAGAGAGAGAGAGAGAGAGAGAGAGAGAGAGAGAGAGAGAGAGAGCAAGACTGAGAGTCAACAAAGACTACTACCAACAAAAGATACTCAAATGGAGGTAATAATGGCCACAAAAATAATAATGGGTACAAAGGAAAACCAAAAACATGGACATGGTCATTGACCAAGTCCAGATCACAACACTTTATAGATTAACTTTTTTCTTGTGTATTTGCTACTGTTTTAACCTTACATTTTCAAATCCTTTCTGGAAAATTTGCAATTTAACATTTTTTTTTCAGATTTTTCTCTTAGATGGGATATATGTGTGATAATAACATTTAAACTAGCCACATGTGCTGTCTGATATAATGCAAGTGATATATAGAAACAACAATGAATAAAATATTTACTGAGCCAGAAAAAAAGAACAAAACAAAAAAAAAACAAAAAAAAAAAAACTTCGTTTCAAATACAATGAGGAAAAACGTAACTGGTTACAAGTTACGTAAAGGGTACAGTCAAATATCCTGCAATAAACCTACTCATGAAAGTATTTCTAAAGTTACTTGAGTACATGCACTTGAGTAAATGTAGCCAATACTACCCACCTCTGTTGTGGACATGGGAGCAAAGCAGATTAGAAGCGCTCAAACAAGACTGTTAAATCATGAGAACAAAGAATGATTTGAATACAATTTAATTTCCTGTTTTGGCTTTACAGGTCACAACATTAAGGAATCAACTCTTTTACGTGCATCACATCGTATAGAAAAATTTGTTTGCTATGTTTCATCTATGGAGAAAAAAAAAACAACCACATTAGCAAGTAGCTACTTAAAGCTGGGTTCACACTATAACGTTTGGATCGATTTCTACTGACTGTCATGCGGTGGCCCTCGCGAGCCACCATAAGACGCCACACCGTCACCAGAGAGTTGTGCAAGAGTCTTTATTAACGGTGAAGTTATGATGATACAAGCTGCTGAGGCAATGACACCAACAAGTCTACATACACAGGGAGGCGTAAGGCTAAAAGGCTCACTCATGGGTCCACAGGGAGAGACGGTCACACCACAGACAGGCAATGTAGAATTAGTCCAAGCATACGATCGCTCCGACAATCAGCGACGGACACTGCTGCAAGGATGCAGCCGCTAGCGTTGGTTTAAGAAGTCAGCCGCTAACGACCGCAAATGCAGAACAGCTTTTTAGGGCTTGACAGCTGAGCGGAAGCCTCCCCGAGCGCTGTGACAATAAGAGCTCGGAGAGCCAGGATAACAACGCCGCTGTCAAGACCTGACAGGAATAGCCCGAGCACAAATAACAGTGCTCGGGTCACAACAGTAGCCCTCCCTCAAAAGGCAGGCTCCAAACGCCTTGTAACACCCACCCACCCCCCCCAACCACAGGGCGAGTGAATGGAGGAACAGGCAAGGCGGGAGCCAAGCAAAACCCAACAAGGCCCCCCCAAAAAAGGAAAAGAAAAATACATCCCCTGACATATCCATCACATTCCCACAGAGACAATGAAAAAAAAAAAACAAGGCAAGAGTTACAACACATGGGGTACAAACCATACAGAGTATAATTTACCCGACACCGAAAGTTTTCCCACAGTGACCACGGACAACCTGTCTAACTCCAGAGTACATAACCTCATGTGGTTTAGAACTCATCAGAGTAAAGATCTTTCCACACTGTTCACACACAAACTTCGAAATGCCACAATTATACTCCCAAGTCACCCAAGTGCATGACACTCAGCCACAATTAAACCCAAAAGCATCAGCCTCAAACACAAAGGTATCTGTGAAAAAACAAGGAATACATGCTGTAGCCCCTCAGGTAGGAGAGGGGAGAAGAACAAAAAAAAAAAAAAAGCATGCTACAAACATCCACGAGGCAATTTTAATCATTCCAGATAACCTTACACCGTATGGTCCAAACAGAAGATGATCGGAGGAGACCAAATGCTCCGGCGGCCTCCCTGCATCCGATGGCCCACGGGTAGTCACAAAAAAAATAGTACATGGTCAGGCGGCCTGCCCCAGTCCCAGGCCCCAAGAGTCAAGTCCTCCGGTGGCCGTACCAGGCCACCCAGTAGCAAACACAGTTTATCGGGTGACCGACCCAAGGCGCCAAACCAGCGGAGCAGTTCCTCAGGTAGCCGACCCGCATCCCTCAGCCACCAGAACCATGGAGGAATAGCGTGCGGCGGCCTGCCTGACGGAGAAACAACATGAGAGCGCCAGCCTGCAAGACGAAAACCTCCAACGGCCCCCAGCGCTGACGACCCCAGCTGGTGGCTCCTGAGAGGGGAATAATCATGATAATGGGTCCACATCACATCAGGCGGCGAAAGGTGTGCGGCTCCTCCACCAACCTCTGTCCACACCGATGCGACCGTTGCAGCTCCACCTGCATCGGATCCCAAATGGGTCACAGCTGCACCTGCGTCAGGCCTCGATTGGACCTCGTCGGACCCCGATTGGGTCACAGCCACATCTGCATCGGACCCCGATTGGGTCACAGCTGCACCTGCGTTGGACCCCCGCTGGATCTCGTCAGGCCCCGATTGGGTCACCGCTGCACCCGCGTCGGACCCCGATTGGGTCACCTCAGCCCACGCGTTGGACCCCGACTGGGCCTGGACGGACCCCGACTGGGTCGGTACTGCACCGGTGACGACCTCCATCCCCGAACTCGGGACCTCCAGCCCCACGACCTCGACAGACTCCAAACCGGTTACGCTGCGGAGAGGCTCAGAGGACAGGAGAGGACCGGGATCAGTATCACCGGCAGCGCCAGAGCCCAGCGAGATGAGTTCGGGCGCAGCAGACGGCTGCCTCTCGCTCGCCTCCCCGCGAGGCAGGCAAAAATGCTCTAACACACCACAAAGAAAAACAAAGAAGAGCACTTGCCTGCACTCGGGCTCTGGAGCCGTCCAGGACTTCGTCGATCCAGGTTCAGGTAGAAGCTCGTCGTCGGGCTCCCACTCAGCTGCATCGGGTTCCACAGCCGGCCTGATGGTCTCTGCAGTCGGATCCTCTCGCACTGATGTCCACACCAACAACCGGCTGCACGGTGGCGCAGTGGTTTAGCACTGCAGCAGCACAGTTTACTCTCGGCCGGGGGATCACGGGGATCATGAGATCGTAGGTTCGATCCCAGCCCCCGACCAACAGTAAGCTGTGTGGAGTTTGCATGTTCTCCCCGTGTTGCGTGGGTTTACTCCGGGATTTCTCCGGTTTCCTCCCGCATACCAAAAACATGTAGGTTTAGGGCGCTCGCGCACGCAGCGACCGGCAGCCGGTGGCTTGTCACCAGACTGCAAACCAAATCTACCTACGGGTACAAATAAGTAACAAAAAAAAAAAAAAAAAACCCGCACGGCATGGTGGCAGGGGACCCTCGACCCGCTGGCTCGGGCTGCTCCTCTGTGGAGACCCGGGTATGCTTGCTCGTCGGCTCAGGCTCCACACCACAGTCCACTCTTCTCCTCTGTCCAAAACGTGGCTGCAGGGCCGGGATTATTCCCAGAGTCGCAGGCCTCCCCCTTGTTCGACAGCGTGGACCTAACGCCGAGGTTCGCTCAGCGGAGGGAAACACAGAGGCAGCAGGTTCAGTATAGGTAACTACAGCTGATGGAGGAAGCTCGGGGGGCTGCAAACCCCGAACCTCACCCCCAGGAGTCAGACAAGACAGATCACTATTATAAGTAGGGGAGTGAGCTTGAACTTGCCTGTCTCCCGGAGGGAGGATGGTGCCAGCTGTAGAGAACATTGCTCCTTCCCTCACTCGCTGGATGGTAAGAGAGGACCCATGGACGGGGCTCGCTGAAGCAGGGACCTTGTCACACACAGCAGCTGGAGAAGGCGTCGAGAACGAGGGAGTGACAGCCGAAGCGGGCCGGACACAACATGCTGACCGGACAGCAGGGGGCGATGGCCCAGGAAGAGTGGCTGCAGGAATTCCCTCCTGGCATGACGCCGAAGAGACAGCTGACTAGTTGACTGGGTCATTCCGGCGGTCCGGAACTGGATCCGGAACAGGAGCTTGCTGAAGATGTGCTCGGCCGCGGCACCGACGTCTACGACGGCCCCCAGATGGTGCGAACTCCAGGAATGGATTGAGGACAGGATCGGGTTCCCAAGGTGAAGAGCAGGAGCACCTCCTCCTCTGCTTCTTGCCATAGTCATCCTCCAGCATACGGAAGATCTCGCGTTGCGCGGCGATGTCAGCCCTCCTCGCGTCGACTTCCGGGTGGTCGGCGTAACGGGAGGAGAGATGATTTAGAGAATCCTCAGCACTGTCCACGTACCAGTGTATGCCGTGATTGTAGTCCAGGAGGGAAGCGGAGATGAGCATCTCATCCACGTATTCCAGGACGTCTGTCAGCTCGTGGCTCGGACTCCGAGAGCGGCCCCTCCGCGACGGCATGCCTCCAGCCCACCGTACCCAGACAGGGAAAAAGCGATGGCCAATAAAGCACTAACTCACTGGTGAAAAGCATCTTGGGTTGGCGTCACCGTAAACGCCGTTCCTTTGGCAGCAGTGTACTATCATGCTGTGGCCCTCGCGAGCCACCATAAGACGCCACACCATCACCAGAGAGTTGTGCAAGAGTCTTTATTAACGGTGAAGTTATGATGATTCAAGCTGCTGAGGCAATGACACCAGCAAGTCTGCACACACAGGGAGGCGTAAGGCTAAAAGGCTCACTCACGGGTCCACAGGGAGAGACGGTCACACCGCAGACAGGCAATGTAGAATTAGTCCAAGCATACGATCGCTCCGACGATCAGCGACGGACACTGCTGGAAGGATGCAGCTGCTAGCGTTGGTTTAAGAAGTCAGCCGCTAACAACCGCAAATGCAGAACAGCTGTTCAGGGCTTGACAGCTGAGCGGAAGCCTCCCCGAGCGCTGTGACAATAAGAGCTCGGAGAGCCAGGATAACAGTGCCACTGTCAAGACCTGACAGGAATAGCCTGAGCACAAATAACAGTGCTCGGGTCACAACACTGACGTTTTGAAAAATCAGAGAAATCAGTCCAAATGTTGGTGAAATTATGTTTGTGAGCCCATACTAATTTTTATTAACTTTTATGAACTTTTGCTAGCATTTCCCAGCATTGCATTCAGCATTGTCAAACTTTTGCCAACTTAGGCTAGAGTATGTGTAGCAGTTGCCAACTTAGGTTAACTTAAGCAAACGAATACTCAGCGCAGGTCAGCTGACATCAGTTGTCAGGCGACGCTCATATAAAGATGAGCATTTATGGAGGCTTCCTGCCATCCTGGACCTGCTTTTTCGGGTGGATTCACACTACAACATTTGGACCAACTTTTACTGACATTTTGTCAAACGTCGGGCTCTTCTGGCAAAAGTTGATAAAAGTTAATGATAGTTGGTGTTTGCTGGCGAAAGTTGTATTCGTTGAGAATTTTCAGCATGCTGAAAATTTGCGACGTTTGAAAATAAACGGTGAAAGTTGTGCTCAGTTTGTAAAAGATCCTCTAAATTATGGAGAGTTTGCCTAAGTTAGCCTAAGTTAAGCTCCTTTGGCAAACGTTGACTGAAATGCTGGAGAAAACAAATGTTTTTAGATCAAAACTTAGTTCAGACATGCAGGAACGAAAGAGAAATAGAGAGAAGGGGTAATTAAAAAAAGAAAATATATATTTAAGAGGACAGTGTACAGTATTTGTTTGGTGACAACATGTGTGTATGGGTTTTTTTTTTACATTTTTTTTAATCTTTGGGAAATATACTGCTCAAAAAAAATAAAGGGAACACTTTGAAAAATTAAAGGAACACTTTTTAATCTGAGTAAGCTGGAGTAGCTGGCCACAATTTCGATATCCAGCTTATTTTTTCCCATTAAAATCTGATGTGTTTTCAAAGTGTTCCCTTTATTTTTTTTGAGCAGTATATATAATATACATAATATATAACAGACATTTGATTAGTTTTTAATTGTTGAATTGTTTGTGGGTTTGTGGGATTTTTTGCACGCTCTAAGTGGTGGCCACTTTTTGTCATGGCGCTCAAGGTGCTCAGAGTTGAAAAAAGTTCAGCTTTTCAGACTGCAGCTTAGCTGTCAATGTCAGAACTTTCTAAGCAGCCAATCAGAATTAAGAAAGGGCTGGACATAGGATGCCGGTACAGTCTGTACTCAGATTCCTGCTTTCAGTGTCATCATATTTTGCATCCAGAGCTGCTACCAGTCCTAGAATATGTTTCCTATCCATTGTTATTTAGAGACTGCTATTAAAAATAAGTAGAACGTCTGACCATAGCAAAAGCGGAAGTGCTGAGCTGTGAGTGACAAGCTGTTGCTGAGATACAGGGCACAGACTTTTTTTTCCAGAGTGCAGCACAAAAGCGCTGAAAAAAAGACGTTCGGGCGGTCAGGCGACAAAAAACAAGTTTGGTGGACACTTAAGGTGCGTTCAAACCAAATGCGAATGGGCGGTGCAAATCCATACATTATCATCATCATCATCATCATCATCATCATAGCAGTCTGTCGTGGGTGACAATGACTGTTTCATTTAGGTCTGATCAGATTCCTCCACACAGCTCTGTCCTTAGCCTTCCGCTGCCAGGAACTCCTGTCTATGTCCAACTTCTTCAAGTTTCTTTTTACAGTGTCTTTAAATCTGAGCCTTGGTCTACCCTAATTGCGTTTGCCCTCGCATAACTGTGAGTAGAGTAACTGCCGAGGAAGATGCTGGTGGTCCATCCTCTCAACATGTCCGAGCCATCTCAGGTTTGTCTGTATTAGCATGTCCTCCACTGATGGTAGACCAGCTCGTTTCAGCACTTCTATGTTGGTTATCTTGTCTTTCCATGAGATGTTCATTATGGCTCGAAGTTGTCTCATCATGTACACGTGGAGTTTCTTTACCTGCACTCTGTAGACAGTCCAAGTTTCAGCACTGTACAATAGAGTAGCCAGTACTGTCGCTCTGTACACTGCATTTCACACAGACACGTGTCGATTGTTCCACAGTCTCTCCCTCAAGTTTCCAAACACAGCGCTCGCTCTTCCCATTCTGAGAGATCATTCATCCTCCAGTCTAGCATTCTCTGAAACAGTACTCTCTAGATACTTGAAAGTCTTGCACTTGACTAGTGGCTCTGTACCAATGCTGATTTCTTCTAGTAGTGATGTTGATAACTGGAACTTTGGTGGTTGATAAAGGCACTCTGTCTTCTTAATGTTGATTTTGAGGCTGAATTGGCTAATTGCTCTTGCAAATTTCTCCACTAAAGATTGCATATCTTCCACACTGTGTGCAACTAGAGCACTGTCGTCGGCAAACAGCATTTCTCTTACTTCCTTTATCAATGTCTTACTCTTGGCTTTAAACTGTGCCACATTGAACAAGTCTGCTTCTTTCCTTGTTTGAATGTATAGTCCTTCTGAAGTGCCTTTGGAGGCCACCTCAAGCATGGCTGCCAGATATAGCTAGAAGAGTGTAGGTGCCAGCACACACCCTTGTTTCACCCCGTTGCTTACTGAAAAGTCCTTAGATACTGAACCACTCATTGCCACGTTTGCTTGCATACCTGTATGGAGTGCCTTGATCAGGTTGACAAACTTCTCTGAACAACCATATTTCTTGAGTACCTGCCAAAGTCCTTGTCACCAAACAGTATTGAAGGCTTTACTGAAGTCTATGAAGACTACATAAAGTGGCATGTTCTGTTCGATACACTTTTCTTGAACCTGTTTCAAGCAGAAAATCATGTCCATTATGCTTCTTCCACTTCTACAGCCACCCTGGGTTTCCGGTAGTACATTCTGCGAGATGTGTTCATTGAGTCTGTTCAGTAGTACACGTGAGAGAATCTTACCAACAGTGGCTAGCAGTGATATACCTCGGTAATTTCCACAATCCCTCCTGTCACCTTTCTTGAACAAAGGCACAATACTTGCATCCTTCCAGTCTTGAGGTACTTTCTGGGCATTCCATATCTTTTGAATGAGCTTGTGCAGGCAGTTGGTCAGCTGAACACTGCCAAATTTCCACACTTCTGCTGGAATTCCATCCCTTCCTGGAGCTTTACCATCCTGTGTTGTCCTGATAGCTGCCATTAGTTCATCAAGATTTGGTGGTTGATCCAGACTTGATACAGCTGGTCACTGCACTAGAGCTTCTTTAGCCTTTTCAGTGAGATCTCCAGGGTTGTTTAGTAGTTGGTCAAAGTGGTCTGCAACTCTGTCCAGGATCTTGTCTTTCTCCTGCAAAACGGTTTCACCATCCATACCCTTTAGTTGAATCAATCGTCTTGGTTTAGGGCCGTAAATTTCTCTCAAACCTGTGAAGAATGTTTTCATGTCCTTACTGTCTGCTGCAGTTTGATGTTCCTCCACTTTTTCATCCCACCAGTTGGACTTCATCTCTCTGGTGTACTTCTGTAGCTCACTCTGAGTCTTTAAGTATTTATTCTTCTTCAACCTTGTGTTATACTGTAGGTTTTCCTGCCTAGCTGTATTCCTCGCTTCTAGTAGTTTCTTCAGATGTTCATCATGCTCATCAAACCAATCTTGATGTTTCCTTTCAGGGTGGCCTAATACATCACTCACAGTCTGATGTACTATATAAGATAAGATAAGAAAAGATAAGCCTTTATTAGTCCCACAATGGAGAAATTCCAGGATTGCAACAGTACAGGGATAGCAACACTCAGAGCAACAATCAAGAAGACAAGAAAAAACAAGAGCAGCAAATATACATATATACATATAAATATATAAACACAGTGCAGAGCATTGTAGCTAGATAGAATAAACAGCATAACCGTCTACTTAGTTATCCTGCATAGTATGAATATGTACCCATACATATTGTCACCCTCCGGAGCGACCGATATTGTCCTAGTTGTATTCTGGAGGGGACCATTGTGTAAGTCTATTGCGTCTTTTGCATTCAATACTATTAGGTTGTCCCGTTTTTTGCTATCTCTGGGAGCAGCCCTGCTTAGGTTATACAGTCTGACAGCCGTAGGTAGGAAGGACCTGCGAAACCTCTCGGTTGCGCACCTAGGATGATGTAGTCTACTGCTAAATGAGCTCCTCAGTGCGTTCAGTATGTCCTGCATAAGGTGGGACTCGGACTCCAGCAGAGATGACAATTTAGCCACCATCCTTCTCTCTCCTATCTCCTCCACGGGGTCAAGGCGCTGCCCCAGGACAGAGCTATCTTTCTTGATCAGTTTGTTCAGTCTCTTCCTATCGGCTGCTGTAATGCCGTTGCCCCAGCAGACCACTCCAAAAGTGATGGCTGATGCCACCACCGTGTCGTAGAATGTCTTCAGCAGCGCCCCTTGTACACCAAAAGACCTGAGTCTCCTCAGTAGGAACAGCCTGCGCTGTCCCTTCTTGTAGAGTGCGTTGGTATTGTGTGACCAGTCTAGTTTATTGTTCAGATGAACACCAAGGTACTTGTAGGATGTCACCATCTCAATGTCTGTTCCCTGTATGTTTACTGGTGCTGTGAGGGGTTGTCCTTGCCTGCGGCAGTCCACCACCAGCTCCTTAGTTTTCCTCGCGTTGATCTGGAGGCAGTTCCGACGGCACCAGTCCACGAAGTCCTGGATACGTCCTCTGTACTCAGCTTCATCTCCGTTGGAGATGAGGCCGACGATCGCAGATTCGTCAGAGAACTTCTGTAGATGGCAGTGTGTTGTGTTGTGTGAGAAGTCCGCAGTATAAAGGGTGAACAGGAAGGGAGCCAAAACCGTTCCCTGGGGGGGGCCCGATGCTACCGATGATCGTGTTGGACACACAGTCCCGGGTTCTCACAAACTGAGGCCGGTTAGTGAGGTTGTCCATGATGACAGGTGCCGGTCCACCCCTGCGCACAGCAGCTTGTCCTTCAGAAGCATCGGTTGGATGGTGTTGAAAGCACTGGAGAAGTCAAAGAACATGATCCTCACTGCATTCCCGGGCTTCTCCAGGTGGGACAGAGAACAGTGAAGGAGGAATATCACTGCATCCTCCACCCCAATGCCATGCTGGTAGGCGAACTGGAGTGGATCCATCGCTGGTCCCACCAGGGGGCGGAGGTGAGCAAGGAGCAGTCTCTCCAGGGTCTTCATCATGTGGGACGTTAGGGCCACTGCTCTGTAGCTGTTCAGGTCTTTGGGGTGGGAAGTCTTTGGTACAGGTACCACACAAGATGTTTTCCACAACTGTGGTACCCTCCCCAGCTTCAGGCTCAGGTTGAAGATGAGCTCCACAATCCCAGACAGCTGGTCTGCACAGGACTTGAGGAGCTTTGCGCTGATGCTGTCCTGTCCCAACGCCTTCCTCGCCTTGATCTTCCTCAGCTCCGTCCTCTCCTGGGTCTTAGTGAGGGTCATGTTGGGGGGCTGTGAGTTGGGAGTGAGGGGGCGTTGGTGGAGTGGGGTGTGTGCAGCAGGACTCAGTGTCTTTAGAGGTAGCAGTGGTTGTTGTGCAGTTGGGGGGGAGGGCGGTTGTCAAACCTATTAAAAAACAGGTTCAGATTGTTCGCCCACTCCCTGCCCCACGTGGCCTGGGGGGAGGTATTCTGGAGCCCAGAGATGGTTTTCAGGTTTTTCCAGACCCCACCGATGTAGCTCTGTTGCAGCTTGTCCTCCATCTTCTTCCTGAAGCTGTCCTTGCCTTCTCTGATCTTTCTCCTCAGCTCCCTCTGTACGGACTTCAGCATCTCCCTGTTCCCCGACCTGAAGATCCTCTTCTTCTCTCCCAGAAGTGTTTTTATCTCAGGGTTGATCCAGGGTTTGTTGTTCGAGCAACACCGTATGGTCTTGGTGGGTACGGTGTTGTCAACACAGAAGCTGATGTAGTCCGTGATGGTGTGAGTGAGGCTATCGATGTCCTCACCATGTGGATCACAGAGCTGCTCCCAGGCAGTGGTTTCAAAACAGTATCCATCAGTGTTGCCCATTTCTCTTTTATGTCATTCTCTGAGTTGTTGCTGTCCCAGTCTTTCAAGTTTTCATCCATTTCCTGTGTAAGTTCTTCCTTCTTCTTTTGGCCTTTCAGTGCACTAGTGTTTAGCTTCTGTGGTGGCTTCGCACCCGTCCTGCAGTGCTGTTTTCATCTGCAAATCCTTAATCTAGGTCTCAGCATAACATGATCAGTACCACAGTCCACACCCCTCATTGCTCTGGTGTCCAATACATCCCCTATGTCTCTCTGCCTTACTATGATGTAGTCTAACAAGTGCCAGTGCTTGGATCTTGGGTGCATCCATGTCTTCTTGTGTGTGTCCTCGTGCTTAAATAGAGTGTTGGTTATCACAAGGTTGTATCTGAGCCTAGTGTGAGTAGAAGTTCTCCAATAGCATTGCACTTGCCTACTCCATGACTGCCTAGCACTCCTTTCCATTTCTCAGTGTCCAAACCAACTCTGGCATTAAAATCTCCAACGAGTATCAGCCTGTCAGCAGTTGGTACATGGCTGATGTACGTAAATCACTGATCACGTAAATCACTGTAGAACTCTTCCTTTGCCTCCTCTGTGTTGGTTATTGTTGGGGCATATGCACTAGTGAGTGTGGCAAGCATCTTCCGCTGTAGTGGGAGTGTCATAGTCATTATCCTGTCGTTGACTGGCACCGGTTCCTCATCAAGCATTGCTGCTATCTCCTTTCTAACTGCAAAGCCCACTCCTGCTTCTCTACTTTCTTGAGTTGATCCCCCACTCCAAAAGAAGATGTACCGATGGTCTTTCAAGCTGTCATATCCAGGCAATCTTGTTTCACTAAGTGCAGCTATGTCCACATTGTACCTGTTCATTTCCAGGGCAACAAGCACGGTCTGTCTTTCTGGGCGCTGTGATGTTGTTCTGTCCAACAGAGATATCTGTTTCCTATAGGCCCTTAGAATAGAGGGTTAGTACTAGTGAAAGCACTTTGAGTGGTCTTTGTGACTAGAAAAGCGCTATATAAGTGCAGGTTAGTTAGTTAGTTAGTTAGTGCGTACATTCCATTCTGCTACACACAAGGCTGCTGTTTTCCTCTTCTTTTGTCTTCCTTTTGTCTTCCTTCTTTGTCACAAGGGCGCATGCTCAGCCCGCTGCTCTTCACCCTGCTGACCCATGACTGTGTACCAGCCTACAACACCAACCACATCATCAAGTTTGCGGACAGCACAATGGTGGTGGGCCTCATCACAAACAATGAGGAGGCCAACTACAGAAATGAGGTGAGCCAACTGGTCCAGTGGTGTAAAGACAATAACCTCTTCTCTAACGTGGGAAAAACCAAGGAGATTGTGGTCAACTTCAGGAGGGGACACACACAGCATCCCCCTCTGATCATCGATGGAGCAGCTGTGGAGAGGGTGAGCAGCACCAAGTTCCTGGTGGTGCACATCCCTGAGGACCTCTCCTGGTCCAACAACACCACATCACTGGCCAAACTCGCCTCCATTTCCTCTGCAAACTGAGGAGAGCATGAATCCTACCCCCCATCATCTGCTCATTCTACCGGGGCACCACTGAGAGCATCCTCACCAACTGCATCATGGTTTGGTATGGAAGCTGCACCGCCTCCTGCCAGAAGACACTACAATGCACAGTGAACGCTGCCAGCAAGATCATCGGTGCCCCTCTGCGCCCCCTCTCGGACATCTAACTCACCTGCCTCACCCGCAGAGCCATCAACATTGCAGGCAACACCTCCCACCCCTCACTCTCCCTCTTCAGCCCCCTGCCTTCGGAGAAACGTTACCGGAGCCTCAACGCCCGCTGCACAGGACTGCTAAACAGCATTGTTCACCAGGCCATCAGGACCCTGAACTCTGTGCATTTCCTGCCCCCGCCAACCCTGGACCATTAATGCACCCACCCTCACAGTAACTACCTCAGCTGTTTGCACAGAAAGACTGGCACACCAACGGTAATACATCTGCTGCTGTATGTGACTGCACCTTACTGCAACCATTTGCACAAATTCTATATCTACTGCTGTCTGTTATTTAAATATTGATCAAGTGCAGTCCAATCTGTCACTGTCTGCACTTACACTATTGCATCAAACTTGCAGCTACAAGTATCACTGCGCTACCTTTTCTGTATATAGGATTGCTGGGTTTTATCATTTATTTTTCTTTGCACTACGGGATGTCTGGGCTTTATCTTCTACGATTATTTGCACTATGGGTAGCATTATTGTACATAGACTGCTGTTGTTATTTTTCCAGCCTTATTCCTTTTATTTATATTGCACACACCACTGAAGAGAGAGAAACGGCATTTCAATTCTCCTGTATGTCCTGTACATATAGTAGTACTGACAAATAAAATCTTTGAATCTTTGAATCTTATTGGTAAGGCTTAGTGGCTAAAATCTCTTGATAGGGTTAATAGTTTCTTTTTTGGGAAGATTCTGATTTTCTTTAAAAGATGTTCCCAATACTACTAATGGAAATATTGCCTTAACCCGCGGGGTCACAGAGCAAAGACAAAGGTCACCCTCTACAGAAACACGCACATTGAAATTCAGCAAAGAAATGCTTATAAAAAGAATTAATACTGAACCTACATTTTGTAGGTAGTCAGAAAGTGGCGTAATATGAACTTTCTCTGTAGGGCAGCTGGACTCACCTTTACGGTAGTATCTCGCACAGTGGCGAATGCTGTGGAATGGTCAAGAATGTTTGGGGCAGTGGTGGCCTAATAGTTAGGGATGTGGACTCATGACTGGAGGGTTAAGGTGCCTTCAGACCAAATGCAAACGGGTGGCACAAATACATACAAAGTCAATGGAAAGAGGCACATGCAAATCTGGTACATTCGCGTGTTCACATACGAGGGATGGCGCTAGCCCTGAGAGTCTGTTGCCACTGGAGTAAAAGTATCAACATTGGAGAGTAAATTAGTTTGAAAATGAGACTGACAGTCACGTGGAGACAGAAGGACCAGGAGCTTGCCTCTTTCCATTGACTTTATATGTGTTTGTGCCACCCCTTCACATTTGGTCTGAATGCACCTTTACTTGTTCAATCCCTCGACCGGTAGGATCAGATCTAGGTGGGACAGATAACATAGCAGTGTTTGCCCCCCCCCCACCCCCCTTAACCACACTGCGACACTCTTGAGCAAGGCACTTAACCCCAACTGCTCCAGTGGAGCTGCTCAGTAGCCACAGGTCAGTCTGTGATTGTACTGGGCAGCTTCCAGGTATGAATGTGTAACTGTGTGATTGTGAACACAGCATCCTTGAAAAAGAGTGTTTCCCTCTCAGTAGACCTTCTCTGTAAAAATAAAGATTAATTAAAAATGTTGCAATTGTTGGGATTTTATCAGGATTCATAAAAGATTGCAAAAGTTCATCAACAATTTTTACAGTGGCAAACAGTTTTTTGCAGCAAAAACTGTTGAGCAACCTTTTACAGAGCCCCAATAATTGCAACATTTGTGAACATTCCTCAGCATTCGCCGCTCCATGAGCAACAGGATTTACAGATAGAATGAGTATCTCACTTATAGGGAGCAAGTCTGAGTAGAGCCACTGCATGTCTAAGGGATATGGGATGAGGACCTATGTATACTTATATAGCACTTTTAAGTAGTAGGTACAGGTACATCTCAAAAAATTAGAATATCATGAAAAAGTTCAATATTTTTTGTCACTCATTTCAGAAAGTGAAACCCATATATTATATAGGTTAATTACACAGAATGATATATTTCAAATATTTATTTATTTTGATTTTGATGATTATGGCTTTTTTTAATTTATGGCTATTTTTTAATAAAAATGTTGGCCAACTTAAAAGTATGTCCATGTACCACTCAATACTTGGTCGGGGCTCCTTTTGGATTAATTACTGTATAGATAGATAGATAGATAGATAGATAGATAGATAGATAGATAGATAGATAGATAGATAGATAGATAGATGTGCTTTATTGATCCCAAACTGAAAAATTACAGTCTAACAGCAGCATGACAGTAGACAACCAAACAACAGAAACACACACATGACAGACAAAGGGATTACCCATGGAAAGTAAAAACTAACATGACTATAAATCACCCTTTATTGTCATTCAACCATACAACCAATCATGTACAGTAGAACAAAATTGTGTTTTTCCTATCTACAGTGTTAATCACACACACCCCATATGTAGAATCAGAAGGGCCGCTGCCATGCAAGGCGCCGCCACAGATTTCCCTCCTCCATTCCATTATTGCTGAGCACCAAGCTGGATGGCAGGAAGTTCCGCTTTTATATGGTCTTGGGCATGGCCCGGGCGGGATTTGAACCCCCTGCCTCCCGGGTGTGGGGCGGATGCTCTACCAATTGAGCCACCACTCCAGTGGGAGTGGTGGCTCAGGCTATAAAGCCTATATACATCATAGCTTAATATATGATGACCCGTATAAACACATGAATCATCCCGTTGCACAAAGAAGGACTATCAGGAGCAGAGTGAAATGTGAGGTACCAGTTAGTCTGTAAGGTGCAGTGTGGCAGCATAGCTATGACCAGAATACAACATCATAGTGAGTTATTGTACAGTGAAATGGCGTGTGGCAGCAAAGATTTCTTGTACTTGGCCGTTCGACAACGAAGCTGTAGTAGTCTACTGGAGAAAGTGCTTCACTGTCTATCTAATGTGTGGTGGAGGGAGTGATCAGGATTGTCCATGATGGATCGCAGTTTATTTAGTGTTCTCCTCTCCACCACTGTCTCAAAGGTCTCCGGTCTGAGACCAATTACAGAGCCAGCCCTCTTGATAATCTTGTCAAGTCTGTTGGTATCTCTGGCCCTGATACTGCTACCCCAACAGACAGCAGCAAAGAAGATGGCACTGGCGACAACAGTCTGGTAGAAAAGCTCCAGCATCCTGCTGCACACGTTGAAGGATCTCAGCTTTCTCAGGAAGTAAAGTCTGCTCAACCCCTTCTTGTGCGCAGCATCGGTGTTGGATCTCCAGTCCAACCCGCTGCTGATCCTGACACCCAGATATTTGTAGTCCTCAACCACTCCCACATCCTCCCCCTAATCTGCAGTGGCTGAGAAGGAGCCTTCCTCTTCCTGAAGTCAATCACCATCGCTCTGGTCTTGCTGACATTCAACCTCAGGTGATTCTGCTCCGTCCACTCCACAAATCTATCTACCAGTGCCCTGTACTCCCCCTCCTCTCCTCCTCCTATACACCCCACAACAGCTGAGTCATCAGAGAATTTTTGCAGGTGGCATGACTCAGTGTTGTACTGAAAGTCAGTGGTGTATAAGGTAAAAAGAAAAGGAGAGAGCACAGTCCCCTGTGGAGCTCCCGTATCACTAGCCACCACTCCAGACAAGACACTGCCCAGCCGGACAAACTGTGGTCTGCCTGTCAGGTAGTCAGTAATCCAGGAGATCACAGAGCTGTTAACCCCCATCATCTGCAGCTTCTCACCCAGCAGCAGTGGCTGGATGGTGTTTAAGGCACTGCAGAAATCAAAAAAAGTGATTCTCACAGTATCTCCTCCACCATCCAGGTGCAGATGGGCTTGCTGCAGCAGGTAGATGATAGCATCTTCAACTCCTAAATGGGGCTGATATGCACACTGCAGAGGGTCCAGCCACGTCTTCACCTGCGGCCTCAGGTGGGCGAAGACCAGTCTCTCCAGGACCTTCATCACATGAGATGTGAGGGCAACTGGTCGGTAGTCATTCAAATCCGATGGAGATGACTTCTTGGTGACAGGAACCTGCCAGGATGTCTTCCACAGCACCGGTACTCTCTCCAGACTCAGGCTCAGGTTGTACAGGTGTTTCAGTACCAGAGCTAGTTGGTTGGCACAGGTCCTCATGGTCCTTGCGGAGATGCCGTCAGGGCCCGAAGCCTTCCGCTGACAGAGTCTCTCCAGCTGTTTCTCCACCTGATCTGTAGTCACCGTGAAGTAAGGGAGGGTCCTGGTGCCCCCTGAGGAGGAGGAGGGGGGAGATGGAAAGAGGTTCTGCACAGGAGGGTGGGTGGGGAGGGGTGCATGGGGGTCTGGTTGTGTTGCTCGGGTGACAGACTGTGAGTCGAACATATTAAAAAACAGATTTGGTTCATCAGCTCTCTCCTGGCTCCCAGATGGCTGCCTGACTCTCCCCTTGCACCCAGTTATTTTCTTCATTCCCTCCCACACATCTTTAGTGTTGTTTTGCCTGAGTTTCTCTTCCAACTTCCTCCTATAATTGTCCTTGCACCTCCTCAGCATCTCTCTCAGTTCATGCTGCACTCCCCTCAGCTTCTCCTTGTCTCCAGCCCTAAAAGCTCTCTTCTTTTTGTTCAGAAGTGCTTTCAGGTCACTGGTGACCCATGGTCTCTGTTGTTGGAGAAGCAGTGTACAGTCTGAGCTGGCATGGCCATGTCTTCACAGAATCTGATGTATTCTGTGATGCATATTGTCTATGTCCACCCCATGTGGTTCACAGAGTACGCTCTAGTCTGTCGTCTCGAAGCAGTGCATCAGCAGCCTCTTGTGTCCACCTCCTCACAGTCCATGTACAAGCAGGCTGCCTTTGCACAAGGGGGACATACTTGGGTGTTAACATGACCATGCAGTGATCTGATTTACCAATGGGGGGTAGAGCTGTGGCACTATATGCATCTCTGACATTGGTATATAGTAAATCCAGTGTTTTGTTCTCTCTGGTGGGACAGTCAACAAACTGGTGAAAATTTGGTAGTGTTTTTCCCACTGAGACATGGTTAAAATCACCTGTGATGGCCATGAATGCGTCCGGGTGCTTCGCCAGTAATGTGGCCGCAGTGGAACTGATGACGTCACAGGCCACCGCTGCATCAGCTGACGGAGGGATGTAGACGATAACAATTAAAGCGCGCTTCATTTCTTGCGGCATATAATAAGGTCTCTTACTGACAGCCAGCAGTTCAATGTCCGGGCTGCAGCACTTTTCCTTCACATAAATGTGTCCAGGATGACACCATCTTTCATTAACAAGAAGTGCCACTCCTCCTCCCCTCTTTTTTTTCCTGCTGCTTTTCACGTCTCTGTCCCCCCGTATAGTCTTGAAGCCAGGTATCGCTACGTTTACATCCGGGATCTGTGAGTGTAACCATGTCTCCGTAAAACACATGAAACTACACTCACGATACTCCTTTTGCGTCCTGACCAGCGCTGTAAGCTCATCTGTTTTATTTCCCAGCGACCGCACGTTCCCGGTGATGACCATTGGTACAGCCGGCTTATGCTTCCTCCTCCTCCTCCTCACCTTCGCTCCAGCCCTTCGCCCGCAGTGTCTCCTCTTCAGCTCATCCGAGATGATGAAGGTCCAGGTTGCTTTGATAGTGACCTTCAGCTTGTCTGCATTGTTGGGTCTGGTGTCTCTCATCTTCCTCTTGACAGTCCTCCATAGAACCCGGTTAAACCTCATAAACCTGGTTTAATGACCATGGCATCACTGTGTTTGATTGGCCAGCAAACTCTCCTGACCTAAACCCCATAGAGAATCTATGGAGGATTGTCAAGAGGAAGATGAGAGACACCAGACCCAACAATGCAGACGAGCTGAAGGTCACTATCAAAGCAACCTAGACCTTCATAACACCTCAGCAGTACCACAGGCTGATCACCTCCATGCCACGCCACATTGATACAGTAATTAATCCAAACGGAGCCCCGACCAAGTATTGAGTGGTACATGGACATACTTTTCAGTCGGCTAACATTTCTATTAAAAAACTATTTTTTTAAAATGAATTTTATGTAACATTCTAATTTTTTGAGAAACTGAATTTGGGGTTTTCATGGGCTGTAAGCCACAATCATCAAAGTTAAAATAAATAAACACTTGAAATTTATCACTTTGTGTAATGAATCTATATAATACATGGGTTTCACTTTCTGAAAAGAGTGACAAAAAATATTAAACTTTTTCATGATATTCTAATTTTTTGAGATGCACCTGTACATTAACCTTCTATTCTAAGGACCTATCAGAGACAGATACCTAGGGACAATTTAGAGTCATCAGTTAACATGACATGCATGTCTTTGGATTGTGGGAGGAAACCAGAGCCCCCGGAGTAAACCCACAAAGCACAGGGAGAACACGCAAACTCCACACAGAAAGTTTCCAACCCCTGCCAGCCTGGGGATTCAAATCTGGAACCTTCTAGCTGTGAGGTGACAGTGCTAACCACTATACCTCAGCTGGGTCCTTTCTACAATGAAAGTTCATTGAAGATTTTTACTTTTTGGCAAAAGCTGTGTTCTACAAAAGTTTAGATTTCTATTTTTCTTGGTGATTTCTCTTATTCTGCATTTGTCTGTATGTTACTGAGGGCGGGGAGGATCAGCAGCCAGCTGTGCAATTGCCGCTCATGCACATGAGCCTGCTATTGAATTTGGTTGGATGTGGCACATATTTTAGAGCAGTGGTTCTCAACTGGTCTGGCTTTGGGACCCACCATCACCCCTCAATGACAAGCCGCGACCCAAATCAAAGATTTTCAAATTCTCAAATTTATTGAATGTAAAGATTGTGCATTTTGAACCTGAGGTAGAAGAAGAGAATATCACAGTATACAAACACAAAACAAATTTAATGATTAACCAAAATGACCAGTAAGTGGCAATACAACAGAGGGAACAGTTCCCTTTAATGCTGAATTAGCTGCATTTTAAATTAAAAATTAAACAAAAAGTGCAATTCAAAAGAATTCAAGTCTCAAAATTGACTTTTCTTCTGATTGTTTTTTCAGTATTTACCTACTGATAAGGTTATGTGCTTTGAAGAAAATGAAGGAAGACTCACTAAAACCTGTAACAGTGACATCATAGACCTGAGTCTGGAGGAATTAATGGGAGAACTGGGGATGTTTTTTGCTCTTGACAAGAGTCTCAATGTCTGGAGTTATATTAGACAAAGCAACTCTGAGGTCATGCTCAATGTCCAGTCTGTTTCTCTGTTTTGTCTTCAACTGAACCAGAGCTGAGAAGCCACATTCACAGAGATAGGTAGTGCTGAAAGGTAGGAGGGTTTTTACTGCTCGAATAGCAAGAGAAGGATACTCGCTCATCACAGTGCTGCACCAGAACTGCGAGAGGCTTACCTCCGTGAACCTCTTTTTCAGCGTGCGGTCACATGATAGCTCCACCAGCTGACTCTCTTCGTTGCTTGGCAACATAACACTTTCCATGTCAATTCCAAAGGGATCGCGTATCCAGTCGTCATCCTTCTGTTTCTCGGGAAAGTACTCATTAATATAGTCCGTGTCATATCTGCGTTTCGCCATGCTCAATTAGCATATACAAACAAACGTTGCGAGTCTTCTTCTATGGTGCGAAATATGGTGTCGCCCGCCACCTACTGGCATCTACTGTTAAGGAGTGTGAATCGATGACACTATGTTAATTTATTTCTTGATATTTTATTTGCCCAGGCAAAGGCCTGCGACCCACTGAAAACAGGTCCGCGACCCACTTTTGGGTCGCGACCCACCAGTTGAGGATCACTGTTTTAGATGACAACATAATATCACATTTTGTGTGTGTGTGTGTGTGTGTGTGTGTGTGTGTGTGTGTTTACAAAAGGAGGCATTTCAGATTAAAAATGTATCCAATATACAGTGTTTGAAAATTAAATTAAATAAAATGACCTTCATTATTTCATTTTCATACTGAGATGAAGCGGCAGAGAGCCACAACAATGGGGCTGAAGAGCTGAGGATCTGCGGGTTGCCGATCCCTGCCTTAGACTGCTACCCCACCAACCCGGATCTCCAACAAGCGGTAGAAGATAGATGGATGGACCTACGGTTGGATGATGGCTCACTGGATGGATCAAAAGTTTTCAATGGGTGTGTGAAGTGGCAAATGTCTGCTAAAAAGTGATCAAGTCTTTAATGATATCTTGATGATCTCTTTTACATGATGATTGTAATTGTAGATTGTTGCATTGCCCTCTGGTGGCAACACATTTATTAGTTTGGTCTACAGAATTCCTAGAACTTTTTTGTCCTTGACATAATTTACTCTTCAACGTATTCACACATGCTTGGAAATCTGACAGAGGTGTGTTTTGGCACTTAAAACGAGAGAAAGAACAAATCCGTGTGGGGTCTTGAACAGAGCGCTGCAGGGATGGAGAAAAGACATAAATAAACATCAAACAAAAGTGAGATTTACCTGTTTGATCATTAACTTTCTCCAAGTCCTTACCTTCCAACAAGGACTGGTATGGGAGAGCGGGAGGAAGAGGGAGAGGCAGAAAAGGGGAATGAGAGCGGGGAGGAATGAGAGCTGAAGGCAGAATGTCCGCTAGGAATACAAGCGGCGCCTTTGCCAAATACAAAAACAGGCCTCTCTCTCTCGTCTTTCTTTATCCTCCTTTTTTATTCCCTTTGTTAGAGGAACTCAGCGTAAGGGACTTCAGAGGAGGCTGCAATGAGCACATCAAAGCACACTGACAGATTTTGGCCCAACGGACACACTCGAAGTGGGCATTAATTTCTTTGTTGAAAATGTAGAAAAGCCAAGTACAAATGAGGGGGGAGGATTATTTGGTTATTTCTTGTCTTTTCTTGTTTCTGTGCAGTTGTTCAAGTATCCCCTTCCTCTCCTTGTTTCCTCTTGTCCAAGGTGGTAAGGGTCAGGCTGGCACCTTTTTTTTTGTAAAAGGCTTGTTTGGGAGGCTTCCGTCCTCCCTTCTGTCTTTCTCTCTTACTTCTCTCTCTCTCTCTGGCTCTCCCCTCTCGCCGACTCTTCTGACAAGCTCTCTTTGAGTTCAGCCCACATGGCTCGGGGCAAAAATCAATGCCCATATGTGTCTTCAGCTGCTCTACACTGGACTGATGAAGGTTAGAAGAGAGAAAGAAAGACAGATGAGCAAAATCCAGAGCCTCTAACAGAGTCCAGCTGATTACAGGGAAAAATATCCATCAAACTCTACATCTGTTTACCAAAATAATGGATGCGTAATTAAATGAGGAATGCTCTCTTGACTCATTTTTTCGTGTTTTTACTCTTGCCTGCCCCCAGTGTCTTTTTTGGCCCATGATGGATGGGGAGAGGGCAGACTAATTGTGGAAAGGAATTAAAGATTATTACCAGAGGACTCAGCCCGGGATTTGTTCAGACCAGCATTCAATGACCATTAGCCTACATAGTGTGTTGCTAAGTTCACTGACCTCGAGTGGTGAATTGCAGACTTACTATTGATTGCCATCACGGTGCTTCATTGTTTCAGTGTCATGGCTGGGGCTGCTCACTTGTTTAATTGTTTCTCGTTGAATTGTAAAGTAGCGAGTGGGAGGCAATTGAAAGAGGCCTTTAAACAGTTTGTGCTCTCACAAGATACTTTAAGGCAAGGCCAAAAGAAATGAGAGGGATGGAGCCTTACTTAATCTGTATTTCACCTACCTTTCTTGAGAAAATGAGAAGCTTGGAGCGTAAGATGGATGTGAGTTTTTACTGGGACTTTAAGTGAGGGCTGGACAGGAAGGGTTAAGGTTAGATCTAACCAAAAATTTAACACTACAGACAAAAACAAAAAATAATAGAAGGCTCCCATAGATTTGCAAAATTAAGGAGAAATGTTTTAAAAAGCAGATTCTGTAAGCATAGTATTAAGGTTTAGGGATCAGGATTTTAGCACATTTTCTTCCATCTGCACTGCCAGAACCTAAATGGACAAATTCTATAATCTCAAAATAGCACATATTCTGGAAAGGTCAAAGTTATCTTCACTAACTACAACAGTTTTTATTTTTTTCAAAATCGTGAAATTTCTTTAAGAACTTCTATATGGGGACCTAAGTGCATAACTAAAGCTATGGTCAAAAATATCCTTACGAATGGTTGCAAACACAACTCTTGTACTCTTTAATTCTTTTTATGTGTGCCATCTCTCTTATCTTTTTACCTTTTAAACTTACTCCTGCTTGTTTCAGGTTCAGCTATTTCTGAAACCCAACCTGAATTGCTTTCTATATGTGTTGTTTTCTTTTAATAGCTTCCTGCCTGACTCAGGAACTACAGATGGAAATTAGTGAGAATGCTATAATCTGGAACAGAGCATCTTTACCCTGTGTTTAATGTTGTTTTTTTTTTTTTTTTTTTCTGTACATGGTCCCTGATAAATAAACCAATAAACTCAACTAAACACCGTACAAATGATTTTTGGACAATTTTGTACAGCCTTCTTAAGCCGGCCATAGAAGAATCCAGTATCCTTAGATCGTTTGTAAGTTCATGGCCAGGTTGATGCTCTTGCCCAAGATTTCTATGAACGCCCCATGAAAACCCCTCATTGTAGGGGGGCCGTATGAATGCCTAGGAACAACATAAAAGCTATGCAAAATGTTGACCGTAAGTATGCCTCAAGAACACCCTAAGTTGTTCTTGAGGGCCCCTTACAGCGGTCACAGGAAACACTGTATGAATGCCCATATGGCGATTCCTACAGCGTACATAAGGCAGTAGTGAGGAACTCATAAGGCGGAAGCACATAATTTGTGCGACATTTGTGTTGACAAAATGTGCTGAAGCAATAAGATCTTCCTGTCAACAACTTAAGAGTGCCGTGAGTTGTACAAAAATTTTCATAAGATGGCAGTGAGTATGCCATAGGAAGATCCCAGAGCACCAAGGCTAAGAACTCTAGTGCCATCGTATGACAGAAAAGCACCTCATTTCTCAAGAAGGGCTCGAGGTGCTCTTGTGAACCGTAACAAACTATGCCCCCCTCCATGATAGATAGATAGATAGATAGATAGATAGATAGATAGATAGATAGATAGATAGATAGATAGATAGATAGATAGATAGATGTTTATTGAATGTCTGCAAAATCCAGAATTGGTAGGAACTGTGAGATTCTTACAGACCCATCATCCATAAGAATCTTTGTGACTCCAAGTATAGAAAGAGGTTTATAAAATATTATTTTTTCGTCTTAAATAAAAGTCTTCTACTGGATCTGTATTTGGTCTGGGAAAACAAACAAACAAACAAACAAAAATGTAATAAAAATTTTGTTTTATTTTTAAAGTTGTGTTTTATGATGCCAGAATGTTCAGCATTTAGATTAAAAAAAGGTTTTGTGTCATTACTATGATTTGATTTATTTTGCTAGAAAATACATCAGTTGAATGGATATCCTCAGAGTGATGAAGCCATAATTTTTGGTTGTAAATTGAAAATAAATGTGTGACATCAAATAACAGAAAGATGAGGGGAACCCTTTGTACCATACCAGAAAATTATCAAAATTGGGAAAGATCACAACACTGAACTAAAGGGTGCTCAGAGAGCACATACGTATCTCTGTCAATTCTCCGTTCATTAGTCCCTTCCTCCCCCCATCTGTCCATACCTCCAGTTTCGTCCAGTAGTTTTTGTGTAATCCTGCTGATGGACAGACAGACAAACTGGCTGTCAGGGGTAGGACCCTTCTTGTGTGAAGTTTGTGGGTTCTCCATGCACTTGTATGGGTTTCCTATAGGTTCTCCAGTTTCCTCTCATAGTCCAAAAACATGCATGTTAGCTTAATTGGTGATTCTGAGTTGGCCCTTCTGTCTCTGCTAAGTCCACAGAATAGAGAGTTAATTTACTTACTATAGTTAATGCCTTTGGGTGGACACGGAAATTAAAAAAAAAAAAAAAAAACACACCATATAATTACAGGCCCTTGTCTTTAAGTTTATGGTTTTGTTTAAAAATATACTCTAAGGCCTGAAGCCAAGTCACTGGACCCCAAGAAGCTGGAGTTGAAATGTTTTCTAATGCTTTTTTCTAATGCTTGTTGAATTCGCAAACATTGAAAATCAAGGATGATATCTACACCACACTATCACAGTAATCAGGTGCCATTGGGCCTGACATAGCCCCTGCAGGCAATGTTTTCAGCCCATTCTTCTTCTGGAGAATCCGAGATTTCACACTGGAACACTCTTCTCAGTTTTGATGCCTCTTTTGCTCACTGAGCTGACCCTTTTTAGAAATTCTGTGGAGACCATTGATACTTCCATGGACTGTAGATGCTTCCTGGATCTTTCGCTTCATGTCGACCTCTTGACCTCTTCTCGCTGGTTTTGATCTCCCTTCCCCAGCTCTTCTGCCCCCAGAGGGTGCCACTGCTGGCTGAAAGGGCTTCCAGAGGGCTTCAAGGTGCCTTTCAATCCTTCATCCAGGTCTTAGTGTTCAAAGACCTTGGCCAGTCATCCAGCTGCACACACACCGTTGAGCACACACCAATACAAGCTGCACTGACAATTTAAAGAGAGAAAGAAGGAGCGCTAAGATATAGAATGAAGTGGTAAAGAAAAAGAGTAAGAGCTGCTCTCCATTTCAGAATAGGATCAAAAAGAACTCCTATGAGATGTGGCCTTAGCACTGTCAAAATGAGATTAAAAATGTCAAGTCAGTCCACTGTACTGCATACGAGTGGAATATAGTTGATATTCTCTGTGCTATAAACAGAAATAGACACCTATATTCATTCAGTCTCAACCTCCACCACCACCACCGCTCCAACCCCCTTCATTCCCTCTCATCCGGGTCCCTGGGTCATGTTGGAGTCAGATTATAGTTGGTTTGCAGCCTTACATAAAACGGCAGTGTTCCCTAATTTACCACAGCCTTCTGGGACCCTAACGGTTGGGGAACGGATGGAGAAAGCAGATGTGCCTTCCACCAGAGGAAATAGTTGCCAGCTAACCAAGCATGAAAACGTTGCAACTTAGCAGCAGATTTTGTGGCAAAATGATGGGCAGGGTGCTACTTTGAGACCTATCACAAATGTGTATCTAGACCTGCAGACTTCTAGGAGGGTGATTTCAGAGGCAACATTGCAGGATTGAAGTGAAAGAGATGAGTGTAAATTTACATTTAAGTGCATGAGTGTTCATGCAGGGCACTCACGCTGAGCATTTTAGTATGTATGTGTGAGAGTGTACAATGCTGTTTGGAGTCTACGAAGTTGTGCGTGCATATTTGTGTGTGTGTGTCCTTCAGCGGTTCAGTGGGATAACTGTGTGCACAAGGCTTGCAAGGCCTTATCTAGATGTCCTAGTTATCGATTGGGCGACACGGCAGATAAGAAAAGGATGAGTACCCCCTCCCACCTATCCACAGCCACCACCTCCCCTCACCCACACCCTTTATCCACATATCTGCCATCTCAACCACTAGCCCTCCTCCCCGTGCTCAGTGAGATACAGATGAGGTGATCTAAATCAGTTTACTGGGACCTTTCCACATTAGACCATGTTTGGCTCTAAAATTAAAATAAATTATGCAGTATCTCTGAAATGTATTTGGAGCATACAGACTGCATTTACTAGTTTTTCTTCAGAGGCAATGATCTTTGTAAATGGTTTGATATTTGACTTGCAAGTTATGCCTATAGGTGAAAAATACTGTATTGACAGGAGTTTTGACCAGAATACGAGTCTGGCATCAAAATGTTGGTAAAAGGGGTATATTTTCTCTGCTATAAATAATTATGGCCCCCACACTTGTCATGATGAGGTTTCTAAAGCGCAATATGAAGCTCCTCTGTCTTGTACTGTCCAAGTGACTATAAATCCACTATTAAGACAAATCTACATTGTCTAAAATGGTATCTTATTCCCTGTTTTTCTATTAAAAAACAACAACAAAACATTTAATTGCCTTACAGTTTCATGTCAAAATCTTTTTACTACCCCCCCCCCCCCGATGCATGAATTGGTGACTAGACCAAACCCACATACCATAAGGTTTATAGTGGCTAGTGCTACATTAAATAACATAAATCTGGTGATAAAAAAAGACTTACTGGTTGAAGGACATGCCTAGTTGTATGCACAGTGGCCAAAGATAATGACTAAGACTGCATCGGTCTGTAAAAGCAGTTTAATGATAAAATCGATTTTAATTTAGGTCAAACTTTAAAAAAGCAGTTTGTTAAAAAATGCTAACTATCCTAGAGGATAACTTCAGTCAGGCCAGACAGTCCTGACTGGCTAAACTCTACCCACATGCCAGCTTCATGGATAGTTAAGTCACCAAAAAACACGGCATCTCAACTTGCCTTTTCTCAGGGGGCAGGGCTTAAGTAAAAATTTACAACAAAAAAAAATCAGAGATATGAGGCATTTTAGTGATTTCTCTCTCCATATGTCTTGTAAGTCATAAAAAAAACATGTTACAGACATGTTAACAAGAAAATAAAATCAATTTGAAGAGATTGTTTGCAAAAAACGATAAACGCATCTTGCATCAAAATGTCCCTCTTTACATTAAACAACTGTTAACATTACCTACTTATAGAAGTTCAAATTGTTTTGTCTCAAAATCCGATATGTTCTATGTTATGGACACTACAAATTCATGTTTTTTTCAAAAGCCGAAAAACGGCGGAAGTCTTTTTTTTTTTTTTTTACAAAAGTAGATAACTCCACAGTGCAAATCAGCACTTGATATTTGGGTCACGTGACTTATCTTGGCTGCCTTCCCGGTCTGCTCGCTCTGACTGATTTCCCTGGCTGTGTTCGGAATGTTCACTCACTCACTTCCTCCCTACTCACTATATTGTGAATTTAGATATAGTGGACTATACAGTAAACTCAATATAACAATAAAACAGTTTGTGAGAACCCAAGATTGTGTGTCCGACACAATCATCGGCAGCACGGGGGTCCCCCAGGGAACGGATTTGGCTCCCTTCCTGTTCACCCTTTATACTGTGGACTTCTCACACAACACAACACATTGCCATCTACAGAAGTTCTCTGACGACTCTGCGATCGTCGGCCTCATCTCCAACGGAGACGAAGCTGAGTACAGAGGACTTATCCAGGACTTTGTGGACTGGTGCCGTCGGAACTGCCTCCAGATCAACGCGAGGAAAACTAAGGAGCTGGTGGTGGACTGCCGCAGGCAAGGACAACCCCTCACAGCACCAGTGAACATACAGGGAACAGACACTGAGATGGTGACATCCTACAAGTACCTTGGTGTTCATCTGAACAATAAACTAGACTGGTCACACAATACCGACGCACTCTACAAGAAGGGACAGCGTAGGTTGTTCCTACTGAGAAGGCTCAGGTCTTTTGGTGTACAAGGGGCGCTGCTGAAGACATTCTACGACACGGTGGTGGCATCAGCCATCACTTTTGGAGTGGTCTGCTGGGGCAACGGCATTACAGCAGCCGATAGGAAGAGACTGAACAAACTGATCAAGAAAGCTAGCTCTGTCCTGGGGCAGCGCCTTGACCCCGTGGAGGTGATAGGAGAGAGAAGGATGGTGGCTAAACTGTCATCTCTGCTGGAGTCCGAGTTCCACCCTATGCAGGACATATTGAACGCACTGAGGAGCTCATTTAGCAGTAGACTACATCATCCTAGGTGCACAACCGAGAGGTTTCGCAGGTCCTTCCTACCTACGGCTGTCAGACTGTATAACCTAAGCAGGGCTACTCGCAGAGATAGCAAAAAAACGTGACAACCTAATAGTATTGAATGCAAAAGATGCAACAGACTTACACAATGGTCCCCTCCAGTATACAACTAGGACAATATCAGTCGCTATGGAGGGTGACAATATGTGTGGGTACATATTCATACTATGTAGGATAACTAAGTAGATGGTTATGCTGTTTATTCCATCTAGCTACAATGCTCCGCACTTTGTATATATATATTTGTGTACGTATGTATATCCACTGCTCTTATTTATATTTTTTGTATCTTCTCTGAGTGTTGCTATCCCTGTGCTGTTGCAATCCTGGAATTTCCCCATTGTGGGACTAATAAAGGCTTATCTTATCTTATCTTAAAAGTAATGACTTTTGGACACTACTGGGCTTGTTTTCATGACACGGTTAATGACATCATCATGTGAGACAGTGGTAGACGGTGGTAAAAAAATGAATTCCTGCATGTAATTTCTAGTAAATATGTATTAAATTAAATCACTTTTGCTGAATTATTAAATATAAATACCTTAAGGTAGTTTATGTTGTGATGTGAAGCTCTTCTCTCACTGCTCCTTTGGCTGCACATTCACTATATAGGACACTATATGGGGAAGGAGTGAACATTTTGAACACAGCACCTGCTTGCTGTGAGTGATTTCCCTGCCATCCATCCATCCATCTTCTTTCACTTAATCCTTTTTCGGGTCGCGGGGGGGGGGGGCTATCCCAGTATCTCTGGGCGAGAGGTGATTTCCCTGCCAGTTTATTTATTTATTTATTTATACAATTTTGTTGCATTTTATGTCAAATATGGATAATTTTGATGAAGCAGATGAGACAGTGACACGTTCACCAGTAGGGCGCAAACGAGGTTGAACAGTGAAAAATATTCAGAATTCTTGCTACTATTATCTTCTATTATACGAATTCTTGCTACTTTGCTGTTGTATGTCTCTGCACATTAGCATTAACCACAACCATTTGCAAAAATGCCATATCTGCTGCTGTCTGTCTTTCACTGCAATACTGATCACGTGCAGTCCTACTTGTTACTATCTGCACCTACACTACCAGATTGAACTGTGACTACAGGTATTACATCTCTAATTGTCTGTATATAGGATTGCTGGGTTTTATCATCGTTAATCGTTTATCTCAGTTTTGCACTATGGGAGGTCTGGGTCTTTCTTGTCGACATTTGCACCACGGGTTGCGTTACTGTACATATTGTATATTAGACTGTTGTTGTTGTTGTTTTCTTTTTTCCAGCCTTATTCCTTTTCTTTTTATACTGTGCACACCAATGAAGAGAGAGAAAAAAGCCACTTCAATTCACCTGTATGTTCTATACATACAGTAGTATTGACAATAACATGTTTGAATCTTGAATCTTGAATAACAGCTTTATTATAGCTATATTATACCATTTTACTGAGTGGATATGCCTAAATCAGTGTGTCAGTCATACTACATTCGGTGCTTATAGACATTCATGTATCTTCCAGACAAACTAGCATGGTTTTCGGGACATGTCTGATTTTGCAAAAGAATGGCTTGTGGACTTATTTGTTTTTGTCAATAAAAGTACTAATAAATTGCCAAAAAGTAACAATGAGTTGCTGTTTGATTTTTTATTTTATAATGTCTGAGATACTCGTATTTCAAGTGACCATGTCTTAGAAACTGATTTGGAAATACTAACACCTATAAACCTACAGATGAAAAAGTGTTTTTCTCATTTTGAACTGAACTGGACTGATCTGTTTTTGCAAAAGAACTCTTCATTTTTAGTGTAGTGTTACTTTAAGGCAACGGAGAAATGACTGACATTTCACCAGTCAAGTGTGATCAGATGGTGTTTTTAGGCTGTGAGAATATCACCGGAAACAGTTACTATAGCAACCAGCTGCCGTAAAGTTAGCAACAATGAGATCCGAAGCAGATGCAGCAGCAGGCTATGCTAACTGTCTGGAGCCTTAATGATGCCTTTTGTTTCCCCTGTCTGTTGTTTAAAACAACAGCATGTGGGGTTTTTGTTGTTGTTGTTGTTGTTGTTGTTGTTGTTGTTGTTTTGTGGACTGTAACAGGCATGTGAGACTTGAAATATTTATTCTAAAGAATAAAAACATGAATGTTAAAGGAAACACCTGGACAACTTTGTAACGCTAGTAATGCTAGGCAGAGTTAGCATAGCTACACAGCTTGATGACAGCTAGGACTGCAGTAAGAAGACACATGAAACCGCTACAGAAGAGAAGCATGGCCTCCGTCTGCGTCACAGGACTCCTTCAGAGCTTCACAAACAACATACAGGCTTTCAGGCAGGTTATTTTCATACCTGATGATAAAATGCTCATGAGGATTAAACAATCAGTCCTTCCAGGATTTGGCAGGAAATTTTTATGATTGTGGCGGCCCAAAAAGTCTGAATTCACATGATCTTTTTTAAAAAGTTGCGAGAAGAATTACAAATTTTAAAGCAGATTGAATGTATGTTAAAGAGTAGAGATGTGGAAATTATTGGCAGCACCTTCATCTGAAAACTCCCTACAGTCCCCAAGCACTCGGTACCGAGCGGAGAGGAAAAAATGAATAATTTATTCTGTTGCTCTGTATTGTCTATTGGAGTCTGTGTTCTTCTGAAAAAAATTACAGACAATATTCTCTCTTTCCATGCCTAACTCCTACCTGTCTATCTGCTGCACGTCAGTCTTGGCAAACACACATCTTTCATTTACGGCAGTGTGGTGGTGGTGGTGGTGGTGGTGGTGGTGGGGG
Organism: Pholidichthys leucotaenia; assembly: GCA_020510985.1. Lineage (NCBI taxonomy): Eukaryota > Metazoa > Chordata > Actinopteri > Cichliformes > Pholidichthyidae > Pholidichthys > Pholidichthys leucotaenia. Next base: position 439,413,306 of record CM035841.1, read on the forward strand.
GGGGTTGCGTTTGTCCGTCCAGACTGAAGAGCCACAGCTTTGAAGCTCATTGACCAGATGTTGTACTGATTTTACCTCTAAAGATGTATAAAATGTTCAAACACTGGCTGTAGTGTTAGATTTACTCGGTGTGTTTGTGGTTTTACGGAGTCACTCCTCACGCGCGCTCCTGGGACGGGGTGCTTTTGGGGCAGGTGGACGTTTTTCAGCACAAATCCAGTACTTCACGCATGCGGTCAGGACGGAGACGTGGCAAGATGTCCTCCAGGCAGGTTGGGGGAGATGGTGTTGGAAGCCTCGTGGGTGAGTGTTGTTTTTTTTTTTTTTTTTTTAAATCACACACTCTGTGCTGATGTGTTCAGTTAATATTCACTGTAAACATGGAAGTGAACGCGGTGCAGCGATGAATTTGATTGGTTAGACTGAGCGTTTTAGCTCCATTCAAGGACAAATTTAATTGGTGAAATTGGCGGAAGTTGACGAGGATTGACCAAAATTGCAGGAAAATTGTGGTGATTGGACAAAGTTGCAAGGTCACAAAATAGTTGCGCTGATTGGCTGATTTCGCGTGAATTGATGCAATCGCAACATTGCAAAATCCCGGAGGGACTGAAAAATGAAACAAATGTACTATTATATCTAAAAAAAAAAAGGATGCTTAAGTAATTTAAAAATATTTTCAAAAAAACTTTTTTTTACCATATTTAAATTTTTGAGATGTACAGATTTATTAGTGAATGCAACATCTAATTGATAACCCCCTTATTTTATTTTGGCACCATTTCACAATAATGAATCCAGCTGTGATGATCTAATAAAATTTGTCTCATGGTCAATTCTTTGATAATGATAAGGGTTAACTTATAAATTACATTCTGATTTGTTGTTATCACCATATCTAACAATGAATACATATATATTTTTATCATTTTTTCACATTTTTGATATTCAACACCACACTCTGTGATAAGAAGTCACCAAAAAACTTGAATATAAAAGTACTATCTTTAAAAAGTTAAGTAGCAAGTCAGGATTTTTACTGTTTTTTTTCTCATAAATTTGTGATTCTTCTCATAGATTTGCATTTCCTCCTAGCCTATCTATGATTTTACCCAAAATGGTAACTCGCTCTTATATATATGTGTGTGTATGCATGTGTGGGTGTGTGATTGTTTGTGTCTGTTTGTGTTTGGTATTACTTCCGGCGCCACACGAGTCGGCTGCCTTTTTGAAATAGTGGCTAAATTCTGAATTTTTTTCTTCCTATTTCTTATTTACTATCTGGCTTCTCTCGCTCCGGCGACACCTTATCCATCACAGACACACAGATCGCCCCAGATGTCTCGCGAGCCGGCGGACGGAGCCACTGTTTATAGGAGGAGACAGTACAACAGGGACCAGCTGTTAGCACTTAACCGGCCCACAATGATAACGCAAGAACTCGACATACCAGGAGAAATAAGATGGAAACGGCGTGGATGTCGAGCTGGAGGAAGACAGCGGGCAAGGAATATAAGGTACAGACCCGTCCTCCCATCCATTATTATGGGGAACGTTCGATCGCTACTCAAAAAGAGACAGATGAACTGGCGGCCATGTCCCGTTACGAGAGCGTCTTCAGAGTGATTAGCATGATGTTGTTTAGTGAAATGTGGCTAACAGAACTAGCAACGGATGCTAACATCGAACTGGAGGGTTTCCATGCAATACGGGTAGACCGGACACCAGACAGTGGGAAGGCAAGGAGCGGAGGAGTGATAATGCATGTCAATAACAGCTGGTGCAGACCGGGACATGTCACGGTTAAAGAGCAACACTGCAGCAAAGACATGGAGTTGCTAGCTGTTAGCATGCGGCCTATTTACCTCCCGAGGGAATACTCACACGTGATCTGCATTGTTATTTATGCAAATCCGACGGCAAACGCTGGGGCAGCGCATGACATCATCAACTCAGTAAATGGCAGGCTGCTGACAGAACACCCAGATGCTCTTCTCCTCATCTCCGGTGATTTTAATAATATCTCACTGCCCCCCAATTCTGTCCACATTCACCCAGTATGTCACATGCCACACTAGAGACAATAAAACACTGGACTTATTCGATGCAAACACTAAGGAGGCGTACACCTCATCACCACTCACCCAACTCAGGAGATCGGATCACAACTTGGTTCATCTCCTGCCAGTGTACAAACCCCTAGTACACAGACAACCTCTGGTTATGCGCACGGTGAAGATATGGTCTGAGGAGGCAATGGACGCTCTAAAGGACTGTTTTGAAATCACTGCCTGGTAGCAGCTCTGTGATCAACATGGTGAGGACATCGATGGCCTCACTCACACCATCACAGACTACATCAACTTCTGTGTGGACAACACCGTACCCACCAAGACCATACGGTGTTGCTCGAACAACAAACCCTGGATCAACCCTGAGATAAAAACACTTCTGAGAGAGAAGAAGAGGATCTTCAGGTAGGGGAACAGGGAGATGCTGAAGTCCGTACAGGGGGAGCTGAGGAGGAAGATCAACGAAGGCAAGGACAGCTTAAGGAAGAAGATGGAGGACAAGCTGCAGCAGAGCGACATCGGCGGGGTCTGGAGAAACCTCAAAACCATCTCTGGGCTCCAGAATACCTCCTCGCAGGCCACGGGGGGCAGGGAGTGGGCGAACAATCTGAACCTGTTTTTTTAATAGGTTTGAACAACCGCCCTCCCCTCCGCCTGCACAACAACCACTGCTGCCTCTACCATTATCAAGACCTGCTTTCCACCCCCCCGTCCACCAACACCCCCCCACTCCCAGCACACAGCCCCCCAACATGACTCTCACTAAGACCCAGGTGAGGGCGAAGCTGAGGAAGATCAAGGCGAGGAAGGCCTCGGGTCCGGACTGCATCAGCGTGAAGCTCCTCAAGTCCTGCGCAAACCAGCTGTGTGGGATTGTGGAGCACATCTTCAACCTGAGCCTGAAACTGGGGAGGGTACCACAGTTGTGGAAAACATCTTGTGTGGTACTCGTACCAAAGACTTCCCACCCCAGAGACCCGAACAGCTACAGACCAGTGGCCCTGATGTCTCACCTGATGAAGACCCTGGAGAGGCTGCTCTTTGCTCACCTCCGTCCCCTGGTGGGGCCAGCGATGGATCCACTCCAGTTCACCTACCAGCATGGCATCAGGGTGGAGGATGCAGTGATCTTCCTCCTTCACCGTTCTCTGTCCCACCTGGAGAAGCCCGGGAATGCGGTGAGGATCATGTTCTTTGACTTCTCCAGTGCTTTCAACACCATCCAACCGATGATCCTGAGGGACAAGCTGCTGTGCGCAGGGTTGGACCAGAACCTGTCATTGTGGATCCTGGAATACCTCACAAACCGGCCACAGTTTGTAAGAACCCGGGATAGTGTGTCCGACATGATCATTGGCAGCACGGGGGCCCCCCAGGGAACGGTTTTGGCTCCCTTCCTGTTCACCATTTATACTGCGGACTTCTCACACAACACAGAATCAGAATCAGAATCAGAATCAGATTTATTGCCATTGTTCATGTCGTACACAAACTAGGAATTTGTCTCGGTGCAATGCTGCAACATTAAACATGATAAAATAAAAGAAATAAAAAAACTATACATGCAATAAAGTGTAGAATAAGAATGAGTAATACTAGTCAAAGCAGTTTTTAAATATATTAGCGAGCAGCAGATATTGTGGAGTACCACATAGTGCAGTCGGTAATGCAAAAAGAAAACAGTGATGATTGACATGAGTCTGGTTGAGCTGCTGTACATAGTGCACGAGAGTCAGTAAGTCACTTAGTGGTCAGCAGTCTGATGACAGAGGGGAAGAAGCTGTTCATGTGCCAGGAGGTTTTAGTCTGAATGGACCGAAGTCTTCTACCTGAGGAGAGGGGGGCAAACAGTACGTGACCAGGGTGTGAAGGGTCGGCTATGATCCGGCCAGCACGCCTCCGGGTCCTGGAGATGTACAGGTCCTGAAGAGATGGGAGCTTGCAGCCAATCACCTTCTCAGCAGCGCGCACAATGCCCTGCAGCCTTAGTCTGTCCCTGGCAGTGGCTCCTGCGTACCACAGGTGAGGATGGACTCGATGATGGCTGTGTAGAACTGCACTAACATCTTGGTGGGTAGCTTGAGCTTCCTCAGCTGCCGCAGGAAGAACATCCTCTGCTGGGCCTTTTTGATGAGGGAGCTGATGGTCGGCTCCCACTTGAGGTCCCTGGTGATGGTGGTGCCTAGGAAGCGGAAGGAATCTGCAGTGGTGATGGGAGAGCCTGTGAGGGTGAGGGGGGGCAGAGGGGTTGTGACTTTCCTGAAGTCTACAATCATCTCCACTGTCTTCAGAACATTCAGCTGCAGGTTGTTGTGGCTGCACCAGGACACCAGCTGGGCCACCTCTCTCCTGTAGGCGGACTCGTCGCCGTTGGAGATGAGCCCGATGAGGGTGGTGTCATCCGCAAACTTGATCAGCTTGACAGACTGGTGGCTGGAGGTGCAGGAGTTGGTATAAAGGGAGAAGAGTAGGGGGGAAAGTACACAGCCCTGGGGTGATCCGGTGCTGATGCTAACAAAGTCTGAGACAGTCTTTCCCAGCCGCACATGCTGCCTCCGGTCCATCAGGAAGTCGGTGATCCACCTGTAGAGGGATTCAGGCACGTTGAGCAGGGACAGCTTGTCCCGGAGCAGAGCGGGACGGATGGTGTTGAATGCAGAGCTGAAGTCCACAAACAGGATCCTGGCGTAGGTTCCCGGGGAGTCCAGGTGCTGCAGGATGGAGTGGAGGGCCAGGTTGACAGCGTCGTCTACAGACCTGTTGGCTCAGTAGGCAAACTGCAGCGGGTCCAGGAGGGGAGTGGTGATGGACTTGAGGTGATGATGGCGGAGGATTTGAGGATTTGAGGATTTGAGGCAGGTCGGCACGTGGCATAGCTTAAGGGAGGTGTTAAAAATGTCTGTGAAGACAGGAGTCAGCTCTTTCGCACAGTGTCTCAGGGTGGAGGGAGACACGCCGTCCGGACCGGGGGCCTTGCATGGGTTCAGTCTGGAGAACTGTCTGTACATGTCCTGCTCACTGATGACAAGGGCAGGGGGGAAGAAGGGGGGGGCGCCTTTGATGAAGTAGGGACCGTGGAGGAAGTGGAGCTGGGGGGAGGGGGGGAGTTGGACACAGCTGATGAGGTGTCAAAATGGGCATAGTGTTGGGACAGTCTTTGACAAAGGGCTTTGTCATCCTGACCCTTAGAAGCCTGAGGCCGATAGTTGGTGATTTGCCTCAGTCCTCTCCACACAGAAGCAGAGTCGTTAGCCGTGAACTGCTGCTGTAGTCTCTCCGAATACACAGATTTAGCTCTCCTCAGCTCTCTGTTAAACCGATATTTAACCTCTCTGTAGCAGTCCCTGTCTCCACTTTTCAACGCTGCTTCCTTCTCCTTCCTGATCTGTCTGAGCTTAGCTGTGAACCAGGGCTTGTCATTGGAGTAACTCACCCTGGTGTGCGATGGAAGAATGCTCTCCTCACAAAAGTGGATATATGAGTTCACAGTGTCCGTGTACTCATCCAGATCATGCGTGGCTCCTTTAAACATGCCCCAGTCAGTTATTTCCATGCACGTGTTCAGCTTCTCCTCAGCTTCACTGGTCCATTTCTTCAGAGTGCTCACAACAGGTTTCGTGAGCTTCAGTCTCTGTCTGTATGTGGGAATGAGGTGGACCATCACGTGATCAGATAGTCCGAGCGCAGCACGGGGAACAGCGTGATACGCGTCCTTCACTGTAGTGTAACAGTGATCCAGCGTGTTCTTTCCTCTGGTGGGGCATTTAATAAACTGTTTGTATCGGGGGAGATCGTGGCTCAGATTGCTCTGGTTAAAGTCGCCAACCACATTAACCAGAGAGTCCGGGAAAGTCGGCTCCGTATGTTGGATATGATCTGCGAGTGCGCGCTGAGCCTCCCGCGCGTCCACGTCGGGTGGGACGTAAACAGCGGCCAGGATGAATGAAGCAAACTCCCGCGGGGAATAACACACTGCCATCTACAGAAGTTCTCTGACGACTCTGCGATCGTTGGCCTCATCTCCAACGGAGATGAAGCTGAGTACAGAGGATTTATCCAGGACTTCATGGACTGGTGCCATTGGAACTGCCTCCAGATCAACACGAGGAAAACTAAGGAGCTGGTTGTGGACTGCCACAGGCAAGGACAACCCCTCACAGCACCAGTAAACATGGTTCAGGTTCAGGTTCAGGTTCAGGTTACTTTATTTGTACCCGTAGGTAGATTTGTTTTGCAGTTGGTGACATCCATATTTACAAGCCACAATTACATTCAACATAGACACAAACACAGGCACACATCTTACAAAATAGGTAAATATAAAATATGTACAATATAATTTTTATAGCTTGTTCAACTGGTCCCACAATACCGACACACTCTACAAGAAGGGACAGCACAGGCTGTTCCTACTGAGGAGGCTCAGGTCTTTTGGTGTACAAGGGGTGCTCCTGAAGACATTCTATGATTCTGTGGTGGCATCAGCCATCACTTTTGGAGTGGTCTGCTGGGGCAGTGGAATCACAGCAGCCGATAGGAAGAGACTGAACAAACTGATCAAGAAAGCTAGCTCTGTCCTGGGGCAACGCCTTGAGATAGGAGAGAGAAGGATGGTGGCTAAACTGTCATCTCTGCTGCAGTCCGAGTCCCACCGTATGCAGGACATACTGAACGCACTGAAGAGCTCATTTAGCAGTAGGCTACGTCATCCTAGGTGCGTGACCAAGAGGTTCCGCAGGTCCTTCCTACCTACGGCTGACAGACTTTATAACCTAAGCAGGGCTGCTCACAGAGCTAGCAAAAAAAAAACGTTATGACCTAATCATATTGAATGCAAAAGACGCAACAGATTTACACAAATGGTCCCCTCCAGTATACAACTAGGACAATATCAGTCGCTACGGAGGGTGACAATATGTATGGGGACATATTCATACTATGTAGGATAACTAAGTAGACGGTTATGCTGTTTATTCCATCTAGCTACAATGCTCCGCACTGTGTATATATATTTATATATTTATGTGTACGTACAGTTAGGCCCAAAAATATTTGGACAGTGACACAAGTTTTGTTATTTTAGCTGTTTACAAAAACATATTCAGGATACAATTATATAATCAATATGGGCTTAAAGTGCAGAATCTCAGCTGTAATTTGAGAGTATTCACATCCAAATTGGTTCCAAGGTTGTCATAGCCAGGAGCGGCACTGTGGTTAAGCTCCCAGTGCTCATAAAATGCTCCCTACGGCGTGCGTCTCGAAAAGCCTCTGACAACTAAGTCCAACTCCTAGCCTGCCCGTGTGGTTTAGTCTCTAAGCCCGGGGGAACTGCTTTTACTAATAGGAGAAGGGGCGAGGGCGGATCTCTGGCGCCTTAAAACCAGATGCTTCGGGTAGATGGTGGCTTGTCAACCTGGGAAGGTAGCCCATCTAGGGGAAGGTAAACCCTGATTTCAAGCCTCCGCTGCCTTGCGGTACACCCGGTCACGGGAAAGGCTTCGGGAGTCAACCCTGAGGAAAAATCCGGAGTCGGAGCCCCTAAGGCAGTTCTCTGTTGTGCTCAACATCGTTCTGGCAGCTCCTGCGACGGCGCTGGTGCCAAACTATAGCAGCCCTGCTGTTCCTTTGGATTCATCAGTGACGTGGAGAGGGGGGACATGCTGCATGGGTAACATCTTGTCCTCCATATCTTCCTGCCCAGGCTTGAATCCTACCAACGCCCAACGCTGGAAGGTAGAACACCGGTGCGCATCGGCCTACTCAGCCACAGGCGGTGCTGTTCCAGCAGAGTAGACATTTAGGATTCTCTTCCATGGTCATCATAGACCGACGGAGGCCGACGACATCCAAATTGGAGCAAGGGTTTAGGAATTACAGCTCTTTAATACGTAGCCGCCTCTTTTTCAAGGGACCAAAAGTAATTGGACAATTGACTCAGAAGGCTGCAAAAAAAAAAAAAAAAATAACAAGGCTGCATGGGCTCTTCCCTCGTTAACCTGTCATCAATTAAGCAGTTAAAAGGTCTGGAGTTGATTCCAGGTGTGGCGTTTGCATTTGGAAGCTGTTGCTGTGAACACACAACATGCAGTCAAAGGAGCTCTCAATGGAGGTGAAACATACCATCCTGAGGCTGAAAAAAAAGAAGAAATCCATCTTAGAGATAGCAGAAATGTTAGGGGTGGCCAAATCAACAGTTTGGTACATTCTGAGAAAAAAAGAGTGCACTGGTGAGCTTGGGAACTCAAAAAGGCCTGGATGTCCACGGAAGACAACAGTGGTGGATGATCACAGAATCCTTTCCGTGGTGAAGAACAACCCCTTCACAACATCCACTCAAGTGGAGAACACTCTCCAGGAAGTAGGTGTATCAGTATCTACGTCTACCATAAAGAGAAGACTTCATGAGAGTAAATACAAAGGATTAACCACAAGGTGCAAACCATGAATCAGCCTCAAAAATAGAAAGGCCAGAATTGACTTTGCCAAAAAACACCTGAAGAAGCCAGCCCAGTTCTGGAACAGCATTCTTTGGACAGATGAGACTAAGATCAACCTGTACCAGAATGATGGGAAGAAGAAAGTTTGGAGAAGAATTGGAATAGTTCATGATCCAAAGCACTACATCTTCTGTAAAACATGGTGGAGGTAGTGTGATGGCATGGGCATGCATGGCTTCCAATAGCACTGGGTCACTTGTGTTTATTGGTGATGTGACAAAAGACAGAAGCAGCCGGATGAATTCTGAAGTGTATAGGGATATACTTTCTGCTCAGATTCAGCCAAATGCAGCAAAGTTGATTGGACGGAGCTTCACCAATAATCCAAAACATACTGCAAAAGCAACCCAGGAGTTTTTTAAAGCAACAAAGTGGAATATTCTGCAATGGCCAGATCTCAACCCAATCGAGCATGCATTTCACTTGCTCAAGACAAAACTTAAGGCAGAAAGACCCACAAACAAGTAACAACTGAAGACAGCTGCCATAAAGGCCTGGCAAAGCAAAGGAGGAAACCCAGCGTTTGGTGATGTCCATGGGTTCCAGACTTCAGGCAGTCATTGCCTGCAAAGGATTCTCAACAAAATATTGAAAAGTAACATTTTACTTAGGGTTATGTTTATTTGTCCAATTACTTTTGAGCCCCTGAAATGAGGAGCGTTTGTATAAAAATAGCTACAATTCCTGCATGTTTAATCATATATTTTTGTTCAACCCCTTGAATTAAACTTTAAAGTCTGCACTTCAATTCCGTTGTAGATGTTTCATTTCAGATCCAATGTGGTGGCATGCAGAGCCCAAATCATGAAGATTTTGTCAGTGTCCCAATATTTCTGGGCCTAACTGTATGTATATTCACTGCTCTTATTTTCTTATCTTTTAAATTATTGCTCTGAGTGTTGCTATCCCTGTGCTGTTGCAATCCTGGAATTTCCCTTATCTTATCTTGAATGCACAACTACTTTTTGATAAGTTATTGATTTTTTTAACTCAGCTTATTGTGTTATTTAAATAGTTTCAGTATTTACCACTAATTGTCAGTTTTATATGTAATTTTTCAATTTTTTTTCTTGAAAATGTTACTTTCTTTGGGATCTTTTTCTCCCAAATGTCTTTAGTCAACTTTGATTTCAATGAAATGATAACTTTTTCAAAATGAATGTGTATAAACAAGTTTTAATCAACTAGGTTTATGTAGTTTAGTAATTTAATAACCATGCATTTCTCCTAGTTTTTGAAGATGATCTTAATTCTATCCAATTGGAGCTTGAGGGTTCCCTAGTGTCACAGGGGGTCCGTCTGCATCTGCATAGTCCACCTGTAGGAACAAATGGTTCTGATCATAATAAAGTTAGCTGTTCTTGCTTATCACACATTTACAGTATTTGGACAATTTGTTGGGCAGCACAGTGGTGCAGTGGTTAGCACTGTTGCTTTACAGCTAGAAGGTTCCTGGTTCAAATCCCCAGGTTGGCAGGGGTTGGAACCTTTCTGTGTGGAGTTTGCATGTTCTTCCTGTGCTGCGTGGGTTTCCTCCCACAATCCAAAGACATGCATGTTAGGTTAATTGGCTGTTCTAAATTGTCCCTAGATATCTGTTTCCTATAGGCCCTTAGAATAGAGGGTTAGTACTAGTGAAAGCGCTCTGAGTGGTCTTTGTGACTAGAAAAGCGTTATATAAGTGCAGGTTAGTTAGTTAGATGCTGATGATATTGTTTGAACTGAGATTTGAAAAATTCATCTGTGTATTATATGTACTGACCTTTTTTAATTGTGAAACTTAGATATGTGACACCATTTTGAGCCATGCCAAGAAGAGATTCTCCTTCAACAAGCAACACCTCATCAGTGCCACTCTGTTGCAAGGAGACTTGTTCCCACAACACAGCAGAAAGTTTCCTGATTCCACACTGGAAATTACTGTGGATGCCTTCACTACCCTGGAAAAGGAAAGAGTTAAAGCAGAACTGTCCCTGATCAATGAAGATGAGGAGTTCAAGGGTTGCAGTAGTGCACTAGCTCTCCTTTTTTAATGGGCAGTTATCTTCATGACACATTCACAGAGACTGTAATTCTCATCAATGAGGATACAAACTTTCCTTAGGATTGCTGGGGTCTTTCTGCAACTGTGGGGGTCCTCCCTACAGTTGATAGTGCTATGAGATGACTGTTGTTGTGAAATGGCGCTATATAAATAAAGTTGAATTGAATTGAATTGAATTGAACACAATGGAACAAGAGCACATCAGTGCTCTGGCTATGCTCTCCTTAGAGGAAAAACTCCTACAGGACATTAGAGACTTCAACATAGGGTCATTGAGATTTTTGCCTCTCAGAAAGATAGAAGAGAAGAGTTGATGTATATGAAATAGCTCTCAATCCCTGTCATTCACTCACTCACTCACTAGTGGTCTCAATACATGAACATAACTGTAAAGCAACTGTAAATATTTTAAGATTTGCAACAACTCTGTGTCTCTCTCAGTATTATAACAGACCGTCAGCCATGATCCAATGTGTGATTTATGTAGCTCACTTTAATCATCATCCAACTGTAAATATCTTGCAACAGCTAGAATGCTATAATGTGTTCTCCAACATAATCGTTGATAGTTATGTGTAATAAAACTGTGTTGTTAATGTTATCTGTTTAACTGCTGATTTGTACAAGACAGATAATTACCAGCTATACCTAGAGCACTGGTATCCTTTGGTTTGGGTTCTTTCATCGCAATAGGTACTTGGAAGTAAGATACTCTAAAGGTGCTCAAAATAGCCCCACCAGCCACCACTGGTTATTATAGAGGAAAAACAAACAAACAAACAAGCTAACTGTTTACAACCCGAGCGCTGGTTCTGATAGCGCTCGGGCCATGTCCAACTCGCTGCCGGCCTTGACAGCCGCGGGCTGTATTCTGGCCTCACCGGGCTCTTATTGTGAAGGTGCTCGGTGGGGCTTCCGCCTGTCAAAGCTGGCCAGCTGTATGTCATTGCCGTTCGTTAGTGCTTCGCCTTTATAAACTCAGCACTAGCGACGGTATGACGCAGGAGTATCGTCTAATCTTCCTTGCCAGACGTTGGTCAACACTTCGTCAGATCTTCATGTCAGGTTCGTGATCTGAACTCATGTCATAGTTTAGCTCGTAGTGGCTGGGGTTAGCCCTACGAACCCAAGTCTTGTTAAATGTGTGTTTTGCCCTGTGGGGTTCATAGTCTTGTCTTGTCACGTGTGTAAATAAATTAACATCATTGCCAAACTCACTGGTGGACTCTTTGGCGTCTCATGGTGATCCGCGAGGATCACCACATGACACAAACAAACAATTGATTTATCTTGTGGGGGTTCATAAGATTTTCCTTCAGTCTAACAGTAGTTTTTTTTTTTGATGGAGTGACCAATATTATATTATATTGAAAAAGAAAAAACTAGATTGTTGCTCAGCAGAGGCCTCACTTTTCTCCTCTGAATTCTGTAGCAACAACCGTGAGGATCTACCCTATCTTTTTCTCATCTTTCATGACATACTGTATGAGCAGATATACTGTTTTAACCTCTTAAAATTCTGGTCTTCCACCTGCGGGACATTTCAGATTTCTACTGACACTCACTGAAGAACACAGATGATTTACTTTGTGTATGGTGTCTTTTAGGGCAGCGCGGTGGCGGAGTGGTTAGCACTGCGGCAGCACAGTAACTCACCCTTTGCCAGGGGATCCTGGGTTCGATCCCAGCCCCTGACCAACAGTGATCTGTGTGGAGTTTGCATGTTCTCCCCATGTCTGCGTGGGTTTACTCCGGGATTTCTCCAGTTTCCTCCCACATGCCAAAAACATGCAAGTTAGGTTAACTGGCATCAAACTTGGGATTCTAAATTGTCCTTAGGTCTGACTGTGAGAGTGAATGGTTGTCTGTCTCTCTGTGTTGGCCCTGCGATGGACTGGCGATCTGTTCAGGGTGTACCCTGCCTCTTGCCCAAAGATGCTGGGATAGGCTCCAGCCCCCCCACGACCCGAAAAGGATTAAGCAGAAGAAGATGGATGGATGGATGGTGTCTTTTAGCATTTTAAGGGAAATTGTCCAGAATGCTAAAGGCACCTGGGCCCTACTTTCCAGGCTCATGACCTTGATCCTGAACTTTGACGTTCTGACCCCAAAATCATAGGCATAGGTGAGATTTCAAAGATCAGCGTTTGGTGACCACAGTCGCATGTACTGTATCTCAAGAAGTGATGATTGCTGAGGAACATTCACAAACATCAGAACCAGTTTTTCTTGTTGCAAATACATTTTGAACATTGACCATAAAAAACTGTTGGCTGCTGTGCACTCTTTTATGAATGCTAATGAAACTCAACAATTGCAACTTCAGTGTACATTCCTGAGTATTTGCCACTCCATGGAATTCCCCCATTGTGGGACTAATAAAGGCTTATCTTATCTTATGAGATACTACGCATGCCTTAGTGACTACACACCAAAACTGATTTGGAGCTTTTTACTCATAACCTTGTGACCACCCAGGTTCTAATTTTAAGGCTAACCTTTGTTCTAAACTAGGTGAGCTTAGCTTCACTGATTAGAGTTTATTAGCTTGAACAAATGGACAGACAGATGGAAAGATGGAAGCAACTGTACTATCCAGGCTCTGAGTCCATTGGCATGGGCAAAATTGAAAATAACTCTGTCATGAACATTATACTTTCATACATTTTATATACTTTTTTCTAAAAGGTTCCATACACAAATCACTTTCCATCCATCCATCCATCTTCTACCACTTTTCCGGAGGTCCGGGTCGCGGAGGCAGCAGTTCAAGCAGAGAAGCCCAGACTTCCCTCTCCCCAGCCACCTGCTCCAGCTCTTCAGAGGGGATACCAAGGCGTTCCCAGACCAGCTGGGAGACATAGTCTCTCCACCGAGTCCTGGGTCTGCCCCGGGGTCTCCTCCCAGTGGGACGTGCCTGAAACACCTCAAGTGGGAGGCGTCCAGGAGGCATCCTAATCAGATGCCCGTACCACCTCAACTGACTCCTTTCAATGTGGAGGAGCAGCGGTTCTACTCTGAGCCTCTCCCGGATGACTGAGCTCCTCACCCTATCTCTGAGGGTGAGTCCAGCAATCCTACGGAGAAAGCTCATTTCAGCCGCTTGTATCCGCGATCTCGTTCTTTCGGTCATTACCCAAAGCTCGTGACCATAGGTGAGAGTAGGAACGTAGATTGACTGGTAAATCGACAGCTTTGCCTTAGAACTAAGCTCCCTCTTCACCACAACAGACCTGTACAACGTCCGCATCACTGCAGATGCTGCTCCAATCCGTCTGTCGATCTCTCGCTCCATTCTCCCCTCACTCGTGAACAACACCCCAAGATACTTAAACTCCTCCACTTGGGGCAGGAGCCTGTCCCCAACCCGGAGAGGACAATCCACCTTTTTCCGGCTGAGGACCATGGACTCGGACTTGGAGGTGCTGATTGACTCAGCACTGAGTGCTGAGAGACTCCAGCAGCAGTTCACTGCTAATGACTCGGCTTCTGTGTGGAGAAGACTGAGGCAAATCACCAATTATCGGCCTCAGGCTCCTAAAGGTCAGGATGACAAAGCCCTTTGTCAAAGACTGTCCCAACACTATGCCCGTTTTGACACCTCGTCATCTGTGTCCAACTCCCCCCCCCTCTCTGGCTCCACAGCCTCCACGATCCCTACTTCATCAAAGGTGCCCCCCCTCCCCCCCTGCCCTTGTCATAAGTGAGCAGGATGTGCTCAAACAGTTCTCCAGACTGAACCCGCGCAAGGCCCCCGGTCCAGACGGCGTGTCTCCCTCCACCCTGAGACACTGTGCGAAAGAGCTGGCTCCTGTCTTCACAGACATTTTTAGCACCTCCCTTAAGCTATGCCAGTGCTGTCCTGCCTCAAATCCTCCACCATCATCCCTGTCCCCAAGAAGCCACGGATCACTGGACTTAATGACTACAGACCTGTAGCGCTCACCTCTCTAGTCAGGAAGTCCTTTGAGCGCCTGGTCCTGCCCCACCTCAAGTCCATCAGCACCCCTCTCCTGGACCCGCTGCAGTTTGCCTACCAAGCCAACAGGTCTGTAGATGACGCAGTCAACCTGGCCCTCCACTCCATCCTGCAGCACCTGGACTCCCCGGGAACCTACGCCAGGATCCTGTTTGTGGACTTCAGCTCCGCATTCAACACCATCCGCCCCGCTCTGCTCCGGGACAAGCTGTCCCTGCTCAACGTGCCTGTCTCCCTCTGCAGGTGGATCACCGACTTCCTGATGGACCGGAGGCAGCATGTGCGGCTGGGAAAGACTGTCTCAGACTCTGCTATCATCAGCACCGGATCACCCCAGGGCTGTGTACTTTCCCCCCTACTCTTCTCCCTTTATACCAACTCCTGCACCTCCAGCCACCAGTCTGTCAAGCTGATCAAGTTTGCGGACGACACCACCCTCATCGGGCTCATCTCCAACGGCGACGAGTCCGCCTACAGGAGAGAGGTGGCCCAGCTGGCGTCCTGGTGCAACAACAACTACCTGCAGCTGAATGCTCTGAAGACAGTGGAGATGATTGTGGACTTCAGGAAAGTCACAACCCCTCTGCCCCCCCTCACCCTCACAGGCTCTCCCATCACCACTGCTGATTCCTTCCGCTTCCTAGGCACCACCATCACCAGGGACCTCAAGTTGGAGCCGACCATCAGCTCCCTCATCAAAAAGGCCCAGCAGAGGATGTTCTTCCTGCGGCAGCTGAGGAAGCTCAAGCTACCCACCAAGATGTTAGTGGAGTTCTACACAGCCATCATCGAGTCCATCCTCACCACCTCCATAACCGTGTGGTACGCAGGAGCCTCTGCCAGGGACAGACTAAGGCTGCAGCAAGTCGTGCGCACTGCTGAGAAGGTGATCGGCTGCAAGCTCCCATCTCTCCAGGATCTGTACATCTCCAGGACCCGGAGGCGTGCTGGCCGGATCATAGCCGATCCCTCACACCCTGGTCACGTACTGTTTGCCCCCCTCCCCTCAGGTAGAAGACTTCGGTCCATCCAGACTAAAACCTCCCGTCACATGAACAGCTTCTTCCCCTCTGCCATCAGACTGCTGAACATTAAGTGACTTATTGACTCTCGTGCACTATGTACAGCAGCTCAACCAGACTCATGTCAATCATCACTGTTTTCTTCCTGCATTACCGACTGCACTATATGGTTCTCCACATTATCTGCTGCTCGCTAATATATTTTAACTGCTGACCAGTATTACTCACTCTTATTCTACACTTTATTGCTTGTATAGTTTATTTCTTTTATTTTATCATGTTTAATGTTGCAGCATTGCACCGAGACAAATTCCTAGTTTGTGTACTACATGAACAATGGCAATAAATCTGATTCTGATTCTTCTGATTCTGATTCTCATCCCAGCCGTTTCACACTCAGCGGCAAACCATCCCAGCAAGAGCTGTAGGTCATTGCTGGATGAAGCCAACAGGACAACATCATCTGCAAACAACAGAGATGAGATCCTGTGGTCACCAAGCATGACACCCTCAGTTCCCTGGCTGCGCCTAGAAATCCTGTCCATAAAAATTATGAACAGGATCGGTGACAAAGGGCAGCCCTGGCGGAGTCCAACTCTCACTGGGAATGACTCCGACCGAGTGTTGGCAATACGAACCAAACTCTCACAACGGTCATACAGAGACCGAATAGCTCGTAACAGCAAGCCCGATACCCCATACTCCCGAAGCACCCCCCACAAAAATCCACGAGGGACACGGTCAAATGCCTTCTCCAAGTCCACAAAACACATGTAAACTGGTTGGGCACACTGATGTGCCACGGCCAGGACGAAAACCACATTGCTCCTCCTGAATCCGAGGTTCGACCAACGGCCGGACTCTCCTCTCCAGTACCTTGGCATAGACCTTCCCAGGGAGGCTGAGGAGTGTGATCCCTCTAAAGTTGGAGCGCACCCTCCGGTCCCCTTTTTTAAAGAGAGGAACCACCACCCCGGTTTGCCATGCCAAAGGCACTGCCCCCGACCTCCACGCAATGTTGCAGAGGCATGTCAACCATGACAACCCAACAACATCTAGGGCCTTGAGGTACTCAGGGCGAATCTCGTCCACCCCCGGGGCCCGGCCACCAAGGAGATTTTTAACCACCTTGGCGACCAAATCACTTTCTTTTTTTCATTAACTTTCATATCAACTTACCCTTGTGTTTCCACCAGGGTTGGTGAAGCCTACTGCAGCATCTTTATGGCAACATGCAGGGTACAACCTGGACAGATCAGCAGTCCATTACAGGGCCAACAACTTCGACCAATCTAGAATTACTAAAGTAAACCTATCAAACACGTCATTGATCTTGAGGTCTCTGGACTTCTGAAAGACAGAAAACCAGGAGAAATCCCACACAGACAAGATGATCTCTTTTCAGATCAAAGTAAATTTTACATTTCATTACATTTAGAAATCAAGGTCCTAGAGTTGGAGGAAGAGTGCAGAGGTACAGAATCCAAGTTGCTTGAGGTCCAGTGTGAAGTTTCTGTAGTCAGTGATGATTTGGGGAGCCATGTCATTTGCTAATATTTGTCCACTGTGTGTTATCAAGTCCAAAGTGAGCGCAGCAATTTACCAGAAAATTTTAAAGCACTTCATGCTTCTCTCTGCTGACAGGCTTTATCGATATGCTGGTTTCATTTTCCAGCAGGACTTGGCACCTGCCCACAAAGCCAAAAATACCAAAACCTGGTTTCATGACCATGGTATCAGTGTGATTTATCAATCACCAAACCCCCCTGACCTAAGCTCCATAGAAAATCTAAGGAGTATTGTCAAGAGGAAGATAAGAGACATCAGACCCAGCAATGCAGATGAGCTGAATGCCGCTATCAAAGCAATCTGGGCCTCCATAACACCTCCACAGTACCACAGGCTGATCGCCTGCATGCCATACCGCACTGATGCAGTAATTTATGCAAAAGGAGCCCCAACCACGCATTGAGTGTGTAAATGGACATACTTTTTAGTTGGCCAACATTTCTATTAAAAATCAATTTTTTAAGTTAATTTTAATTAATATTAAGTTTTTTGAGAAACTGAATTTGGGTAGCTATAAGCCATAGCTATCAAAACTAAAAGAAATAAACACTTGAAATATATCACTCTGTGTGTAATGAATCTATATAAGATAGGAGTTTCATTTTTTTCGTTGAATTACTAAAATAAATCAAATTTTTTATGACATTCAAATTTATTGAGATGCACCTGTATGTTCTTTTAGCATCCTTTTAGCAATATTTAACAGTATTGCTAAATCTGACATACTTACATTTGTATTAATGTTCATTACTATGTAATGTCCCTTTCAAATAAACATTAAATTAAATTAAATTGATATGCACCTGTATGTTCTTTGATCTGTGCATCTATGTTGAGGATTTCACTTAGATAATTTCACTTAGATAATCCTGTTGTACCCTCTTGTGCTAGCATACATCAAAAGAATTCTCATTGGCGGGCAACTGTCCCATCCTGTGTACAAGAACAATAACTTGCTTGCTGTCACTCCAATCTCGACTCACCTATAGTACAGTAACATGCTTTTATGATTAATTTATGATTTTCTATGTGTCAATAGCAAAAAAGTACAATCGTTGTAGTTTTTGTTATACTTTATATTTTTCAGTGTCACATTATTTATTCATAAGAAAAGGGTTGGATTCATTCTTGTGGATGGGCTAAATGTCCATGTGCATTGCTAATCAGTACTTCTCCAATTAACCCTGTTGAAAATTGACACATTACCCAAGTTTGGAGATTTAACTTGTCGAATATGACAGGTGATGACATCAGTAACTCACTGTGTCCCCATTTTAAATAGCATTGTGGCAAAGAAGTCAAAATAGGTGTCACAAATTCTGACATCATGCACCAAAAAGATTGAATCTATGGATACGAATTGACAAGTAGACCATTATACATCGGGGCAGATGTCTTATTTCTGATTTTGTCATGTTGTATTATAAGATCCAGGCTTGTCCTTAAGTAAAATGCCATACATTGATTTTTTTTACAAGCTAACAAAGTAAAGAGTTACTGATATGCACACACAGGGCCAAAGGTAAAATATAGCATGTGCACAGAGAAAAGATAGCGCATGTGTTGGAACACAGCCAAAGTAACTTGGAGATTGACAGACTTTCAGGTCACAGAGATGATACAGTTGCGAGCATTAATTTCAAGTGCTGAATGTGAGGTTAAAAGAGCAATCCAAAGATGGACAGTGTATAAGAAAGTTTGAAGAGATGAAAATGATGGAAGGAAAAGGATTGGATTTTAATTCAACAATGTATAAGTTATTTTTTGAATATCCTGGATGAAAACCCATGAATATCAAATTAACTCAAAATTTTGATTAAACAATGCAACAGTGTGGGTGTGTGTGCATGTATGTGTGCATGTGTGTAAATGTGTATGTGGAAAAAACAAGAAAGAGGACAAATAATACTAAACAACAGGTGACGGCAAACACTGGTGGATGCCTGACAGAGAGGAGGAGGCATAGCTGTAGGCTGACAGGTGGCCAGGCTCAAAGCTCCAATAACTGCCAGCTGCAAATAATTATCAAATAATCAGGAACTACAGCCACAAATCATGGGCGGGGTTGGAGACCTCCAACCCAGCTCATGACAGATGGGATAGTGAGGGAGATCAAGAAAGTAGTACTACTTGGAATCTAGGCGCATGGCAAAGAGAGAGGTGGCAAAGGCAACAGAAAAGGAATACAGTATAGTGAGTTGTATGAGAGGCTGGACACTAAGGATGGAGAAAATCAGAATCAGAATCAGAATCAGGTTTATTGCCATTGTTCATGTAGTACACAAACTAGGAATTTGTCTCGGTACAATGCTGCAACATTAAACATGATAAGATAAGAGAAATAAACTATACATGTAATAAAGTGTAGGATAAGATTAAGTGATACTGGTCAACAGTTAAAATATATATTAGCCAGCAGCAGATACTGTGGAGAACTATATAGTGCAGTCGGTAATGCAGGAAGAAAACAGTGATGATTGACATGAAATGACTTGTATCGATTGGTTAGACAGAGAGATTGAGCTAACAAGGATGTGCTGCGAG
Source organism: Pholidichthys leucotaenia (assembly GCA_020510985.1). Lineage (NCBI taxonomy): Eukaryota > Metazoa > Chordata > Actinopteri > Cichliformes > Pholidichthyidae > Pholidichthys > Pholidichthys leucotaenia. Next base: position 439,433,036 of record CM035841.1, read on the forward strand.
TTAGGTTGATTAAGGACAGAAATGGTAACCTTACGAGATGTGCATGAAAGAGAAAAAAAAGTCTTCTTTTTATCTCGTGTTAGATAGGTAGCGTTAGCTATTTTATCACATTACAATGTGATGCGTGTTAGCTTATAGTACCATAGACCTGGGACAATTATCTCAAGGGTTTTTATGTTCTGTTTTTAGGCTTTTGCACATATTCCAACATTTACAGTCACATTATGATTATTTTATAGTGATTTCTGAGAAAAATACAAATATGTCATACATTATATACACTACCGTTCAAAAGTTTGGGGTCACCCAGATAATTATTTTGTGTTTTCCATGAAAAGTCACACTTATTTACCACCATGCATTGTAAAATGAATAGAAAATATAGTCAAGACATTGACAATGTTAGAAATAATGATTTGCATTTGAAATAATAATTTTTTCCTTCAATCTTTGCTTTTGTCAAAGAATCCTCCATTTGCAGCAATTACAGCATTGCAGACCTAACATGATTGCACAAGGGTTTTCTAATCATCCATTAGCCTTCTGACGCAATGAGCAAACACATTGTACCATTAGAACACTGGAGTGATAGTTGCTGGAAATGGGCCTCTATACACCTATGTAGATATTGCACCAAAAACCAGACATTTGCAGCTAGAATAGTCATTTACCACATTAGCAACGTATAGAGTGTATTTCTGATTAGTTTAAAGTTTTCTTCATTGAAAAAAAGTGCTTTTCTTTCAAAAATAAGGAAATTTCTAACTGACCCCAAACTTTTGAACGGTAGTGTATATACAGTATATCATAGCAGTCTGTCGTGGGCAACAATGACTGTTTCATTTAGGTCTGATCAGATTCCTCCACACAGCTCTGTCCTTAGCCTTCCGCTGCCAGGAACTCCTGTCGATGTCCAACTTCTTCAAGTTTCTTTTTACAGTGTCTTTAAATCTGAGCCTTGGTCTACCCTGATTGCGTTTGCCTTCGTATAACTGTGAGTAGAGTAACTGCCGAGGGAGACGCTGGTGGTCCATCCTCTCAACATAGCCGAGCCATCTCAGGTTCATCTGCATTAGCATGTCCTCCACTGATGGTAGACAAGCTCGTTTCAACACTTCTATGTTGGTTATCTTGTCTTTCCATGAGATGTTCATTATGGCTCGAAGGTGTCTCATCACGTACGCGTGGAGTTTCTTCACCTGCACTTTGTAGAAAGTCCAAGTTTCAGCACCGTACAATAGAGTAGCCAGTACTGTCGCTCTGTACACTTTGCATTTCACAGGGACAGACACATGTCGATTGTTCCACAGTCTCTCCCTCAAGTTTTCAAACACAGTGCTCACTCTTCCCATTCTGAGAGATAGTTCATCATCCACCCTAGCATTCTCTGAAACAGTACTCCCTAGATACTTGAAAGTCTTGCACTTGACTAGTGACTCTGTACCAATGCTGATCTCTTCTAGTAGTGATGTTGATAACTGGAACTTTGGTGGTTGATAAAGGCACTCTGTCTTCTTGATGTTGATTTTGAGGCTGAATTGGCTAGCTGCTCTTGCAAATTTCTTCACTAAAGATTGCATATCTTCCACGCTGTGTGCAACTAGAGCACTGTCATCGGCAAAGAGCATTTCTCTTACTACCTTTATCGATGTCTTACTCTTGGCTTTAAACTGTGCCACATTGAACAAGTCTGCTTCTTTCCTTGTTTGAATGTATACTCCTTCTGAAGTGTCTTTGAATGCCACCTCAAGCATAGCTGCCACATATAGCGAGAAGAGTGTAGGTGCCATCACACACCCTTGTTTCACCCCATTGCTTACTGAAAAGTTTTTAGACACTGAACCACTCATTGCCACGTTTGCTTGCATACCTGTATGGAGTGCCTCAATCAGGCTGACAAACTTCTCTGTACAACCATATTTCTTGAGTACCTGCCAAAGTCCTTGTCGCAAAACAGTATCAAAGGCTTTACTGAAGTCTATGAAGACTACATAAAGTGGCATGTTCTGTTCAATACACTTTTCTTGAACCTGTTTCAAGCAGAAAAATCATGTCCATTGTCCTTCTTCCATTTCTAAAGCCGCACTGGGTTTCCGGAAGTACATTCTGTGAGATGTGTTCACTGAGTCTGTTAAGTAGTACACGTGAGAGAATCTTACCAACAGTGGCTAGCAGTGATATACCTCGGTAATTTCCACAATCCCTCCTGTCACCTTTCTTGAACAAAGGCACAATACTTGCATCCTTCCAGTCTTGAGGTACTTTCTGGGCATCCCATATCTCTTGGATGAGCTTGTGCAGGCAGTTGATCAGCTGAACACCACCAAATTTCCACACTTCTGCTGGAATTCCATCCCTTCCTGGAGCTTTACTATCCTGTGTTGTCCTGATAGCTGCCATTAGTTCATCAAAATTTGATGGTTCATCCAGACTTGATACAGCTGGTCGCTGCACAAGAGCTTTTTTAGCCTCTTCAGTGAGATCTCCAGGGTTGTTTAGTAGTTGGTCAAAGTGGTCTGCAAATCTGTCCAGGATCTTGTCTTTCTCCTGCAAAACCGTTTCACCATCCATAGCCTTTTGTTGGATCAATCCTCTTGGTTTAGGGCCGTAGATTTCTCTCAAACCTTTGAAAAATGTTTTCATGTCCTTACTGTCTGCTGCAGTTTGAAGTTCCTCCGCTTTTTCATCCCACCAGTTTGACTTCATCTCTCTGGTGCACTTATGTAGCTCACTCTGAGCCTTTGAGTATTTCTTCTTCTTCTTCAACCTTGTGTTACACTGTAGGTGTTCCTGCCTAGCTGTATTCCTCGCTTCTAGTAGTTTCTTCAGGTGTTCATCATGCTCATCAAACCAATCTTGATGTTTCCTCTCAGGGTAGCCTAATACATCACACGCAGTCTGATACACCGTATCCTTCAGTGTTGCCCATTTCTCTTCTATGTTATTCTCTGAGTTGTTGCTGTCCCAGTCTTTCAAGTTTTCATCCATTTCCTGTGCAAGTTCTTCCTGCTTCTTTTGGCCTTTCAGTGCACTAGTATTTAGCTTAAGTGGTGGCTTCGCACCCGTCCTGCAGTGCTGTTTTCATCTCCAAATCCTTAATCTATATCTCAGCATAACATGATCAGTGCCACAGTCCGTGCCTCTCATTGCTCTGGTGTCCCATACATCCCTTGCTTGGATCTTGGGTGCATCCATGTCTTCTTGTGTGTGTCCTTGTGCTTAAATAGAGTGTTGGTTATCACAAGGTTGTACTCTGAACATAGTGCAAGTAGAAGTTCTCCATTAGCATTGCACTTGCCTTCTCTATAACTGCCTAGCACTCCTTTCCATTTCTCGGTGTCCGAACCAACTCTGGCATTAAAATCTCCAACGAGTATCAGAGTGTCATCAGTCGGTACACACCTGATAGTCTAACGTAAATCACTGTAGAACTCTTCCTTCACCTCCTCTGTGATGGTCATTGTTGGGGCATATACACTGATGAGTGTGGCATACATCTTCCACTGTAGTGGGAGTCTCATAGTCATTATCCTGTCGTTGATTGGCACCAGTTCCTCATCAAGCATTGCTGCTATCTCCTTTCTAACTGCAAAGCCCACTCCTGCTTCTCTCCTTTCTTGAGTTGATCTCCCACTCCAAAAGAAGATGTACCCATGATCTTCCAAGCTGTCACATCCAGGCAATCTTGTTTCACTAAGTGCAGCTATGTCTACATTGTACCTGTTCATTTCCAGGGCCACAAGCGCGGTCTGTCTTTCTGGGCGCTGTGATGTTGTTCTGTCCAACAGAGTGCGTACATTCCATTCTGCTACATACAAGGCTGCTGTTTTCCTCTTCTTTTGTCTTCCTGCTCCTAGCTTACTTTTCGCTGCCTGTCGGAGTGTGAACAGATCAGATCAGCGCAGACCTTGTAAGCCCAGGCGACATCCGAGCAGGTATGAGTTGCTTTCTGATTGACCATTTCATGAAACTGCTTGCAAAGTATTTGAGTACTGCTAGCTTTTGCTGGACTAGCAGCACATTCTTGGCAGATAAAGATATTATCAGTGGCAAGGACAAGCCTAGACAAACTGACTCCAGTATCTGTTGCAGTGACTGACCAGATGATAGGTTTTTTTATCTCTGCTCTTTGTGTAGTGCATGTCACAATGCACCGACTGGCACAGTCCACCACAGACCTTGTGACAGATGTGTTTATCTGCCAGGATGTCCAGTCTCACCCTGTGTAACTGGGAGTGGTCCACCACAGACCTTTGGCAGATATTGTTTTTAGTTCTGCCAGGATGCCCTGTTTCACCCTCCACGCCCTCGGAAGTGCAGGGATGTCGGTTGAGTCGCCAATGGCCCAACCCATGAGACAGGTAGTACCGGTTTTCATGGTTATCTGGTAGCAAGCAAGCCAATGCCTGACCTGACACAAATATACAGTATATATACTGTATATATATATATATATATGGCATCCTCATCTCGAAGAGGCAATGATTAGCGCATCAAGGGTTGGAGCAGTGCATGGAATGACTATACAGCCCAATCCTTGAGTGGCAGTCATTGGAGCAGTTGGCACAGATGAAGATTGATGGTGCACGTGTTCATGCTGCACGTTCTTTCCTCGCCGCATGCTTCGTCGCCATCTGGACTCTCGTGTTCGCTTACATCTTGAGAACACCTTCTTTGACACTGTGGCGCCAGGTGGCTCGATCTTTTGCAATAACTTCCCAGTTATTGGCGTTGATCTGTGCATACCACATGTTGCATTTGCAGACATCCTTAAAACGCAACAGTGGTCGGCCCACATGGAGGACACTCACCCGCAATTCTCCGTAAAGGATTTCTCTCGGCAGATGGTCAGGCTTCATGCAGTGCACGTGGCTGAGCCACCAGAGTCGTCTCTTGCTGAGAATTGCAGGGATGCTTGGCAAGTCAGCGGGCTCAAGGACCTCGGTGTTGGGGACTCTGTCCTGCCACTTGATGAGCATAAGGCACCGAAGACAGCGCAGGTGGAACCCGTTTAACCGCTTCTCCTGCCTGGCATAGGCTGTCCAGGACTCGCTGCCATACAGGAGAATGGATAGGATGCAAGCTTGGTTTATGAGTAACTTGGTCTTCAAACTCAGAAGATTGTTGTTCCATACACGCTTGTTGAGTTTGACCATGACAGCAGCTGCTTTGGTGATTCTGGAGCTGATCTTGGTGTCCAGCAAGACCGTGTTTGAAACAGTGGACCCTAGGAAGGTGAAGGCTTCCAGCTAGAGCAGCGTCGTCTGCAAACAGCAGCTCACGTATGAGGACCTCATAGACTTTGGTTTTAGCACGAAGTCTTGCAATGTTGAGGAGTTTTCCATCTGATCTCGTGCGGACGTAGACACCTTCAGGTCAGTCAGCAAAAATCACGTCGGGGTCAAAGATTTGTCCTGGGCTGCACGGTGGCGCAGTGGTTTAGCACTGTGGCAGCACAGTTTTACCCTCGGCCGGGGGATCGCGGGGATCGTGGGTTCGATTCCAGCCCCCGACCAACAGTGAGCTGTGTGGAGTTTGCATGTTCTCCCCGTGTTGCGCGGGTTTACTCCGGGATTTCTCCGGTTTCCTCCCGCATACCAAAAACATGTAGGTTTAGGGCGCTCGCGCACGCAGCGACCAGCAGCCGGTGGCTTGTCACCAGACTGCAAACCGAATCTACCTACGGGTACAAATAAGTAACAAAAAAAAAAAAAAAAAAAAAAAAAAAAGGCATAGTGGAGGGGCATTGAGAAAAAAAATCCCAAAGAGAGTTAGTGCTAGAACGCAACCCTGCTTCACTCCACTGCTGACTGGGAAAACATCTGAGGTGGCTCCATCAAAGCAAACAGTACTATGCATGTCCATGTGGAAGGAGGAGATGATTGCAAGGAGCTTTGGGGGACAACCAATCTTTCGCAGGATCTGGAAAAGCCCGCTTTGACTAACTAAGTCAAAGGCTTTGGTCAGGTCCACGAATGCAAGGAACAATGGCTGCTGCTACTCTCGACACTTCTCCTGCAGCTGACGGAGGGAGAAGATCATATCCACTGTGGACCTTCCAGCTGTGAAGCAACACTGGGACTCGGGATAGACTCGCAAAGCGAGGCTCTGCAGGCGGAACAGGGTGACCCGGGCAAAGTCTTTGCCAATTATACTCAGAAGAGAGATGCCACAGTAATTGTTGCAGTCACTGCGGTTGCCTTTGTTCTTATACAGCGTGACTATGTTGGCATCTCTCATATCTTGGGGAATGTGACCTTGCTCCCAGCAAAGGCAGAGGAGATCATATAGTGGCTGTAAGATGGCTGTTTTCCCATGTTTCAGAACTTCATCAAGCTCTTCCATGACTGGTAGGCCAGGAAAGGGGTCGAGGGCAACGTCAGTCACGATGTTCTGGGTCGAGTACAATTCAAGATAATGCTCGACCCAACGCTGGAGTTGCTTATGCTTGTCGGTGATGGCTTTGCCTGTCTTGGCTTTGAGCGGTGCTGTTTTGATGCTTGTGGGGCCAATAGCTGTTTTGATGCCCTCATACATTGCTTTGGCATATCCGCCATCGGCAGCTACCTGGATGTTAGTGCACAGGTTCTGCCAGTACTCACTGGCGCAACGGCGGGCAATCTGCTGTGCCTTGCTCCTTGCTTCTCGAAGGGTGTTGCGTGTGCCAGGGCAAGGGTTCTGCTTGTGAGCCAGCAGTGCTTCTCTTTTGGCCTCTGTGACTGGCTGCATTTCATCCCAGTGAGCCTCAAACCAGTCAGCGTTCTTGCATTCTTTCTTTCCAAATGCAGTCATGGCTGAGTCGTAGATGGCGTCACGAAGGTGGTTGCATTGGGCGTCCATGTCGCCTGGGATATCAGACTGGAGGTGAGCTTCAAGTTTCCTCTGAAAGTTGTCAGCAAAGGTCTGAGCCTTGATCGGATCAGAAATTCCACAGGTGTTGATGCGGGGGCGACCCTTAGTCTTGGCATTGTGGATCTTCCTTGGCTTCATTCTGACCTTACTGGCAACAAGGGAATGATCTGTATCACAATCAGCACTGTGATAGTTTCTCGTGTGAAGAACACTGCTGAGGTCCGCTCTTCTGAGATCCGCTCTTCTTCTTCACTTGAAGTAGGAGTTTGTAATGCAGAGGCCGTGATGACAACAGAATTCCAAAAGCCTCTGTCCGCACTCGTTCATCCTGCCTATGCCAAAGTGGCAAGACAGGATGGCCACACTTGCCAGTCTGCTCCAACAAGAGCGTTGAAGTCGCCTAGCAAAAATAAGCTTTCATAACGGGGGATTCTAGATAGCACTTCCTCTAGAGCCCCATAGAACTGATCTTTGGCTTCTGGAGTGGACGTGAGGGTTGGGGCATACACAGAAAGGATGTTCACAAAGCCCGACAATGTCTTCATGCGGAGGGCAAGGATTCTTTCGGACCCTCCTGTAGGGGTTTCTGTGGTGGCGATCAGCAAGTTCCTCACTGCAAAACCTACGCCATGCTGCCTGGACTTGTCCTGGGACAGCCCTACCAAAAAAAGGTGTAGTCTGATTCTCTGAGAGAGCCGCTGTCAGCCAGGTGGGTTTTCTGAAGGCAGACAACATCAATGTTAAGTCGTGTCAGTTCCTTATTGATGATGGCGGTCTTACGAGAGTCATCCATTTGTTGGAGAACAGCAGTAAGTCCAGGGCACATGGTGTGAACGTTCCAGCTTGCAAATAGAACAGCTGGAGTCTTCGTATGTTTCTCCTTTTGACTGTCTGGTTCAGATTGGCGCTTGCTTGTTGGGAGAGCCCCTAAAGTCTATGCAGCCAGTAGAGCAGGCAAGTCATGGCGGGGTGGCACCTTACTGGCTGGGGCTGCCCAGCTTGAGGCGGGCGGTAGCTGCACAATGAAGCTGTGAAGGCTTCTCCCACCGTCGGACGAGACCCCTGGCGCTCCTCGCTATGCCAATCGGTTGGAGCTTATAACCGGTAACTGCCTCGTCCCGTGTTGTGCCGGAATCTTGCGACGCCGCTGGAGTGGCTTCTCCAGTTTGCCCTAAAAAGCCTGGGCGGGGTAGTATTGAGACACTGGGCTGCCCATACGTCAGTGTCCTCCTCTTGGTGTCACTGGCTGATTCCAAAGGAAAGGATGACCCAATACAGTTTGGGACCAGTTCCACTGCAGGAGTTGCCGGAAGTAGTGCTGAGCATCTGCCAACCGCCTTAGGGCTCCACTCCTGATTTATCCTTGAGGTTTACTCCCGAAGCCTTTCCTGTAATCAGGTATAGCCACAAGGCAGCAGAGGTTTGGAATCAGAGTTCACCTTCTCCTAGGTAGTTTGTCGGCCAAGGCTAACGGGCACAACCTGCCTGATTTGAAATCAGAGTGGTCCTTCTCCTAGGTGGACTGACACCCAAGCCTGACGAGCCCCACCTACCCAGAGCAACCTGGTTATAGCACCAGAGACTTGCTGACACCCTCTGTCATTTAGTGAAAACAGGGTCGGCACGAGAAGCCAGACAGTAGGATTTGGTCAGGAGAGGCAATTGGAGAGACGCTGTGCTATGAGTGGGGTATTTCAGTGGAAATGTAGGTGCTCATTTCTGCATTCCACCCCAGCACGACCTAACCCATTTAGACACCACATATCTCTCTCTCTCTCTCTCTCTCTCTCTCTCTCTGTATATATATATATATATATATATATATATATATCAAGGCAATATCAAGGCGTTCCCAGAACAGCTTGGAGATGTAGTCACTCCAGCCTGTCCTGGGTCTGCCCTGGGGTCTCCTCCCAGTGGGACATGCCCAAAACACCTCAAGTGGTAGGTGTCTAGGCGGCATCTTGATCAAATGCCCAAACCACCTCAACTGGCTTCTTTCAGTGTGGAGGAGCAGGAGTTCTACTCTGAGCCTCTCCTCACCTGTCTCTAAGGGTGAGTCCTGCAATCCTACAGAGAAAGCTCATTTCAGCCGCTTGAATCTGCGATCTCATTCTTTCGGTCATTATCCAAAGCTCATGACCATAGATGAGGGTAGGAACATAGATTGACTGGTAAATTGACAGCTTTGCTTTAGAGCGCAGCTCCCTCTTCACCACGACAGACCGGTACAAGTCTGCATCACTGCATATGCTGCTCCAATCTATCTGTCAATCTCTCACTCCATTCTCCCCTCACTCGTAAATAACACCCCAAGATACTTGAACTCCTCCACTTGGGGCAGGAGCTTGTCCCCAACCCAGAGAGGAAAATCCACCTTTTTCCATCTAAGGACCATGGACTCGGACTTGGAAGTGCTGATTCTCATCCCAGCTACTTCACACTCAGCAGCAAAACGTTCCAGTAAGACCTGTAGGTCATTGGTCGATGAAGCCAACAGGACAACATCATCTGCAAACAGCAGAGATGAGATCCTCTGGTCACCAAGCATGACACCCTCCAATCCCTGGCTGTTCTTAGAAATCCTGTCCATAAAAATTATGAACAGGATTGGTGACAAAAGGCAGCCCTGGTGGATTCCTGTCACGCCGCGCCGCTCATCAGCGGCGCCACCTGCTCGCACACCTGTTAATCATCAGCGGCGAGGAATATAAGCCGCCTCGCTCTGAGCTTCGGCCTGAAGCCTTCAGACTTCATTCCCCGTCTACGTGACGCAACACTCTCTTCAGCACGACACTGTCCGGTAAGGATCACGTACCTTATCTTCTCCAGTCTGCTCCCCTGTGCACAGGTGGATTCCTCGGCGGCGGACAACTCCGTTCCTCGTCCCTCCTCGCTGCTGCACCGAGTCCTGCAGGTGGCTGTCTCCCGGGTCCCGTCCTTGTTGTGCCAGTCATCTGTCCCAAGCAAGTAAGCTTCTCCCTCGCCTATTATTCCTCCTGTGTTGGTGTGTGCCCATCACCCTGTGTCTCTGTTCTCTCCCATAGGGTTGCCGGCTGTACGGTCTCCTGCCTCTGTGCCTGAAGCAGACGCCGCCACCAACACATTAACATTCCGCAGACACACACTCATACACCCCTGTTGTTAATAAACAGTTTGAACTACTCTGAGCCTGTGTGTGTGCGTCTCCTGAGCCGAACGTTATGTCAGATTCCTACTCTCACTGGGAATGAGTCTGACCGAGTGTTGGCAATACGAACCAAACTCTCACAACGGTTGTATAGAGACTGGATAGCTCGTAACAACAAGCCTGGTTCCTCATAATCCCAAAGTTGGCATGGCAAACCTGGATGTGGTTCCTCTCTTCAAAAAGGGGAACCAGAGGGTGTGTTCCGACTTTAGACCCTTCAGCCTCCCTGGCAAGGTCAATGCCAAGGTACTGGAGAGGAGAGTCTGGCTATTGGTCAAACCTCAGATTCAGGAGGAGCAATGTGGAGCAATTTTCAATCTTGCTGTGGCACATCGGAGGAGCTCTTTACCCTTTAGTACAAAAGCCTTTGTTGGTAATAACAGCTTCCTGATAGCTCATGTTACAACATGTGCCTAAGATCTGGAAAGAAGCCGTGGTTTTTCCCGTTCCAAAATCCAGCTGTCCTAAAATGGTAAACGACTTTAGACCAGTTGCTTTGACTTCAATCTTAATGAAAATTTTTGAAAAACTGGTCAGATGTGAGGTCCTAAAGCAGACTGAGCATGCATTGGATCCTCTGCAGTTTGCTTATAGGCCTCACAGAGGAGTGGAGGATGCCACTGTCACTCTGTTTAACATGCTTTTTAAACATATGGATTTTAATGGGACACACGCCAGGCTTTTATTTGTGGACTTTTCCTCCGCCTTTAATACAATCCAACCTCATATCTTAGCTGAAAGGCTCCTGCAACAATTTGATTTGAGCAATAATCTGGTGGGTTGGATTCTGGATTTCTTAACCAACAGGACGCAGAGAGTAAGGGTCAATGGTACATTGTCTGACCTAAAGTGCTCTTCTACTGGCTCTCCTCGGGGGGGGGGGGGGGTGTTGTCACCACTACTCTTCATCCTGTACACAAACATGTGTCGGAGCAGACATGACAACAGACACATTATAAAGTATGCTGATGATTCAGTTATTGTCAGTCTCCTCCAGGATGGTGAGAGTGGCCACGGCCCAGTTGTTGATGATTTTGTTCACTGGTGTGAGGATTCCTACCTGCAGCTGAATACGACAAAAACTAAGGACATGATTATTGACTTTAGGAGGAAAACTCCCAGGCACAAAGTCACCGTACTAAAAGGCCAGACCACCGAATGTGTACAATCCTACAAATCTCTTGGGACGATTATTGATAGTAATTTAAAGTTTGAGGAGAACTGTGAAAGGGTGTGCAAAAAGGATCAGCAACATTTGCATTGCTTGAGAAAACTTGCACGCTTCCAAATTGACCGAACCATAATGACAATGTTTTATCGGGCTTTTATTGAATCTTTTTTATCCTTTTCTTTAGTGTCATGGTTTGGTCAAATAAAACTGAAACAGATGAAATCCTTGGATCAGGTAGTTAGATGGTCCAGTCATTTGCTTGGTGAGTCAAAGCTGAGCCTGACATCCCTGTACACCAGACAAGTACAGAGGATGGCTACCTCCATTTTAAATGATGACTCCCACCCTTTGCACTGCAACTTTCAGCTTCTTCCCTCAAGACGGAGGTTTGCTGTCCCAAAAAGTAAAACCCAGCGCTACAAAAACAGCTTTATTCCTGCTGCTGTCAAAGAGTTGAACAAGCTGTAACAATATATTGCACATAATTTAGTTACCTATTTATTAACTCCATTTTATATTTACTTATTTTTGTAGGATGTTACTTGGGTTCTAAATATTTTATTGAGTTTTAGACCTTTGAGTTTTTAACCTCTTTGACTAGTTTTTAACTTTTAATATGACTCTTCTCTCCTACCTCTGGTTTTTCTCTCATCTCTTTGTCTTTTTATACCCTGATTGATGGAGCCTTGAGTATTTTTATCATGTTCATAGTCAATTTCATGTGTGCCTGTGTTTGTGTCTATGTTGAATGTAATTTGTGGCTTGTAAATATGGATGTCACCAGACTGCAAAACAAATCTGCCTACGGTTACAAATAAAGTCATCCGAACCTGAACCTGAACCTGAACCTCCTGTATGGAGAAACTAGGTCATGATTATAGTGAGTGACTGAGGGAGGGAGGCCTGTAACAGGCAAATGTGAATCAGGTTTTTATATTGTGTATTTATAATTTTGTTTGCATTGATGTATGTGGATATTGTTTATACTGTTTTCATTTTGTTTTTTCCTCATCTTTCTCTCTTTTTACCTGTTTCTTTTCTCTAAAGCCCATCCAGGGACAAGAGTTGCAAATTAGCTTAATATTATACACTCTTTGTGCAACAAATCAGATTTTTTTTTTGTCTATGTTTATTACACTGTCCCTGACAAATAAACAAATAAATAATGAAATAAATAAATAAAACGGGCTGAGGTCTCTGAAGTGGAAAAAAAAAAAACAAAACTCTTTAGTGGCCGGGCCCAGGGGGTGGATGAGATTCGCCCTGAATACCTCAAGGTTCTGGATGTTGTAGGGCTGTCATGGCTGACACACCTCTGCAACGTTGCGTGGAGGTTGGGAACAGTACGTTTGGCATGGCAAACCAGGGTGGTGGCTCCTCTTTTTTCAAAGGGGGACCGGAGGGTGTGTTCCGACTTTAGGGGGAATTACACCTCTATGGGAAGGTTTATGCAAAGGTACTGGAGAGAAGAGTCCGACCGTTGGTCGAACCTCGGATTCAGGAGAAGCAATGTGGTTTTCGTCCTGGCCGTGGCACATCAGACCCTCTTTACCCTTTCGAGAATCCTCGAGGGTTCGGGGGAGTTTGCCTAACAAGTCCACATGTGTTTTGTGCACTTGGAGAAAGCATTCGATCACATCCTTCGTGTTTTTTTTGTCGGGGGTGCTGCAGGAGTCTGAGGTATCAGGCTCATTGTTATGAGCTATCTGGTCCCTATACGACCGTTGCAAGAGTTTGGTTTGTATTGCCAACACTCAGTCGAACTCGTTTCCAGTGAGAGTTGGACTCCGCCTTCTCTGTCTCTGATTCTGTTCATAATTTTTATGGATGGGATATCTAGGTGCAGCCGAGGATTAGAGTGTGTCATGGTCGGTGACCACAGGATCTCATCTCTGTTGTTTGCAGATGATGTTGTTCTGTATGCTTCATTGAGCAATGACCTACTGATCTTGCTGGGACAGTTTGCTACTGAGTGTGAAGTGGCTGGGATGAAAATCAGCACCTCCAAGTCCAACTCCATGGTGCCCAGCTGGAAAAAGGTGGATTGTCCTCTCTGGGTTAGGAACAAGCTCCTTCCCCAAGTGGAGGAATTTAAGTATCTCGTGGTCTCATTCGCTAGTGAGGGGAGAATGGAGCGAGACATTGACAGATGGATAGGAGCAGCCTCTGCAGTGATGCAGACATTGTACTGGTCTGTTGTGGTGAAGAGAGAACTGAGCTCTAAAGCAAAGCTGTCAATTTACCAGTCAATCTACATTCATACTCTCACCTATGGTTATAGGCTTTGGGTAATGACCAAAAGAATGAGATCACAAATACAAGCGGCTGAAATGAGCTTTCTCACTAGGATTGCAGGACTCACCCTTAGAGATAGGGTGAGGAGTTCCGTCACCGGGAGAGGCTCAGAGTAGAACTGCTGCTTCTCCACATCGAAAGGAGTCAGTTGAAGTGGTGAGGGCATCTGATCAGGATGCCTCCTGGACAACTCCCATTTGAGGTGTTTAGGGCTCATCCCACTGTGAGACCTTGGGGCAGACCCAGGATATGCTGAAGGGACTACATTTCCTAGCTTATTTGGGAATGTCTTGGTATCCTCTCTGAAGAGCTGGAGCAGGTGGCCGGGGAAAGGGAAGTCTTGGCATCTCTGCTTGGGCTGCTGACTCCGTGACCCAGACCTCCAGAAAAGCGGTAGAAAATAAATGGATACATGGACAACATACAAAGAAAGCAATTTAGTTCAGATTTCAGAATCTGTTGTCCCTTAAACAAGCAGGGAGTAAGTTTAAAAGGTGAAAAGATAAGAGTACAGCACACATAAAAACAATTTAGGAGTACAATTTAAAATCCCATTTAAGGGAGAAAGTCAATGCTTGAAGGCTTGATTACTTAGAATTCTTTTTTTTTTAGTTTCTGTGGAAAAGTCGGTAATTTTTTCTGTTCTACAATGAAGTGGGGAGCTTGTTCCATTCCTTTATACCTTTGTATGAGAAGGCTGATTGTCCTAAAGCAGTTTTACATAGGGGGATGCAACAATACCACCTAGAGGAAGTTCTTGTTATTATGGTATTTTGTTCAGAAGTAAAGTACACAAATGTCTGAAGAGGTGGGGATGCAGAACCATGGACAGTTTTAAAAAAAAACACCCGTATATTTGCATACATGATTGATTAACTTGTCAGCCACTTCTTCGGAATCCTTCCCATGTGTGTAGATGACTGTGTCATCTGCATACATCTGAATTTTTATGCCATCTTCACATGCTGATAGCAAATCATTAATATACAAAGTAAAAAGCAATGGGCCTAAAATTGAACTTTGTGGTACTCCCATTGTGCATGCCTTTGATTGGAATACAGTACTGTTTATGCGCACACACTGGGAGTGACCAGATAGATATAATTTTAACCAGCTAAGGGGATTCATGGACAGTTTATTTCCTGATAGTTTAGAAAGAAGGACTGAGTGACTGACCTATCAGGCTTTACCTAAGTCTAAAAAGACAGACCTCAGTCCCATGTTTCCCAATGCTCCACTACCAGTCCAGTCTCTAAGGTGGCCATGACAGCTGTCCAGCCCTTGTGCGAATGAGCCCCTCTGACTGTGTAGCCCCTTGTTGGTTTGGAAAGGCCACAGGCGGGATATTGACAGATGCAGCCTTTGCAATAAGCTTTACAGGGCTTGACACCACCATAGCTGGAGAAATCTCATCGCCACTACTCTCTGCAATGTGAGCAGGTCCTGGGTCATCTTCACCCCCAGCCCCTGTAACAGATGGGTCAGCCACTCTCAGGTCAACACTTTTGCATTGATAGACAGAACAGTCAACATCCACCAGATATGATCTAGGTGCAATCTTGCCGAGACAGGTCCTAGCCCCCCAGAGGCGGGCATTATCCCCAGGCAGTGGCTTCATACTGACCATCTCACCAACCTCCAGCTGGCCTGTGCAGACCAATCGATCACAGAAGGACTTAGCAAGCTGCCTTCTGTTCCACATCTTTTCAGTGACACCTGTCACCACAGCTTGTTCGAGGAGTTTATTTGTCACAGGAACAGATATATTCAGCTGGTGAGACATGAGCTGCTAAGCTGGGCTGCTGTCCATGTTTCCAGTTGGCGTGTTCCTCCAGTACAATATCACCTTCCAGGGGTTATTGTGATTAAATGCGGCTTTGCAGAGCATTTTTTTTTTTTTTTTTGCAATCTTGATGGCTGACTCTTCCTTGCCATTTGCCTTGGGGTGTCTCGATGAGGAGATCACATGCTCAAATTCCCATTCGGAGGCAAAGCGAGCAAAATGAGCTGTAAACTGAGGGCTGTTGTCTGTGATGATCTTGTCTGGCTGGCCATGTCTTGCAAACTGTGCCTTAAAGTGCCTGATGACTATCTCAGTGGAGAGGTCAGGGAGCAGCTCAGTCTCCCAAAAATAAGAATAATGATCAACAATGAGAAGGTAGTCTTTTTGCCCGTGACTGAATAGATCCATACTGACAATCTGCCACGGCCTGGTTGGCAGTTTGGGGGAGAGTATGGTTTCTTTCTGCTGGTCATGGGTGAACATGTTGCAGGTTGTACAGGCTCTCACAAAGTCTTTAATCTCCAGTATAAGGTCTCACGAGCTTCCCAGTAGCATGCATCTCCCCCTATGAGACTGAAGTGCAGGCACACCAGCATCTCTGGGTGTAGCGATCTGGAAATAACTATCTGCCCTCTGATCAATATACCATTCTATGCACTGATTTCATCCCAATAAAGCCAAAATCCTCTGATGATGAGAGATGCCTCTTCTCTGATGTCTGGCCAGCCTGCAAGAACTGTGGAGCGCAGCATCTGGAGAGTTTCATCCTGATCAGTGTGCCACCTTATTTGTTCGAGGTGTTGGTCAGTGACATTAAGGTAGTCTGCCTAGTTCACATGTTGTGCATCTTCCTTCACCTCTTGCAGCAAGCCTACGGCATGCTGCTGGTAGATTGCTTCCCTGCCAGTACATGCTGCTGTAGCCCTGCTGAGTGTGTCACTGATGAACATCTCCTGACCAGGCTTGTAGACAACTTTCAAGCTGTAGTTTTGTAGGGTCATAAGCATGCCTTGAAGTCTCTTAGGGGTGCTGAGAAGTGGCTTGTTGAACATTGAGATCAGATGCTTGTGATCTGTCTCAGCCGTAATTATATTCCAACCATACAAAGAGTCGTTAAGTCTTTGGCAAGCAAAAATTATGCTGAAGCACTCTTTCTCAACTTGTGCATAATTCCTTTCCATATCAGTGAGGGCTCTTGAGGCAAATGCAATGGGTTGGCCCTCCTACATGAGACAGCAGCCGAGGCCACTCTGGCTAGCATCGCTCTGGATTGTGACTTGGTCACATCATAGTAACACAGTACTGGCATGGTTGTGGCCATTGACTTGAGTTCCTGCATTGCTGCATCATGTTTAGGAAGTCAGTGCCAGGGTGTGTCTTTGTCCAGCAAGTATCACAGTGCAGTGGTTCACAAACAATTCACAGATGCTGTATAAACCTAGCAAGGTAGTTGGCAGAACCCACAAGACGTTGTACACCCTTGAGATTGGTCGGATTAGGCATGTTGATGATGGCTCTCACCTTTTCTGGATCGGCTGAAAGTATATGGCCATGAAACCTGACTTCTGCCACCTTGAATTGCAGCTTCTTTAAACCTAACTTCAGCTTTACATCCTGGCAATGCTCCAGCAGTGCCAGGAGCTTGGTGTCATGGTCAGACTCTACCTCTTAATCTGTGTCACCATAGCCCACCACCAGTATGTCGTCGGCAATGGGGTCAATGCCTTTCAGACCTGCCAACAGCTTGTGTTGCTTCCGTTGATATACTTCTGAGGTGACTGGCACTCTAAATAGCAGTTCTCCCCCAAGGGGTCCAGAATGTGATCATAAGACTGCTTTCAGTGTCCAGTTTGCAGTGCAGGAAGGCGTTTCAGGCATCCATCAGATTCAAAACTCTTGCTTTTGGTAGAATGTAAAGGATATCCTCCAGTGTTGGCATGATGTAGTGTGAACACTTAAGAGCTTTGTTTAGAAACTTAGGATCAAGGCATACTCTCAGTTTTTCCGGCCTGCTCACTATTACCATATTACTGATCCTGTCTGTAGGTTCAGTGACAAGGGCAATGTGGCCAGCTGAGCCTTAACTGCTGCCTTCATAGAAATGGGGACATTGCAGGGAGCACACTGAACTGCAGGAACGTCAGGATCCAGATGTAAATGTACTTTGCCTGGCACAGCTTCAACAGGTGAAGTGAATACATCACTGCACTTGTTGATAAGCTTTTCCTTGGTCAGTGGTCTTGGTGGCTGTGCATGATCAACTTTAAGCACATTATCAGGGATTGTGAAGTGGATGAACCCGAGACGTTCACTGGTGTCCCCTAATAACAGTGATTGCTGCCCCTTTTTCACAATCTCAAATGAGAGCTTGTGTTTGTGACCTTGTCCTGTACACTCAGTGTCAAATGCTCCGAAATAGTCCACTAGCTCTCCTGAGTACAGCTTAAGACAGGCATTGCTAGGGTGGAGCTTTGCACTGGGTGCTAATGTTTCTTTATCTTTGAGTGTCATTATGTCACAAGCGGCCACTGAGTCCAACTGACATCTTTGTGGTTTGTTGCAGCTCCTCTTCATCTGCCACCCCTCAACTTAGCCCCGGTCTTCCCCGTCAGAGAATCATTGTCTGCTCCCTCCAAGGTAAATAAAAATATAATGTATAAGCATTCCAAAGTGATTAAGCAAAAAATTGGTAAAACTCAAATTAAATTAAATTACCCTTATTGACATTCAACCGTACAACCAATCGTGTACAGCAGAATGAGATTGTGCTTTACCTATCTACAGTGTAAATCACACACACCCCAAGTGCAGAATCAGAGGGCTGCTGCCATGCAAGGCGCCGCCACAGAGTTCCCTCCTCCATTCCATTTATTGCTGAGCACCAAGCTGGACAGCAGGAAGTTCCACTTTTATATGGTCTTTGGCATGACCCGGGCGGGATTTGAACCCCTGCCTCCCGGGTGTGGAGCGGGTGCTCTACCAACTGAGCCACCACTCTGATAAACATGTAGCCTCTAAATTTGACCTGGCCTCTGTTCCTCCTCATAATTTAAAAATCAAATGTGGTTTGTTAAATATTAAGTCTCTAACTCCCAAGTCTCTGCTAGCCCATGATCTGTTAATTGATCATCAGATTGATTTAATATCCCTTACAGAGACTTGGTTAGGGCAAGAGAATTACAAATCAACTCCCTCTGGTTATTTAAACTGTCAAAATCCCTGAAGTTCTGGTCATGGAGGAGGAGGAGCAACAATTTACCCTTCCAAATTACTAGTTAATGTAAAGCAAAAAAACATGTTATAATTCGTGAGAGCCTGGTCCTCAGTATTGGGCATTTTAGCAAATTTAGGTTAAACCCAATTTTATTTGGAATAGTTGATCGTCCTCCCTCAGCTTACTCAGAGTTTTTATCCAAATTTGCCAAATTCTTAACAGATTTAGTGCTTGTAATCAGATAGAATAATTATAGTAGGGTAGTACATCTACAGTACATGTAGATGTAGATAGTGATTGCCTTAATATTGCATTTAATTCAATATTAGACTCGATGGGGTTTTCTCAGAAAGTAGGAAATTCTACCCATTATCTCCACCACATGTTGGACCTTGTTCTGACATATGGCATAGAAATAGAAAATCTGGTAGTGTCCCCTCATAACCCTGTACTGTAAGACCATTGTCTGTAACCTTTGATTTTACTATTTCTGACTATTTGGCTCCGAAAGAAAAATATTAGTACAGTAGATGCCTCTCAGATGATGTTGTTACCAAATTTATGCAGATTGTTTCCTCTATGCCATGTGTCAACACAACAGAAATAAGCTATGGAGAGCTTGTTCCTTCCGTAATTGATAGTGCTACAGCTTCTCTGCATCAGATTCTAGACATGGTGGCACCTTTAAAAAAGAAAAAGTCTAATCAGAGATTTCTAACTCCTTGGTTCAACACAGAAACTCGTAGCTTAAAACAGAAGACTTGTCAATTAGAAAGAAAATGGTGCTCCAATAAATTAGATGAAATCTATTTAGCTTGGAGAAATTATCTTCTAATTTATAAAAAAAAGTCTCTTAGGAAAGCTAGAACGAGTTATTATTCTGCATTAATAGAAGAGAACAAGAATAATCCCAGGGTTCTTTTCAGCACTGTAGCCAGACTGACAGAGTCAGGACTTGTCAAGCCTAACATTCCCTTAGAGCTTACTAGTCAGGACTTTATGAACTTTTTCAATAATAAAATTTCATCAATCAGAGATAAAATCAGTCAGATTCTTCCCACCATTAACTTAAATACAGTAACTACTACAACTCCTTCAACTGATATCGGTTTGGATGAGTTTACTCCAACTGGCCTTTTAGAGTTAGATAAAATAATTTCCTCATCCAAGCCTTCAACTTGTCTTTTAGACCCTATTCCTACCAGGTTATTTAAAGAAGTCTTCCCATTTATTGGTAGCTCTTTTCTTTAAATAATCAATTCTTCATTAACATCAGGCCATGTATCACAGGCTTTTAAAACTGCTGTAATTAAACCCTTACTCAAAAAGCCAATGCTGGATCCAGGAGTTTTAGCTAACTATAGACATATCTCTAATCTGCCTTTCATTTCAAAAATCTTAGAAGGAGTTGTTGCTACACAATTATTTGACCACTTACAGGGAAATGATTCATTTGAAGAGTTTCAGTCTGGGTTTAGAATCCATCATAATACTAAAACAGCTTTAGTGAAGGTCACTAATGACCTTCTTATTACATCTGATGATGGACTTGTTTCTGTATTTGTCCTTTTAGACCTTAATGCAGCTTTTGATACTACTGATCATAATATTTTACTTTATAGAACACCATGTTGGACTTAATGGAACAACGTTGCAGTGGTTTAGATCTTATTTATCTGATAAGTTCCAGTTCATGTCAATATTGAGTTTTCTTCCAACTCAAAGCTCAGTCACGGAGTTCCACAGGGATCGGTGCTAGACCCTATTCTTTTTAGTTTATATATTCTTACGCTGGGCAACATTACTGGAAAGCACTGTATACATGTTCATTGTTATGCAGATGACACACAATTATACCTGTCAATGAAGCCAGATGATAGTAATCAATTAGCCAAATTAGAGGCTTGTCTTAAGGAAATCAAAGCTTGGATGACTTGTAACTTCCTGCTATTAAATTCAGATAAGACTGAAGTCATTCTAGTTGGTCCAGAAAACCTTAGAAATACCTTTCCAAATAAAACTCTTTGTTTGGATGAGGTCACTCTTTCTCTTAAAGAGTTATGAGAGGAACCTTGGAGTTTTTGTTGAGCAAGATCTGTTTTTTTTAATTCACATATTCAACTTGTTTTGAAGACTGCCATCATTTGCGTAATATTGTCAAGATTAGGAGCATCTTGTCTCAGAATGAGGCTGAGAAACTAACCCACACTTTTGTTAGCTCTAGATTAGATTATTGTAACTCTTTATTATCAGGTTGTCCTAAAACATCTTTAAAAAGTCTTCATCTGATCCAAAATGCTGCAGCAACAGTTTTAACAGGTACTAGAAAGACAGTTCATATCTCTCCGGTTCTGGGCTCCCTTCATTGGCTTCCCATAAAGTTTAGAATTAAGCTTAAAATCCTTCTTCTGACTTACAAATCACTCCCAAAATGCTGGAATAGTTGTAATACCTAGAATCTCCAAAAGTACAATGGGAGGCTGAGCCTTCAGTTAACATGCTCCTCTCCTGTGGAACCAGCTGCCAATCTGGATTCGGGAGTCAGACTCAAACTCTGTTTTTAAGAACAGGGTTAAAACCTTCCTTTCTGATATAGCCTATAATTAGGGTGGGATCATGTGCCCCGAACCCTCCCTTAACTATGCTGCTAATAGGTTTAGACAGCCGGGGGACCTCCAAACAGTGCACTGGGCTTTAATCCTTTCTTCACTCTCAATGAAATATTTTTGCTGGTCATTAACATCTGTTTGTTCTCTCCCATAGATTGAGTCCCCATCGTGCTGCTTGCTCTCTACATGTCTGTTCTTTTCTTCTTCATCTCTATCCCCTCACCCCCCAGTCAGTGGTAGCAGATGACTGCCCCTCCCTGAGCATGATTCTGCTGGATGTTTCTTCCTGCTAAAAGGAAGTTTTTCCTCTTCACAGTCACCAAGTGCTTGCTCACAGGGGATTGCCTGATTGCAGGGGTCTTTCTGCAATTGTGGGGGTTTCCCCTACAGTTGAAAGTGCTATGAGATGACTGTTGTTGTGAAATGGGGCTATATAAATAAATTTGAATTGAATTGAATTGAATTGTGCAGTCATAATGTTACAAACCATTTCTTGCCTTTAGCTTATCCTAATGCACCGACTGACTCAGTCATGAATAGGTTTTACTTGTCCTCACTGCTCTATTCAGAAATCTCTGCCTCTTCATTCATCCAGTGCACTTTACTTATCGTGCTTCCCCTTTTGCTTTTTTGGCACACTTTTGCAGAGTGATTATTATTCCCACATAATTTGCACTTTTTCCCAATGGCCAGCAGTGCTCTTTCCCCTTTGAATGAGAATTGCCACAGCATTTGCATGATTATCCAGTGTCTGCCATCTTGAGTGAGTTGCTCTGCTTCGATTTGTTATGCCTGGCTGGTTGCCTTGCAACGGAGTGAACGGCATCAGTGTGTAGAGCCTGTGGACTTGTCATACCCATCACTCACATTCTCATGTCAGTCTGGTCTGCTGTGCAGCACATTTCAATAGCAGCGAGTAAGGTGAATTTCTTTATTCTTAGCAACCTGTGCCTAGTGCTTCGCTGGTAATGTCCAGCACTATTTTTGTCACGGGCAGTGAGAGTGGGCCCCTCCCCTCCTGCCGCACGTTCAAAAACTCGTCACTGCACCTGAGGCAGAGGACACACCTGCACCCGCTCATCAGCCAGCGTATTTAAGGAGGTCTCCTCCGCGCAGCCAATGCTGGCTCGTCAGGGTATACTGCCCTAATTCAGGCCTAACTGGCTTAAGGACTTTGCATTCGCTAAATAAATAAATATTCAGGCAAGCAGATCTTTTTGTAAAAAAAACTTGGACAAGTCGTCTAACTGTACTCGTTTCTCTCTTACAGGTTGCTGCCATCATGTGGGTGTGTCTCGGGACTGCATGCGCTCTCCTGCCACCTCACCAATACCACAGCAACAAATCTTCACCCGGTCAGGCACTACTAGCTCATTCCCCCTACCCTACTCGTTTGTCTGTTCCCCGCTGGAGTCCTACCAGTCCATCCTCGGAGTCCCGAGTAAGTGACAATTCGGCTCGCCCATATTCCCTACTCTGCTCTCCCACTGAGAGGTCTCGCTTTCTCTCCACAGGTGGATTGATTCTTCTGGCGATTGGCTGTTTAACTGTGTGCTGTTTTTTTCACATTTAATAAACTGTTGAATGTTCTCCCCCTTGTGTAGTTCCGTCCTGTGCTAGCATCATGCATGTGAGCTGTCAGCTTAATCAGGACAGAACGAGCCAGCCCGGACGATAGCTCAGCCGGTGCTTTGTCACAGGAGCTGTCAGCTCTGGATCGCCTGTTAGCGACCGAGCACCAGTTTGCTGTGCTGACGCAGCAGGTAACTAATTAACTAACTCCAGCTTTGGTCTCAATCATCTTCCCCGGTTCCACCTCCTCAGCCTGCTCCCTGCGCTACGGTGCGGCATACCACCACCATTCCCATGCCTACCCCATACGTGGGGCAGGTGGGGAAATGTAAGAGTTTTTTTAATTCAGGTACATACTGTATGTATTTGGAGCAGGTCGAGGAGGAGTTCCCGGGAGATGCGGCCAAGATAGAGCTTTTTATGCTGCTGTTGAAGAACCGAGCCCTTGATTGGGCACGCTCCACGTTAGGCAACCCCGAGGGATGGTGCTATACGTTCAGCCAATTTGTTGACGCCTTCACTTGCGCAATCGTCCAAGAGTGAGGGCAATGTGATGAGCCACCTGATGACGCTCCTCCTGGGCACCCGGTCAGCGGTCGAGTACTTGGTGGAGTTCTGAGTTGTTGCTGCAGACTCTGGGTGGAATGAAATTGGTTTGCGCAGTGCATTCCTCCACGGGTTGAACGAACAGCTGCGGGACAACCTGGCAGTTCACCTTGTTCCTAAGACCCTCGATGATCTAATAGCTCAAGCTGTCGGTTTGGATAACCGGCACCATGAGTGCGCGAAGGAGTGCAAGTCCTTCTCTCACCCCCGCACCGTGCGGGAGCCCGCCGTACTTACTGACACTGGCAGCGCCAGCTCCTTGCCCAAGCTGGTAAAGCTCTCTCGGCATTTGACCGACGATGAGCGCTGGCGAAGGCGAGAGGCTGGCGTGCACACATACTGCGGTTCACCGAATCACAGTCAGGACGAATGCCGCCAGCGGCCTAAAATACGCAACCCATCAGTAACCATGGGGGGTCTGGCAGGCGGGACTAGAATCACTCCCCCCGGTAATTTGTCTATTTCGGTCCTCGTACAGCTGCCAGGGGTCAAGAGGAGGGTTAAGGAGCTGGTTGATTCGGGGTCAGAGGGTAATTTTGTATCTGCTGAATTCGTTAAGCAGGTGGGTATTCCCACACGTAAACTGCCCCATGATCAGAGAATCACAACCATATCTGGCTGGGAGGTTGTGGCAGTCACTCGTAGCACGGTGCTGATCTCCATCCTCCTTTCCGGGAACCACCGGGAGGAACTAACTTTCTTAGTTCTCCTTATTTCATCTTTCCCGGTGGTCCTTGGGTATCCATGGCTCCAGAGGCATAACCCTATGATTAATTGTGCCCAAAATACCATCTCCTCCTGAAGACTCTTTTGTATGGCCCATTGTATGCACTCAGCGGAGTGCTCCCCCTCTCTATCCGTCTCCCTCTCTCCAGTCAAGCGGCCGGACCTCAGCCTTGTTTCCCGGGTTTATCACAATCTTGGAGAGGTCTTTAGCAAGTCTAGAGTGTTGTCGCTGCCACCTCACTGCTCTTATGACTGTGCCATAGACCTTGACTTCATTGTGGGGACGATGCTGCCGACCAGTCGGCTATACAGCATTTCTGGGCCGGAGAGGGAGGCAATGGAGAGGTATATTAAAGAGTCCCTGAATGCCAGCCTTATTTGGCCATCTTCGGCTCCTCTTGGAGCCAGGTTTTTTTATCGTTGGAAAGAAGGATGGCTCGCTGTGCCCGTGTATGGACTACCGGGAGCTTAACGCTATTACCATTAAGGACGAGTACCCTCTACCCTTAATCAATTCAGCGTTCAAGCTCCTTCAGCATTCACGGGTGTTTACCAAATTGGATCTCAGGAACACATATCATTTGGTCTGCATTCGCGAGGGCGATGAGTGGAAGATGGCATTTAAGACACACCAGGGGCAGTTTGAATATCTTGTGATGCCCTTTGGGCTCACTAACGCCCCTGCCATCTTCCAGCGGTTAATTAATGATGTCCTCAGCGATATGCTGTATCAATTCGTGTTTGTGTATCTTGATGACATTTTAATCTTCTCCCGCTCGCCAGAAGAACATGAAGCCCATGAAAGGGCCGTTCTGAAATGGCTCTTGGAGAACCGGCTCTACGTCAAAGCCGAGAAGTGTGAGTTCTCAGCTACATCTACCACCTTCTTGGGCTTTCATAGTAGCCGAGGGGAGACTAATTGCTGACCCGGCCAAGGTGAAGGCAGTGCTGCATTGGCCAACTCCTCACTCCCGTAAGGAGCTCCAACGCTTCCTCGGGTTTGTGAACTTTTATCGCCGGTTCATAAGGAACTATAGTGGGGTGGCACTTCCTTTAATTCAGCTGACCTCCATTAAGGTCCCCTTTCATTGGACCGAGGCAGCGGAGCAAGCATTTAACAAATTAAAATGCCTGTTCACGGACACACCCATCTTGGGACAAGTCAACATACAGCTCCAGTTCGTCCTTGAGGTGGACGCATCTAACACGGGGGTTGGTGCTGTGCTGTCGCAGTGCACGTCCTCTGATCAGAAGCTCCACCTATGCACTTTTTTCTCTCGTCGGCTTACGCCGGCCGAGAGAAATTATGACGTAGGGGACAGAGAGCTGCTGGCCATTAAGTTGGCACTGGAGGAGTGGAGACATTGGTTGGAGGGTGCCATTCACCCCATCATCGTGTGGACTGACCACAAGAATCTAGAATACTTGCGCTCGGCCCGCCAATTACAGTGGGGCAAAAAAGTATTTAGTCAGCCACCAGTTGTGCAAGTTCTCCCACTTAAAAGATGAGAGAGGTCTCCAATTTTCATCATAGGTATACCTCAACTATGAGAGACAAAATGAGAAAAAAAAAATCCAGAAAATCACATTGAAGGATTTTTAATGAATTAATTGGTAACGTCCTCGGTAAAATAAGTATTTGGTCAATAACAAAAGTTCATCTCAATACTTTGTTATATACCCTTTGTTGGCAATGACAGAGGTCAAACGTTTTCTGTAAGTCTTCACAAGGTTTTCACACACTGTTGCTGGTATTTTGGCCCATTCCTCCATGCAGATCTCCTCTAGAGCAATGATGTTTTGGGGCTGTCATTGGGCAACACGGACTTTCAACTCCCTCCAAAGATTTTCTATGGGATTGAGCTCTGGAGACTGGCTAGGCCACTCCAGGACCTTGAAATGCTTCTTACGAAGCCACTCCTTCATTGCCCGGGCGGTGTGTTTGGGATCATTGTCATGCTGAAAGACCCAGCCACGTTTCATCTTCAATGCCCTTGCTGATGGAAGGAGGTTTTCACTCAAAATCTCATGACACATGGCCCCATTCATTCTTTCCTTTACACGGATCAGTCACCCTGGTCCCTTTGCAGAAAAACAGCCCCAAAGTATGATGTTTCCAACCCCATGCTTCACTGTAGGTATGGTGTTCTTTCTCCTCCAAGTATGACAAGTTGAGTTTTTACCAAAAAGTTCTATTTTGGTTTCATCTGACCATATAACATTCTCCCAGTCCTCTTCTGGATCATCCAAATGCTCTCTAGCAAACTTCAGATGGGCCTGGACATCTACTGGCTTAAGCAGGGGGACACGTCTGGCACTGCAGGATTTGAGTCCCTGGCGGCGTAGTGTGTTACCGATGGTAGCCTTTGTTACTTTGGTCCCAGCTCTCTGCAGGTCATTCACTAGGTCCCCCCGTGTGGTTCTGGGATTTTTGCTCACCATTCTGGTGATCATTTTGACCCCACGGGGTGAGATCTTGCGTGGAGCCCCAGATCGAGGGAGATTATCAGTGGTCTTGTATGTCTTCCATTTTCTAATAATTGCTCCCACAGTTGATTTCTTCACACCAAGCTGTTTACCTATTGCAAATTCAGTCTTCCCAGCCTGTTGCAGGTCTACAATTTTGTTTCTGGTGTCCTTTGACAGCTCTTTGGTCTTAGCCATAGTGGAGTTTGGAGTCTGACTGGTTGAGGTTGTGGACAGGTGTCTTTTATACTGATAACAAGTTCAAACAGGTGCCATTAATACAGGTAACAAGTGGAGGACAGAGGAGCCTCTTAAAGAAGAAGTTACAGGTCTGTGAGAGCCAGAAATCTTGCTTGTTTGTAGGTGACCAAATACTTATTTTACCAAGGAATTTACCAATTAATTCATTAAAAATCCTTCAGTGTGATTTTCTGGATTTTTTTTTTCTCATTTTGTCTCTCATAGTTGAGGTATAACTATGATGAAAATTGGAGACCTCTCTCATCTTTTAAGTGGGAGAACTTGCACAACTGGTGGCTGACTAAATACTTTTTTGCCCCACTGTAAATGCCAGGCAGGCTTGCTGGTCTTTATTTTTCCAGCAGTTTAATTTTACTATCACTTACCGGCCTGGTTCCCGGAATGTCAAAGTGGACGCGCTATCACACCAGTTTGATTCCGGGGAGGTAGACCCCCCCCCCCCCCAAAAAAAACAACCGTCATCTTGCCTCCATGCTTCCTTGGTGCCCTTACTTGGGATATTGAGCAGAGGGTCCGTCAGGCCCAGTCCTGGAAGCCCATGCCAGTAGGGTGCCCTTGGAATCGCCTCTATGTCCCGACCGCCCTCCGCAGTGACATCCTCCAGTGAGCCCATACCAGCCATTTTTCCTGCCATCCTGGCATCGCCCGCACTGTGGACTTCATCCGGTGGGCATTCTGGTGGCACACGGTGCGGTGGGATGCACGGGACTACATCAGGGCCTGCCAGACCTGCGTCAGGGGGAAATCTGACTCCTCTCCCCACTCGGGACTCCTCCACCCCTTCCCACTCTGGGTTGTCCTTGGTCTCATATCGCTGTGGACTTTGTGACCGGACTCCCCCCCTCCCGTGGGAAGACTGTAATCCTGACGATCGTGGATCGCTTCTCCAAGTCGGTGCATTTGGTGGCCCTCCTAAAAGCTCCCCTCAGCCTTGGAGACGGCGGTCCTATTAACAGACCACGTGATCAAGGTCCACGGCATCCCCATTGACACTGTGTCTGACCGGGGTCCACAATTCGTGTTCCAGGTCTGGAGGGCCTTTTGTTGGACCCTGGGCATGACAATGAGTCTCTCCTCCGGGAATCATCCTCAGAGCAACGGGCAGGCAGAGTGCGCCAATCAGTCCCTGAAGGTCACCCTGTGGTGTGTAGCAGCTGAGAACCCGGCATCTTGGAGGTCACACCTGTCCTGGGTGGAGTATTCCCTCAACTCGGCCGTTTCCACGGCTACCGGACTCACTCCATTCGAGGCGTCCTTGGGTTGCACCCTGCCTCTTCCTCCTATGACCGAGAGGGAGGTGGCGGTCCCGTTTAATAAACTGTTGAATGTTCCCTCCCTTGTGTGGTTCCGTCCTGTGCTAGCATCGTGCACGTGAGCTGTCAGCTTAATCATGACAATTTTATCTCAAATCATTTCATCCTTTAACTGTCCATACTCACATGTGGCTGCCTTCTCCCTCAGTCTTTTCACAAACTTGTCTATGGATTTGCCTTCCTCTTGTTTACAACATCCAAACAGGTATTCTTCATAGATTGTGGTTTTAGCTGTTTTGAAATACCTTTCTAATGCACCCAGTATTGTGGCTGGGTTCCCTTGCTCATCCGCTGAGAGATTCAGGTTATGACATAAACATGTCTGCATTCACTCATCACACTTCATAGAGTCTCCACGTGAATCTTCTTGTCTCTCTCAGCTATTCTGGTAACAAGGACGTAATCCTCATACTCTGCCCGGAAAATGTCCCAGTTCGAGCTCCAGTCGCCCGTGAAGCACATAGGCGAAGGTGGGGGAATGTTAGCTGCCATGCTAACTCCATGAGTGATGCCTGTCAATTCAGCCAAGTGTTGCTGCCTGCCACATTCACCGCTAACCTCACTCGAGTCCTTTCAATCATGTATTACAGAATGTGAATGTGAACCAACACTTCTGACATCATGTTTGATGCCCAATATTGTGAAGAATGACAGACATTTGTGTCAAGCTGAGACTGTTGTATTATTGAAGAAACACCAGAATGCCCACCCACGCTACAACTTCCGGGGTCATGTAACTGCCCCAGTCAGGATATCCGATAACCCGTAAAATCACTCTGCTAAACACCGTAACAGTACCCTCCATATTACTATGAAAAATTGAGTGAAATTGCTTATTTGCTGCACTTACTGCAGTGTATGGCCATGTAATTATATTGCAGTAAAACAAAGGCAAACTGCAGTACAGGCTATAAAACTTCCAAATTTAGACTGAATGTCAATATACAATATGCTTGAAATTCACATCACTTTAATCTAATAAATCATACACTTGGTGGTTAAATATAATTTGATGGTCATGCTGGGTGAAAGAAAAACACAAAAAGACATTTTCCTCAGTTTGCCATTTTTGGCTTTGTAGGGCATCGTGAGCGCACCCTTTTAACAGTGCTGAATTCTCATAGCGGAAGGCGGAGGATGATGGACGGTATAACAATCCACACCACTTTCACCCAACAGCCCCGCGTTTGTGTCCACTGTCCTCTGTTTTTCACCTTTTTTGTCCATGTTCACTTTTAAACATTCGTGTGGTGGTTAGGGTTAAGGAAAGGGATAGGAAGGCCTCTCCCTCATTCTCACAATCCCCTGATACACACTATTTCTAAGGGTGATTTCACACCTAAATTTGTTTACTTTTTCGAATCAGTTGATGGGGGGTGGGGCTGGAAAGTTCATAGTGGTGAAATTTGACCAAATGTGGCTTATTTTTCAGCCAGAGGGATCCAAGTACAGCAACACTGATGGATGAAGTGTGTGGACCAAAGGGCAGACTGTGTTGAAAAATAAACCACATTTGGTCAAATTTCACCACTATGAACTTTTCAGCCCCCCCACCCCTGTAAGGTTATTACTTTGTATCATTTTCTCCTTGGTTCAGTTCCCTTTCACACAGGCAAAAATTCAAGTGGACCAAATTGTGTCATGTTAAATCCCACAAGACTTACACTACCGTTCAAAAGTTTGGGGTCACTTAGAAATTTCCTTATTTTTGAAAGAAAAGCACTGTTTTTTTCAATGAAGATAACTTTAGACTAATCAGAAATACACTCTAATATCTAATATACATTGCTAATGTGGTAAATGACTATTCTAGCTGCAAATGTCTGGTTTTTGGTGCAATATCTACATAGGTGTATAGAGGCCCATTTCCAGCAACTATCACTCCAGTGTTCTAATGGTACAATGTGTTTGCTCATTGCGTCAGAAGGCTAACGGATGATTAGAAAACCCTTGTGCAATCATGTTAGCACAGCTGAAAACAGTTTAGCTGGTTAGAGAAGCTATAAAACTGACCTTCCTTTGAGCAGGTTGAGTATCTGGAAAAAAATATTATTTCAAATACAAATCATTATTTCTAACCTTGCCAATGTCTTGACTATATTTTCTATTCATTTTACAACTCATGGTGGTAAATAAGTGTGACTTTTCATGGAAAACACAAAATAATTGTCTGGGTGACCCCAAACTTTTGAACGGTAGTGTACATCAGAATGTTCTCTGTTCTTATTGATCAGATTTTTTTGCCACGGGAACAGGAAAGGTAAATACAGGAAATGGGATGACTACTGTGCAGTTTTGCATTTCTAAGGAGAAAATAATACAATGGAGCAATGGCGTAATCTACAGAGGGTTTTCATTGCCCTGATTATCTTTAATTACATTATGTGCTTATACCACTTTCGGCAAATTGTACAATTTGAAAATGAAGTGCAACTATGGATGGAACATAACATGTTAGTGTAGTGGATGTACAGGAGATGGTGTTCATTAATCCTCCAGAACTGTGACATGCTAAGCCACAGATATTTTTGAAAATCCATCACGTATGTACAGTGGCATAAAATGTTTTACTGCTTGCCGCTGGTCCTAACTAACTAACTAACTAACTAACCTGCACTTATATAGCGCTTTTCTAGTCACAAAGACCACTCAAAGCGCTTTCATTAATACTAACCCTCTATTCTAAGGGCCTATAGGAAACAGATATCTAGGGACAATTTAGAACAGCCAGTTAACCTAACATGCATGTTTTTGGCATGTGGGAGGAAACCGGAGAAATCCCGGAGTAAACCCACGCAACACGGGGAGAACATGCAAACTCCACACAGATCACTGTTGGTCGGGGGCTGGGATCGAACCCACGATCCCACGATCCCCACAATCCCCTGGCCAAGGGTAAACTGTGCTGCCGCAGTGCTAACCACTGCGCCACCGTGCAGCCCACGGTGGCGCAGTGGGCTGCACGGTTTAGTGTGGTCCCTTCTCACCTGAAGGACCACACCAGGGTTTACTCGGTGATTCGAATCGAGACCACCTCTTTTAGGTGGTCTTGGTATGGTTATTTTGGTGTGCACGTGAGTGCAATTAACATGTTCTCACCAGACAAAACAAACCACACTAATGGAAAAAACAAACTCATGTTCGATTGAAACAAACTAAAGCCTGTAGGTGTGAAAGCACCCTAAAACTCTCAAGGCTCACATATACATGCTTGACACTTCTCAAAGCTGTAAAATCAAATAATCTACCCTATTTCTGGTATTACTGTGCTTCACAAGTCAGTTGATTGGGTCTATGTGCAAAATGGTACTACCAGTACAGTAGCAGACTTGGAAAGGGATAAGGACCTGTACTTATATAATGCTTTTCTAGTCACAAAAACAACTCAAAGTACTTAACTAGTTGGTAAACTCACCCTCTATTCTAAGAGCATAACATACCTAGGGACAACTTAGGGTCACCAATTAACCAAACATGCATGTCTTTGGATTGTGGGAGGAAACCGGAGCCCCTGGAGTAAACCCACGCAGTACAGGGAGAACATGCAAGCTTCCCACCCAAAGGCTCCCATCCCTGCCAGCCTGGGGATTCAAACCTGGAACCTTTGAGGTGTGAGGCAACAGTGCTAACCACTGTATCACTGTGCTGCTCAAGCAGTAGTTTACATGTACTAATAAATGTTAGTCTATATTTTCTAAGTTCTTGTTCTTGTGAATGATGGAAATTGGTTGTAGGAGCAGTAACATTTCAAACACTCTCAGAATTTTTACTAGGGCTGTTTTCCATTGCGTTGTGGGAATTTGAAAAGGATGAGACTGATCTCTCTCAAAGCAGCTTTATTCACATTCACCATCATCTCAACGAAGAAAGAGGATATCACAGGAAACTCTCGTCCCTTAAATACCTGGGACTCTCACAGATCACAAGTCAATTTGCATCACAAGTCACATTGCATTATAATCACCAGTAACAATGCATCTCCTCTATAATCTCTTAATATCACCCCCACAGTCTCAGGCCCTGCATACCAAAGCTAACACCTTCCAGCTTCCTGTTATCTCCAAGGAAATTCTGTTTTTGTTCTTATCTCAAATGTGAGGCCTTAAATAACTCACAAAGTAGGTCACATGTGTGGCCACCCCCCCCCCCCAAACATTTAGATCGAACAACAGAATAACAGTTTGCATGCTGTGATAACATCATTGTACATCAATTCACATGGTGCTTGGGCCTCAGTCTTCTCCCGTATCTGCTGTAACCAGGTTTCACCGCCTCCACGGCGCCGTCATGCTGGGGAGCTGCTGTCTGAGGGTGCAAACTTTCTGTCAGTCTCTGCGGGTGATCTGGGGAAATATTACTCTGGGAAACACCCCGTGGTGGCCTGCCGCGTCGAGCGGCCCTTGCCAACAGCACTTGCTCGTCCGCCACCACAAAAGCGGGTTTGAGTCTGTTTATGCCAACCTTTTCCCTCCTACCCCCCAAATCTAGCAAAAAATGCTTGTCCCCTGTTTCCAACACTCTGAACGGCCCATCATAAGGTGGTCACAGTGGGGTGCGAAGCGCGTCATGTCTGATAAAAACAAACTCCGCGTTTTTCAAAGCTTTAGGCACAAAAACGCGCGGAAAACTGCGGTGCACGGGGCCGGGCAGAGTGCTTGATTCTATGTTACTCCGCAACAGCTGAGACGGGGAGGTGTCTGGAGCCGAGTTATCTGGGAGAAACTCCCCAGGCAGCCGAAGTGGTTGCGCAAACACGAGCTCAGCTGGGGAGGCTTCTAAGTCCTCTTTAGGCGCAGAACGCAACCCCAATAAAATCCACGGTAACTTGTCAACCCAATTTGCATCTGTCAGTGACGCTCTGAGAGCCGCTTTCAATGACCTATGAAAACGTTCGCATGACCCGTTAGCCTGCGGATTGTACGCGGTTGTGCGGTGAATTGTGACACCCAGGTTGCGGGCCATTGTCGACCAAAGTTCGGACACAAATTGAGGGCCTCTGTCGGACGTAATGTCCGACGGAACGCCGAAGCGTGCCACCCAAGCTGTTAAAAACGCGCGTGCCACCTCCTCGGCCGTGGTTGATGCCAGCGGGACTCGCTTCAGGCCAGCGCGTGGTGCGGTCCACCATTGTCAGAAGGTGTGTGCACCCTTGTGACGGCGGGAGGGGGCCCACGAGGTCCACATGAACGTGATCGAACCTCTTGGCCGGAATGTGAAACGGCTCCAAAGGAGCCCTCGTGTGCCTGTGTACTTTGGCTCGTTGACACGCCGTGCAGGCTGCTGCCCACTCTTTAACTTATTTGCGAAGACTCGGCCACACAAATTTTCTCTCCTACCATTTTGACCGACGCGCGCACTACAGGATGCGCCAAAGAATGAATCGAGTCAAAAACGCGGCGGCGCCACGCGGCCGGTACTACTGGACGTGGCCGTCCAGTGGAGACATCGCAGATTAGAGGGGGCATACCGTCTTGCAGCACCCTGTTCTCCAGCCTTAACCCTGTTGGTCCAGACTGGAGCGCGCGCACATCCACGTCACTAACCTGCTCCGCGGCCATGGCTGCATAATCTATCCCTACGCTGACTGGAGCCGCCACAGCGTGCGAGAAGCAATCTGCCACTACATTCAGTGTGCCCGCCACATGCTGAATATCAGTGGTAAACTCCGAAATCGCGGCCAGCTGTCTCTGCTGCTGGCCTGACCATGGTTCGGAAACCTTGGCCATCGCGAATGTTAGCGGCTTGTGGTCAACGAACGCGGTGAAACAGCGTCCTTCCAGCCAGAACTGAAAGTGGCGGATGGCCAAATGGAGAGCCAGCAGCTCCCTGTCGAACGCGCTGTATTTACGTTCACTATCGCGCAAGGTCCTGCTGAAAAAGGCGAGGGGCTGCCAAACCCTGGCTACGTGCTGCTCCATGACCGCCCCTATGGCCACATCAGACGCGTCAGTAGTGAGCGCTATGCGGGCCGTTGGGTCTGGGTGTGCCAACAACGCAGCCTTTGCCAAGGCTGCTTTAACCTCCGGAACGCTTGCTCCCGCTCCAGGGACCACTTGATCTTATTCGCGGGTTTCTGTTTTTTGAGCGCGGCATACAGCGGTTGCATGAGTTGCGCCGCGCGGGGGAGAAAACGGTTATAAAAATTCACCATTCCCAAAAACTCCTGTAATGCCCTGACCGTCTGCGGCTGGGGAAAATCTGATACCGCGCGCACTTTGTCAGGAAGCAGAACCACTCCTTCGGGGGAGACGCGGTGTCCTAAAAAATCAATCTGCGCCACCCAGAGCTGACACTTCGCTGGGTTGATTATTAACCCGTGATCTCCCAACCTCCAGAAAACTGTGGCTAGGTGGCTTTCGTGTTCGTCTTCGGACGCGCTGGCTACCAAAATATTGTCTAAGTAGCCGAACACGAAAGGGAGATCGCGTCCATCATGCGTTGGAACGTCTGTGCAGCCCCTTTAAGCCCGAATGGCATGCGTAAAAACTCGAATAGGCCAAATGGAGTTATTACCGCTGTTTTGGGTATGTCCTTAGCGCACACTGGGACTTGGTGGTAACCGCCGAAAAAATCGATCTTAGAAAAAAAAAAAGCCTCTGCCAAATGAACGGAAAAATCTTGGATATGCGGGATTGGGTAGCGGGTATGCGCTGTAGCGTTGTTTAACCTGTGGAAATCCCCGCAAGGTCGCCATGATCCGTCAGCCTTTGGAACCATGTGTAACGGGGAAGCCCACGGACTTTTTGAATGCCTGATAATGCCCAGCCTCTCCAGGTTGGCGAACTCCTCGCGCGCTATGGCCAGTTTAGCTGCGACCAAGCGTCGAGCTTTTGCAAAATCAGGCGGTCTGGTAGTGGTAATAAAATGCTCCACCCCGTGTTTAGCGACTTTTGCCGAAAATGTGGGGACCGTGAGTGCTGGGAACTGAGTGAGCAGTGTGTGGAACTTACCGCTTGCAGCTGTGACGTTGGCTTGTGCTGTAGGCGGGGCCACTCGCGCTGTACAGGGAATAGAATCAAAAGAAAATGCATTAACCAGGCGCCTGTTAGCGAGATCAACCAATAAACCATGTGAGCACAAAAAATCAGCCCCCAACATATTGAAATTCACTGCTGCTATAACAAAAGTCCACTCAAATGTACGGCCGTGTAGAGACAGAAGCAGAGTCTTCTCACCAAAGGTCTTAATCTCCGAGCCGTTCGCTGCTGTCACCCCGGGACCTCTGGAACCTGCCAGCCTGTCCACGTAGGAAGGTGTGATGAAACTCAACTGGGAGCCTGTGTCCACGAGGAACTGCCTCCCCGAGCATGCGTCCAACAAGTACAGCTGCTTGTTCTCTTCCCCGAGGGCCGTGGCTGCTACCGACCCCCGGTCTTGGCGTTTCCCGAACACTGAAACTGGCACGGTGGTACACACTTGCGTGCCCTCTCTGCGAAATGGCGATGGTAGGAACAAAGGACGTCTCCTCCGCGTTCCCTGGCTCTCGCTGCCGCCGTCGTTGGTGGGTCTGCTACTGCTGCCCCTGGCCCCCTGCCATCTGCGGTCGTGGCCGCGCGCTGTCTGCTGGCATTGACAATTCGCTGCGCCTCCCAGGCCAGCGCGCAGTAGTCCCGCTGGGCCAACAACGGCGAACTGGTCAGGGTCGCTCTCGTTGCTGACAGTAGGGTCCTGAGGAAGAGGTGGGTGAAGAAGAAGTGGTTGTCATCTGAGCCTTTCAACCTCAACATCTTCTCCATCAGATTAACGGGCGTGTCATGTCCCAACTCAGTCAGTCAGTGCCAGG
Organism: Pholidichthys leucotaenia; assembly: GCA_020510985.1. NCBI lineage: Eukaryota > Metazoa > Chordata > Actinopteri > Cichliformes > Pholidichthyidae > Pholidichthys > Pholidichthys leucotaenia. Next base: position 439,468,877 of record CM035841.1, read on the forward strand.
AGTCTCTCTGCTCGCTCCTCAACGGAGGGGGTGAAGTGCTGGATGAGTGCAGCCTTCAACGCGTCGTATTTGTCGCTTTCTGGCGGCTGCTCGATAAGGCTCTCCACGTGCTGAGCCATGTGATTGTCCAGTCTTGCGATCACATGGTAGAATTTTGTGTCGTCTACCGATATTCCCCGGAGGTTGAATTGTGCCTCAACCGTGTGAAACCAGGAGCGCGGATTGTTCTGCCAAAAGTCCGGTAGCTGGACCGTAGCGGCATTCGCTTGGCTGGGGGCTCCTGACGAGGCTGGCCCCGGGGAACTCTCCTGTTGTTGCATGCTGCGTCTTGGGTCACCAGTGTGGGAATGTGAAAAGGATGAGACTGATCTCTCTCAAAGCAGCTTTATTCAAATTCACCATCATCTCAATGGAGAAAGAAGATATCACAGGAAACTCTCGTCCCTTAAATACCCGGGACTCTCACAGCTCACAAGTCAATTTGCATCACAAGTCACATTGCATTATAATCACGTCACTTTGCATCACAAGTCACATTGCATTATAATCACGTCACTTTGCATCACAAGTCACATTGCATTATAATCACCAGTAACAATGCATCTCCTCTATAATCTCTTAATATCACCCCCACAATCTCAGGCCCGGTTCCAAGGTTGTCATAGCCAGGAGCAGCACTGGGGTTAAGCTCCCAGTGCTCATAAAATGCTCCCTACGGCGTGCGTCTCGAAAAGCCTCTGACAACTAAGTCCAACTCCTAGCCTGCCCGTGTGGTTTAGTCTCTAAGCCCGGCGGAACTGCTTTTACTAATAAGAGAAGGGGCGAGGGTGGATCTCTGGTGCCTTAAAACCAGATGCTTCGGGTAGATGGTGGCTCATCAACCTGGGAAGGTAGCCCATCTAGGGGAAGGTAAACCCTGATTTCAAACCTCCGCTGCCTTGCGGCATACTTGGTCACGGGAAAGGCTTCGGGAGTCAACCCTGAGGAAAAATCCGGAGTCGGAGCCCCTAAGGCAGTTCTATGTTGTGCTCAACATCGTTCTGGCAGCTCCTGCAACGCCACTGGTGCCAAACTGTAGCAGCCCTGCTGTTCCTTTGGATTCATCAGTGACGTGGAGAGGGGGGACATGCTGCATGGGTAACATCTTGTCCTCCATATCTCCCTGCCCAGGCTTGAATCCTACCAATGCCCAACACTGGAAGGTAGAACACCGGATCACTGGAGAGGACACTCCAGCTTCGCCTTTGGCGTAGACAAAACACGGGGAATGACAGTTACCGGTTATAAGCCACCGCTCAATTGGCGTAGAGCGCGGCGCCAGGGGTTGTTCCCAACGGTGGGAGGGATCGTCGGATCTCACTGGACAGCTACCGCCCGCCTCAAGCTGGGCAGCCCCCAGCCAATAAAGTGTTATCCCGCCACAGCTTGTTTTCCTCATTGGGTGCATGGGGATGAGGAGAAATCCGAACAGCAGGCTGAGAACCTTCACACCAGGCAAGACAATAAAACAAAAGAGACCAACTCTAAAACTGGGAACTTGGAACGTCCGCACTATAATGACAGGACTTGCTGCTAACCTCAAGGACATCAACGACACCAGGAAGACTGCCATCATCAATAATGAGCTGAAGAGACTGGGAGTGGATATCGCCACTCTCCAGGAAACACGGTTGGCTGACGCAGGCACACTGAGAGAGAAGGACTACACATTCTACTGGCAGGGAAAGGGCAGTGACGAACACAGGGAACACGGAGTGGGCTTCGCAGTGAAGAACACCTTGGTGAAGATGGTGGAACCGGGCAGCACTGGCTCTGCACAACTCCTCACCCTTCGCCTGAACACCACTCAAGGCCCAGTCACCCTCGTCAGTGTGTATGCCCCAACACTGACAGCCACACCAGAGGCAAAAGACGAGTTCTACGAGAACCTCGCAACAACTGTCAGGATCATCCCCAACTCTGAACAACTCATTCTCCTTGGAGACTTCAATGCCAGAGTGGGTGCTGACCATGACTCCTGGCCCCCCTGTCTTGGACCTTTTGGCGTGGGCAGAATGAACGACAACGGACAGCGGCTGCTCGAGTTCTGCACATATCACGATCTGTGCATCACAAACTCGTTCTTCAAGACCAAGCCCCAACACAAGGTTTCCTGGCAACATCCACGCTCAAAGCACTGGCACCAGCTGGACTTGATCCTGACCAGGCGCACCTCACTGAAGAACGTGCTAATCACCCGTTCGTTCCAGAGTGCAGATTGCGACACAGACCGTTCATTGGTGTGTTGCAAGGTCAAGCTGCAGCTGAAGAAATTCCATCGTGCTAGACAGCCTGGAAAGGCACAGATTGACACCAGCAAGATGGCTCAACCAGAACTTGTTGAGCAGTTTGCCTCCACCTTTGAGAAGGAACTTGGTGTACCACAAGAAGGAGAATCTGCAAAGCAGAAGTGGGAAGAGCTGTGAAACACCATCCACCGCACAGCCTTGGCTACCTTTGGGAGGAAGACCTCGAAGTCACAGGACTGGTTTGATGCCAAGTTGACCGAGATGACCCCCGTCATTGAAGCCAAGCGCTCAGCACTTGCTGAGTACAAGAAGTACCCAAACGAGAAGAATCTCCAGATTCTCAGGGATGCGAGAAGCAAAGTTCAGCAGACTGCTCGGCGCTGTGCCAATGAGTACTGGACTCAGCTCAGCCAAGACATTCAAACCGCTGCCATAACAGGGAACATCAGTGGTATGTACGATGGCATCAAGAAAGCACTTGGTCCGGCTCAGAGCAAGACGGCCCCCCTCAAATCCTCCACTGGGGAGATGATCACAGAAAAGAACAAGCAGATGGAGAGATGGGTGGAACACTACTCCGACCTCTACTCCAGACAGAACACCGTGACACCGTCAGCCCTTGATGCCATCGACTGCCTGCCATCCATGGACGAAATTGACGCCGAGCCAACCATCGACGAACTCTGCAAGGCCATTGATAGCTTGGCCGCTAGCAAGGCACCCAACAACGATGGCATACCCCCTGATCTGATCAAGCACTGCAAGACCGCCCTACTGCTGCCATTGCATGATGTCCTCTGCCAGTGTTGGAAGGAAGGTGCCGTACTACAGGACATGAGGGACGCCAAGATCATCACACTCTACAAAAACAAAGGGGAGAGAAGCGACTGCAACAACTACAGGGGCATCTCCCTCCTCAGCGTTGTTGGCAAAGTCTACGCACGAGTTGTTCTTGTTCATCTACAGAAGCTTGCCGAACGTGTCTACCCCGAGTCTCAGTGTGGCTTCCGCGCTGAGCGATCGACGGTAGACATGATATTCTCCATCCGCCAACTCCAGGAGAAATGCAGAGAACAGAACATGCCCCTGTACGTCGCCTTCATCGACCTCACCAAAGCGTTCGATCTGGTCAGCAGAGAGGGCCTTTTCAAGATCCTGCCAAAGATAGCATGCCCACCAAAGTTGCAAAGCCTCATCGAATCGTTTCACACCAACATGCAGGGGATAGTGCAGCACAATGGCAATGTCTCAGAGCCATTCAACATACGCAGCGGAGTGAAACAGGGCTGCGTACTTGCGCCAACCCTCTTTGGGATTTTCTTTGCTATGCTCCTGAGGCATGCCTTCAGCACAGCAACAGAGGGAATCTACGTGCACACAAGATCTGACGGTAGGTTTTTCAACCTCGCCCGCCTGAAAGCCAGAACCAAAGTACGCGAGGCTCTAATCAGAGACATGCTGTTCGCAGACGACGCTGCAGTTGCAACCCACACACAGCAGGAGCTTCAGACCCTGATGGACCGCTTCTCCCAAGCATGCAAGGACTTCGGGCTTACCATCAGCCTGAAGAAGACTAACGTCTTGGCGCAAGGCACGGAAGCACCACGAACCATCACCATCGACGACTACGAGCTGGAGGTCGTGAATCAGTTCACGTACCTGGGGTCCACGATCAGCAACAACCTCTCCCTTGATACAGAGATCAACAAGAGGATTGGAAAATCAGCCTTCACACTCGCTCGCCTCACCACACAAGTGTGGGAGAATCCCAAACTCTCTGTCAAGACGAAAATGGCAGTGTACAACGCCTGCGTCATCAGCACACTGCTCTATGAGAGTGAGACGTGGACAACATATGCCCGGCAGGAAAAGAGACTGAACTCCTTCAACTTGCGCTGCATTCGCCACATCCTGGGCATATCCTGGCAGGACAAAGTGCCCAACACAGAAGTTCTGTCCCACGCCGGCCTTCCCTCCATGTTCACTCTATTCAGGCAGCTCCGCTGCTAGGCCATGTTCATCGTATGGAGGATGGCAGAATCCCCAAAGACGTCCTCTATGGAGAACTGGCAACTGGCAGGAGAGACGTTGGCCGCCCACAGCTTCGCTTTAGAGATGTCTGCAAGAGAGACATGAAGGCCCTGGAGATCAACACAGAGTGCTGGGAGGACCTTGCAACGGACCGCTCCAAATGGAGAGGCACCCTGACCAGACAGCTCAAGGCGGGTGAAGAGAGACTGACTGCTGCAGCAGATGAAAAAAGGACCCGCAGGAAGAACCGCCACAGACCCAGCAGCACGGAGACCACCCACAAGTGCGACCTGTGTGACAGGGACTGTCATTCGCGCATTGGCCTGTTCAGCCACAGGCGGTGCTGTTCCAGCAAAGTAGACGTTTAGGATTCTCTTCCATGGTCATCATAGACCGACGGAGGCCGACGAATCTCAGGCCCTGCATACCAAAGCTAAAACCTTCCAGCTTCCTGTTATCTCCAAGGAAACTCTGTCTTTATTCTTATCTCAAATGTGAGGCCTTAAATAAGTCACAAAGTAGGTCACATGTGTGGCCACAGCATGACTGTTACGACAGTACTCTTTGAATCTCTTTCACTTCTTACTGCAAAACATTCTGATTTTTTTAAATTTTATTTTACATCTGGATTAATTTTTCTATATGCCTCAACAAATGTTTCATCTGTGTCTGTTTTCCTTCTGACTGACCAAAAGGTCAAACAATGACCATGATAAATTTATTTATCAGGCACGCACAGACACACACTCACACACATTACACTCAAGAGTGCTAATTTCCTCTCTGACTTTCGTGCCTGCTCAGGCTCAAAACAGGAAAACCTGTTTGTGTTTTTTAGGCTTTAATGCTCAACTTCACACTCCTCCTCCTCGCTAACCACTGTCTTATTCCTTCTGCCCGAGTGGCTCCCTCTAAATATGCCACTTGGTTGAACAATTAATTATTCTAATGACAGACCAGCACTTGGTGGTGCTTTATAAACAGGGACGTGGAAAAAGAGAAAACAGCACAGCTTAAGACAAAGTGGAGGAATCCTCGAGTGTTTCCAACAGCAGGTGAAGGAAAGTCAGCAGCAGTGTTTTCTGTTTCATTGTAGTGATGTGGATCATCTACATTCCCTTGTCACAGTGAAGCAAATACCTCAACACTTAAGTTGGGTTTTTTTTAGTGTAAAAATGTTAATAGCAATTAATCTTTTGAAAATGTGCATTAATTAAGATTAATCATGCTTTAATTGTATTTTTTCTATAGCATAAATTCATAATTTTTGAAGTTTTTCAAACTCTTATCAACATGGGAGTGAACAAATGTGCTTGCTTTCGACAACTGCACATTAATTTAATGCAGGGGTGTCCAACCAGTCAGCTGTGATCTACTGGCTGATCCCAATCAGTCCAGACTGGAATGCATGCCACATCTACTTGTCAATTTACAACTTTGTTCTCTAAATTAAATCCTTTTTGCATCTTAAATTTGAAATTTGAATTTTTTTACTTTTTTGATTGGTAGATCTTATGACGCTGAAAAACTTAAAAGTAGATCTCAAGTGTAAAACGGTGGGAACCCCTGGTTTAAACATTTCAACATGTAAAATATATCAACTATCCAGATCATTCTAAAAAAAAAATAAACAAAAAACAACCTCATAAGTTCTGCAGAAATACTGCATGTGCAAATAACTAGGGACCACTTTTGGATTATTATACCAATTGTTATCTTACCAGTTGTTATACAGTTACATCTCCCGCCTCCCTTTTCAGTGTGTGTTCCAGTAGTAGATAGTCCACTTTGTTTTCTGGGGAGCAGACATAGCTGATGAAAGCAGAATTTGCCTGGGGTTAGCCCTTAGTTTGGCTGTTAGCCTGTCTCAGCATCTGTACTGCCACCTCTCCACAGGCCTCTTCTCTCCAACATTCAGGTCGGGATTGTGCATTGATATGGTCCATATGTCCACATAGTATGACAGCAATACTCCTGCAAACTGATTTGATAAAATAATGAGTTTGTGTCATGAACTAGGCTCCAAACATCTCTGTTTTAGTTGCACCATACAGTAGTTTGCCTGAAGGAAACAGTCAGCATTTTGAAAGTTCCACTTTTTTCATTTGATTAATCTTGATCAAAAAAATGTATCACGATCATTAGGGTGGTGAGTTAATCGTGATTACTTCGATTAGTGCATCCATCATTTTTTTCCTTTGTAATACTGTCCAACATTAGAGACAAAATAAACATCAACTCAAGCTTGATAAGACAACAGTGACTGTTGTTGTGAAATCATCATCACCATCATCATCATCAACATCATCATCATCATCATCATCCGTATTTATTTTTGACAGGACACAATTAATCCCTCAGTTGGGGTGGGTCCTGCTTGACTGCACTTCTCAGAGTCCCACTCCACTGGTTCCTGTTCACTGGTTTAACCTGGGCAAGTTGTAGCTTGACCCGGTCCATATGGACACCCTCTAGCCATGTCCTCTTTGGTCTTCCGCTTCCTTGACACCTGCTGCTACCAGGATCAACCTCCATGACCTTCTTAATCCAGCCAACACTCCTCTCCACATGGCCAAACCAATGCAAGCGGCGCATGTGGAGCACATCCTCAAGGTCATCTAGCTGCAACCTAACCAGGACTGCTTGGAGCTGACCTCATCCTGAATCAGAATCAGAATCAGAATCAGGTTTATTGCCATTGTTCATGTAGTACACAAACTAGGAATTTGTCTCGGTACAATGCTGCAACATTAAACATGATAAGATAAGAGAAATAAACTATACATGTAATAAAGTGTAGGATAAGATTAAGTGATACTGGTCAACAGTTAAAATATATATTAGCCAGCAGCAGATACTGTGGAGAACTATATAGTGCAGTCGGTAATGCAGGAAGAAAACAGTGATGATTGACATGAGTCTGGTTGAGCTGCTGTACATGGTGCACGAGAGTCACTTAGTGTTCAGCAGTCTAATGGCAGAGGGGAAGAAGCTGTTCATGTGACGGGAGGTTTTAGTCTGGATGGACCGAAGTCTTCTACCAGAGGGGAGGGGGGCAAACAGTACATGACCAGGGTGTGAGGGATCAGCTATGATCCGGCCAGCACGCCTCCGGGTCCTGGAGATGTACAGATCCTGGAGAGATGGGAGCTTGCAGCCGATCACCTTCTCAGCAGTGCGCACGACGCGCTGCAGCCTTAGTCTGTCCCTGGCAGTGGCTCCTGCGTACCACACGGTTATGGAGGTGGTGAGGATGGACTCGATGATGGCTGTGTAGAACTGCACTAACATCTTGGTGGGTAGCTTGAGCTTCCTCAGCTGCCGCAGGAAGAACATCCTCTGCTGGGCTTTTTTGATGAGTGAGCTGATGGTCAGCTCCCATTTGAGGTCCCTGGTGATGGTAGTGCCTAGGAAGCGGAAGGAATCAGCAGTGGTGATGGGAGAGCCTGAGAGGGTGAGGGGGGGCAGAGGAGTAGTGACTTTCCTGAAGTCTACAATCATCTCCACTGTCTTCAGAGCGTTCAGCTGCAGGTTGTTATTGCTGCACCAGGACGCCAGCTGGGCCACCTCTCTCCTGTAGGCGGACTCGTCGCCGTTGGAGATGAGCCCGATGAGGGTGGTGTCGTCCGCAAACTTGATCAACTTGACAGACTGGTGGCTGGAGGTGCAGGAGTTGGTGTAAAGGGAGAAGAGTAGGGGGGAAAGTACACAGCCCTGGGGTGATCCGGTGCTGATGCTAGTATAGTCTGAGACAGTCTTTCCCAGCCGCACATGCTGCCTCCGGTCCGTCAGGAAGTCGATGATCCACCTGCAGAGGGAGTCAGGCACGTTGAGCAGGGACAGCTTGTCCCGGAGCAGAGCGGGGCGGATGGTGTTGAATGCGGAGCTGAAGTCCACAAACAGGATCCTGGCGTAGGTTCCCGGGGAGTCCAGGTGCTGCAGGATGGAGTGGAGGGCCAGGTTGACTGCATCGTCTACAGACCTGTTGGCTCGGTAGGCAAACTGCAGCGGGTCCAGGAGAGGGGTGGTGATGGACTTGAGGTGGGACAGGACCAGGCGCTCAAAGGACTTCATGACTACAGAGGTGAGCGCTACAGGTCTGTAGTCATTAAGTCCAGTGATCCGTGGCTTCTTGGGGACAGGGATGATGGTGGAGGATTTGAGGCAGGACGGCACGTGGCATAACTTAAGGGAGGTGTTAAAAATGTCTGTGAATACAGGAGCCAGCTGTTTCGCACAGAGTCTCAGGGTGGAGGGAGACACGCCGTCTGGGCCGGGGGCCTTGCGCGGGTTCAGTCTGGAGAACTGTTTGAGCACATCCTGCTCACTGATGATAAGGGGAGGTGGGGAGGTGGGGGGGGGGTGCCTTAAATGAAGTAGGGAATGTGGAGGCTGTGGAGCTGGAGGGAGGGGGGGAGTTGGACACAGATGACGAGGTGTCAAAACGGGCATAGTGTTGGGACAGTCTCTGACAAAGGGCTTTGTCATCCTGACCTTTAGGAGCCTGAGGCCGATAGTTGGTGATCTGCCTCAGTCCTCTCCACACGGAAGCCGAATCATTAGCAGTGAACTGCTGCTGGAGTCTCTCTGAGTACACAGATTTAGCCCTCTTCAGCTCTCTGTTAAATCGGTATTTAACCTCCCTGTAGCAGTCCCTGTCTCCACTTTTCAGCGCTGCTTCCTTCTCCTTCCTGATCTGTCTGAGCTTAGCTGTGAACCAGGGTTTGTCATTAGAGTAACTCACCCTGGTGCGTGATGGAAGAATGTTCTCTTCACAAAAGTGGATATATGAGTTCACAGTGTCCGTGTACTCATCCAGATCATGCGTGGCTCCTTTAAGCATGCCCCAGTCAGATATTTCCATGCACGTTTCCAGCTTCTCCTCAGCATCACTGGTCCGTATCTTCGTAGTGCTCACAACAGGTTTAGTGAGCTTCAATCTCTGTCTGTATGTGGGAATGAGGTGAACCATCACGTGATCAGATAATCCCAGCGCAGCTCGAGGGACAGCGCGATATGCGTCTTTCACTGTGGTGTAACAGTGATCCAGTGTGTTTAATCCTCTGGTGGGGCATTTAATAAACTGTTTGTAGCGGGGGAGATCGTGGCTCAGATTGCACTGATTAAAGTCGCCAGCCACAATAATCAGCGAGTCTGGAAAACTCCGCTCTGTGTGTTGAATGTGATCCGCGAGCACGCGCTGAGCTTCGCGCGTGTCCGCGTCGGGAGGGGCGTACACAGCGATCAGTATAAAAGAAGCAAACTCCCGTGGGGAATAAAAAGGCTTGCAGTTGATAACAAGAAATTCCAAGGCAGGAGAACAGTGTTTGGAAATTACCGTTACATCAGAGCACCAGTTGCAGTTGATGTAGAAGCAGACTCCGCCTCCTGTGGTCTTGCCGGAAAGCTCTGTGTCACGATCAGCACGGAAGAGCTGGAAGCCGTCGAGGCGCAGCGCGCTGTCCGGTATATTTTCCCGGAGCCAGGTCTCAGTAAAGCAGAGGACAGCTGAGGAGGCGAGGTCCTTAAAACGCATCAGCAGTCTCAGTTCATCCACCTTGTTAGAGAGAGAGTTGGTATTGGACAGAAATATGCCAGGCAGCGCCGTTCGCGAGCCTCTCCTGCGAAGTCGTACGAGAGCGCCCGCTCGTCTTCCTCTCTTCCGCCGTCTCACTTTCCGAGCCAAACAATAAACCAGATCGGCGGCAGGGGCTAGAAAAACTGGGAGGAGGTCCGTGGGGGTCAAAGTCCTGATATTTAAAAGTTCTTCACGGGTATAAGTGCAAGCAGACACACAATTGACAAACAAAAACAAACAAAGAGCGCAGCGAAGCACCATGTCGACCGCTGTGGGCGCCATCTTGGATCATCAGTGGAGACGCCACACATCCAGCGGACCATGGCCCTGTCATTCTGCCGCAGATGGTTAAGACGGGCGGCAGTCATGGTCCATGTCTCACTGATGTGCTGCAACATGGTCCTCACACAGGAACTGTAGGTACGGCCTTTAGAGGTTGGTGGGAGCCAGAATTGAGAGCATTTGCCTGAATTTGTTCCAGGCAGCCTGGCATCTCGTAATGGTGGCAAGCTCAGGTCCACCACCAGCAGACAGCATGTCACCCAGGTAGCAGAAAGATTCCACCACTTCCAGCTTGTCGTCACCAACAACCAACTGTGTCACAGGTCGACCATTGATTGGCCTGGCCTCCCCATGACAGCCCTTGCATCGGAAATCTTGGTCTAATGCCCGGCCACCAGAGAGTCCACTGCAGCTCTTGTGCACCCATCTTGAGCCACCACTGCAAAAGACGGAGCCATGGCCAGTGCTGGTAAGACACACAGCACACTAATACTTGCTGGACTTCTGGAGAACATCCAGGCCTGGGCCGGATGTTGAATTTAATTGAAATGAACTTTTGTCTCTTTTGATCACAGATGTCAATAACAAGGCCCTGGGACCAGATATGGCCCTCCAGTCAGGCCCCCTAACACATATGTGACCACCCCTCCCCCACAGCCACACTTTTTTTATCCTATCTCATAATTTTGCAACTTTTCCCCCCAAGTCTTGAAAATGTGGAACTTTTTTACCCTGTTATGAATCTACAACTTTTCACCTATTCATTAATTTGCAACATTTTCCCACTCTTGCAAATTTGAGAATTTTCCCCATCTTGAAACTTTTTCTCTTATCTTGCACCTTTTCAGTCTAGTTTAATGTGTGGCTCATCATGTAGACATGCACTCACATGGTCCAATCTGAACTCTAGAGTGCGGATGGGAAGGCTTGCTCAGCCTAGTACCCTCCTGCTGTTCCTGTTGGGTGAGGCAAACCAATGAGGGGACTGCACCACAAGGAGAAGGGGCAGGAGGGGCAAATGTATTAGGCCTGGTGCACACAACAACATTATCATTTAGACCTGGAGAGAAACATCTGCGTGCACACAACACCTCATAGAAGAAACCGCGCGTGCGCATGGATCCACCAACGTTTTGGAAACTGCTGTTGGAACTAATGGATGACGAAGTAGAAGTCTTACTAGGGACTTTGGATTATTACTATAAACACCAGATTTCATCTGCAATAAATAGTTATATTCATTTACTTTAAGCTGAAAGAATGAGGAAGTAATAAATAAATAAATAGCACATTGAGATGATGTTTGTTGTTATTAGGCGCTATACAAATAAAGTTGAAATACTTACCCACAGCTGGTCTGAATATTTGATAAGGAGTCTTCAGTCATAACTTTTACAAAAGCATTACAAGTAAGAAAAAATAGTGATATGATGAGACGTCGGGCTGCAGCAGACATCTCATCATTTGTGCAGCACAAAACTGGATTTGAAACTGTCATAAATCGCCCTGGCAGGGGCGGACTGACAACTGCAAAAGCCAGCTGTGAGTTTGCAAACATTTAATAACAAAAATACAAAAACCACACAAAACACTACACTTACAGAAACTGGAGAAACCGGGAGAAAAAGGAGTGTAGGAACGCCGGCGCAGACGATGTTAATTCCTAACAAGAATTAAGTGTGGGGAACACGCAGGGAAAAGGTGACTGGGAACGCCTGACTGACATTGATGATGACGCAGCAATGGACTGTGTTACAGCGAGGCTTAAATAGACACGTAGAGACAAAACCAAATGAGGGTCAGGTGTGGAAAACATGAGTGAATCAGAGACAAATCATAGACAGATGTGATAGGAGGAAATAACAACTGTGACTGTCAAAATAAAAGCACAACCCGTAAGTAATGCAAATCAAGAAACAAATGAGCAAGAATGCTCCAAGAACAATAACTTAAACAAGGACCGGATAGAAGCACGAGACAACCTAGAAACACACTAAAGGAGAGAACTAAAGAAAAGGTTATGATAAAAAGAAATACAAAACCGAGGAGAACTAATAAAGCAATACTAATAAATATAGAGACTACAAGGAAAACCAGGACTAATATAAACAAGGAGAATAAATTAGAAAACAGGATAATACAAAAATGCATCATAACAAAACTAAGAAAAAATAACAGGAAACTAAAAACAGAAACAAAAGGACAAACTCAGATAACAAAATACAACAAACCATACTCAATACAATACAAACTGAGATGAAGACTGGAAATGAACTAAACAACTTAAAGGCTGAGCACGGCTCTCCATCCGTACTCAATATTGTGACAGAAACATGTGCAGCTCCACAGTGATTTGTTCAACATTCAACAAAGGTAGGCATCCTCTTTGGTTATTATTTTGAGGATTATTTTTTTTCTATATAAGACTGCATCTGTTGGGTAAAAAAGCAGTTTTACAGATACCGGTAAAGAGCCCACTTTAAACCTGATCCTACAGTGCATCCGGAACGTCTTCACAGCGCTTCTGTTATGACCCGAGCGCTAATCTCGTCCGCGCTCGGGCTATGCATCATCTCTGCCAGCTTTGACAGCAGTGGATTACATTCTGGCTCCCCAGGCTCTTATTGTGACAGCGCTCGGTGGGGCTTCCTGCTGTCAGAGCCGATCAGCTGTTCGGCATCACCGCTCGTTAGATGCCGGCTTTATTAGCGGGCGCTGACAGCTGGTTGATGCTGGAGTATCGTCAAACATTCCTGGTCAAACATTCGTCAATCGTTCCTGGCCCTCGTCATGTCAGGTTCGTGCTTATCCTTGTTCATGTCTTGTTCATAGTTAAGGTCGTAGTAGGTGGGGTTAGCCCTACGACCCCTTGTACCCTGTAGTGTGTGTTTTTAGCCCACAGTGGCTCATAGTCTCGTATTCGTGTCTTGTCTTGTTAATAAAACATCTATGCAAAGCTCACTGGCGACTTTTGGGGTCTTATGGTGGCCCACGAGGGTCACTGCATTATAGTATACTCCAGCCAGGGTCGTCTAAACGGAGACACCACACCGAGACGCTTTTTCACCTGTGAGTTTTTGCTTAAATTGGACTATTGCTCTTCCCTGTCTGGGTGTCATTTGCTGGGAGAATGCCGTCATCCAGGGGCCGCAGTGGGCAACTGGGCAAGTTGCTAGCGGAGGCTCTGGAGTACGTGGATGGAACCACCGCTACACTGTACGACACTCCCAGCAACATACACTGGTACCTGGACTGCGCTGAGGTTCTTCTCGACAACCTTCCTCTCCACTATGACGATCTCCCAGAGGTGATGACAAGGACAGATGAACTCGCCACACAGCGCGAGATACTCCGTGGGCTGGAGGAGGAAGAAAGCAGGAAGCAGAGGAGGAGACATCCTCGCTCCCCTCGTTGGAACCCTTTTCCTGTCCTGGATCCGGTCCAGGAGTTTGCGCCATCTGGGGGCCATCGAAGACATCGGCGCCACAGCCAAGGTGAACCTCAGCAGAATCCCCGGCTGGACCCTCTGCCGGCGAGGCCTGTCAGCAGATCTCGGAGAGCGGCTCCTCCTCGTCCTTCCAGGGGGCCCTCTGTCACCATCCAGTGGGGAGAGGGTGGAACTATGTCCCCTACAGCAGGACACCATCCTCCCTCTGGGAGAAAGGCAAGTGCTAGTTCATTCTTTGCATGATAATTGTGATCTGCCTTGTCTGACTCCTGGGGGTGGAGTTTGGGGTTCGCAGTCCCCCGTGCTCCTACCACCTGCTGTAGTTACAATAACCAAACCTGCTGCCTCTGTGTCTTTCTCCACCGTCCACGACGCCAGGCATATGTCACCGGACGAGGGGGGGGGGGGGCTGCGGTTCTGGATAGCCTGGATCCAGCCCCGCAGCCATGCCGTGGACAGAGGAGAAGAGCGGACTGCGGCCTGGAGCCTGTGCCGATGATGAAGCATCCCCGGGTCTCCTCGACGGAGCAGTCCAAACCAGTAGGTCGAGGGTCCCCTGCCTCCACACCATATGGGTCATCAGCGTGGGTTTCAGCGCGAGAGGAACCTCAGACTGCGGAATCCATCTTGCCAGCTGCCCGACGCAGCTGAGTTGGAGCCTACGCACGAACTTCTTCACCCTGAGCCTGGATCGACAGAGTCCTGGATGGCAACAGAACCTGAGTGCAGGCAAGTGCTCCCTCTTGTATCTCTGTCCCCTGCGTTGGAGCATTTTTGCCTGCCTCTCGGGGAGGTGAGTGAGGGGCAGCCGCCTGCTGTGCCCGAACTCGTCTCGCTGGGTTCTGTTGCTGCCGGTGATACTGATCACGGTTTTTCTGTTTATCCTGAGCTTCCTTGCAGTGTCAAAGGCGCGGAGCCAGTCGTGGTTGGTGAGTTGGAGGTTCCAGGTTTGGGGGTGGAGGTCATCAGCGGAGCTGCACCGACCCAGTCGGGGTCCGTTGTGGAGGCTGCTGTGGCCCCATCGGGGTCCGACGTCGGTGCGCCCGAGACCCAGTTGGGGCCCATCACGGGAGCTGCTTTGGCCCAGTCGGGGTCTGACGTGGGTGCGCCCGAGACCCAATCGGGGTCCATCGCGGGAGCTGCTTTGGCCCAATCGGGGTCCGATGTGGGTGCGCCCGAGGCCCAAATGGGGGCCACCGCTGGTTCTGTTCCAGCCCAATCGGGGTCCGATGTGGGTGCAGCCGGGACCCAATCGGGGTCCAGCGGAGGTGCAGCACCGGTGTGGTCCACGGACGGTGGAGGAGCTACAGACCCTTCGCTGCCTGACCCAGTTCGGGCTCATCCTTGCCTTCTGTCCCCTCTTCAGAATCAGCGCCCCTGCGCATCATCGCCGGGGGCCGTGGGGGTCCATTTTTGCTCGCCCCGGCTCTCCCGTGTTTTGTCCTCACCAGGGAGGCCGCCGCGGGCTGTTTTCCCCCAGTACTGGTGGCTGAGGGACATGGGTCGGCCACCTGAGGAACTGTTTCGCCGGTTCGGTGCCTCGGGTCAGCCACCCGACATGTTATGTGTTTCACTGGGCGATCTGGTTCGGCCACCGGAGGAGTGGACTTTCTTGGCCTGGGATTGTGGTAAGCCGCCCGATCATGTTCCGCCCCCCATGACCACCCGTCGGCCGTTGGACGCGGGGAGACCGCCTGAACTGTTCCCATGGCGTTTAGTCTCCGCCGGTCGGCATGAACTGTCGGGGGTAGAGGTCAATCCTGGTGGTGGTTTAGCCCTGTAATTGTTCTGTTTTTTGTTTTTTTTTTTTCCGTCCTGTGTTTTTCTTGCTTTTTGACTCAAGAGCGTGGTATTTTTGTTTTCGTACCCGTGTAATTGTGTTTCATGTATTTTGGAATGTAGTCTGGTCCTGTAATGGTCCTGTTTTTTTTTTTTTTTCTGTCCTGTGTTGTATTTGCTTTTTGACCTGAGAATGTAGTATTTTTGTTTTCGTACCTGTACAATTGTGTTGCATGTATTTTGGAGTGTAGTCTGGTCCTGTAATGGTCCTGTTTTTTTTTTTCTCTGTCCTGTGTTGTATTTTTGACCTGAGAGTGTGGTATTTTTGTTTTTGTGCCTGGGTAATTGTGTTTCACGTATTTTGGAATGTAGTCTGGTCTTGTAATTGTTCTGTTCTTCTCGCTGTCCTGTGTTTTGTTTCTTGTAGTTGCCAGTTGTGTTTTTTGGGAGTTTGATTTGTGTTCTGCAGTTGCCTCATTTGTCCTGTCATCATGTTTTGTACTGTAGGGAGTTTTTTTTTTCTTTTTCTGTTATTTCATGCCTGTGTGACTGTTCCATGTATTTTTTGAGTCATTTTTTTTTCCCTGTCTGTGCCCTGGTTCTCGATCTGTGGTTTGATCCTCTCCTGCCCCATTCACCCACCCTGGAGGGGGTGGGGGGGATTGGATGTCTATGAGGCGTTCAGGAGCCCGCCCTCAGAGGGAGGGTACTGTTATGACCCGAGCGCTGATCTCGTCCGCGCTCGGGCTATGCATCATCTCTGCCGGCTTTGACAGCAGTGGATTACATTCTGGCTCCCCGGGCTCTTATTGTGACAGCGCTCGGTGGAGCTTCCTGCTGTCAGAGCCAATCAGCTGTTCGGCATCACCGCTCGTTAGCTGCCGGCTTTATTAGCGGGCGCTGACAGCTGGTTGATGCTGGAGTATCGTCAAACATTCCTCGTCAAACATTCTTCAATCGTTCCTGGTCCTCGTCATGTCAGGTTCGTGCTTATCCTTGTTCATGTCTTGTTCATAGTTAAGGTCGTAGTAGGTGGGGTTAGCCCTACGACCCCTTGTACCCTGTAGTGTGTGTTTTTTACCCACAGTGGCTCATAGTCTCGTATTTGTGTCTTGCCTTGTTAATAAAACATCTATGCAAAGCTCACTGGTGACTTTTGGCGTCTTATGGTGGCCCGCGAGGGTCACCGCATGACAACTTCACTTTTTCCACATTTTGTTATGTTACAGCTGTATTCCAAAAGGGATTAAATTCATTTTTCCCTCAAAATTCTACACAGCCTTTGCCATGAAGCTCAAAATTGAGCTCAGGTGCATCCTGTTTCCACTGATCATCCTTGAGATGTTTCTACAGCTTAATTGGAGTCCACCTGTGGTAAATTCAGTTGATTGGACATGATTTGGAAAGGCACACTCCTATCTATATAAGGTCCCGCAGTTGACAGTGCATGTCAGTGCACAAAACCAAGCATGAAGTCAAAGGAATTGTCTGAAGACCTCCAAGACAGGGTTGTCTTGAGGCACAAATCTGGGGAAGGGTACAAAAAAAATTTCTGCTGCTTTGAAGGTCCCAATGAACAAAGTGGCCTCCATCATCCATAAATGGAAGAAGTTCAGAACCACCAGGACTCTTCCTAGAGTTGGCAGGCTGTCTAAACTGAGCGACTGGGGGAGAAAGGCCTTTGTCAGGGAGGTGACCAAGAACCCAATGGTCACTCTGTCAGAGCTCCATCGTTCCTTTGTGGAGAGAGGGGAACCTTCCAGAAGGACAACCATCTGCAGCAATCCACCAGTCAGACCTGTATAGTAGAATGGCCAGACAGAACCCACTCCTGAGTAAAAGGCACATGGCAGCCCACCTGGAGTTTGTCAAAAGGCACCTGAAGGACTCTCAGACCATGAGAAAAAAAAAAATTCTCTGGTCTGATGAGACAAAGTCTGAACTTTTTGGTGTGAATGCCAGGCATCAAGTTTGGAGGAAACCAGGCACTGCTCATAATCATACCAATGGTGGTGGCAGCATCATGCTGTGTGGAAGGTTTTCAGTGGCAGGAACTAGGAGACTAGTCAGGATAGAGGGAAAGATGAATGCAGAAATGTACAGAGACATCGTGGATGAAAACCTGCTCCAGAGCATTCTTGACTTCAGACTGGGGCAATGGCTTATCTTTCAGCAGGACGATGACTCTGAGCATACAGTCAAGATATCAAAGGAGTGGCTTCAGGACAACTTTCTGAATGTCCTTGAGTGGCCCAGCCAGAGCTCAGTCTTGAATTTCATTGAACATCTCTGGAGAGATCTGAAAATGGCTGTACACCGACGCTTCCCATCCAACCTGATGGAGCTTGAGAGGTGTTGCAAAGAGGAATGGGCCAAACTGCCCAAAGATAGGTGTGCCAAGCTTGTGGCATCATATTCAAAAAGACTTGAGGCTGTAATTGCTGGCAAAGGTGCCTCACCAAAGCACTGAACAAAGGGTGTGAATACTTATGTTCTTGTGATTTCTTAGTTTTTAATTTTTAATAAATTTGCAAAAATCTCCAAAAACCTTTTTTTTTCATGTTGTCATTATTGGGTATTTGTAGAATTTTGAGGAAAAAATGAATTTAATCCCTTTTGGAATAAGGCTGTAAAATAAAATGTGGAAAAAGTGAAGTTAGATTAGATTAGATTAGATTCAACTTTATTGTTATTACACATGTATGAATACAAGGTAACGAAACACAGTTTAGCATCCAATCAGAAGTGCAAAGGACAGCAGTGCAGTATATACGGTAATTAACAGTATGTGCAATTTAAGCAAATATATGCAGCAGTGCAGAAAGTTAAGAGTACTGTTATGTGCAAATAATGTGCAATAAGTTAGATGTAGTTATGCAGTTATGTACAGGTGAGGATGGTAAGAGATGATGGTAAGAGAGTCAGCGGGGAACTAAGTTCAATAACGTGACAGCTGTTGGAAAGAAACTGTTCCTAAACCTGCTGGTTCTAGTCCGAAGGCTTCTGAAAGTGCTGTGAATACTTTCTGTACGTGAATATTTTTCTCACTGTGACTATAAACACATCAGGATTAAAGTTCAATCATGGAGCCTGTATTTCTGTGAGAAATACAGAAAGCTCCATATTTGTATTTCTCTGTGGGAAATAAGTGCTCCCTGGTGTCATGGTTGCCAATTTGCTACACCTGTGTGCACACCTGCCTGTCATCATCCTCTGCCTATTTATACCGTCAGGTCTAGTGCTCTGTGCGGAGTCGTCTGTTTCTCTCTCCAGAAACCTGCTATGCCTATCATCGAGCTTCCTAGCCTCGTTGAGATTCTCCACGTCGGCTTCCTAGCCTACTGCATTCCCAGTCTGGGCCTGTGCCACCTGGACCTTCCAGCTACCAAGTAAGCTACCATCATTCCCTCTCACCTTGTCCGATTCCCCTGTGCACAGGCGGAGACCCATGGCGGCGGACCCCTTTCCCCTGGCGGCGGCTCCACCTGCTTCCCTCACCAGTGTTCGGCTCTCTGGCTGTCCTAAGGGCACTTTACTCCTGGCAGTAGCTTCAGTGCTAACCTGGGCATCTCTCCACCACCTCTGCCAGTAAGCTCTGAACTATCTGGTGCTCTTCTAGCCTGAACTGCATCTAACGCTCCTTCTGTCTCCTCCTAGGGATGCCAGTTCGTATGGTGCTCTGCTCGCCCCAGCTGACTCGCCTGCTCACACTACACGCACTCAGCCGCACATACACACACCCACTCATGTCCATTATATTCAATAAAGGGTTAATTGTATCAGTCTTGAGTCGTATCTGCTCTGTGGGTCACTAGAACCATGTCAGTATGACTCCGCCAGAGTGACCCAGCGGACAGCGTGCTAGCGCGCAGGATGAACAACTTGCTGACTCGAGTTGATCAGTTAGCCTGTCAACTCAACAGCAGACTATGCTAACACAGTTAGCCCGAGTAACTGACAGGCTAGATCGTCTGGTTAGCCCACATGGTTTCCCTTCAGTCTCTGTTAGCTCCTCTGCTCCCGCTAGTTCCACCGCTAGCCCCATCACTAGTCAGCCTACTCCGGGCCCCGCTTGTCGGCTTACTCCCGTCCCGACTCCCACCCATTTCAGTGGCAAATTGGGGGAAGCCAGGGGTTTCCTAATGCAATGTGACATTGTGTTCCAACGGGTGCCGGGGGACTTTCCCACTGACCATAGTGACATAGGCTATGTGATTAATTTGTAAGAGGGACGGGCTTTGGCTTGGGCATATGCGATAATAGCTAGGGCTAGTAATGCTTCGCTAACGAACACTCAGTTTATGAACGAATTTCAGGAGGTGTTCGGTCACTCGGACCGCAAGGACGTGCTTACCTCCCGGTTGTTGAATCTTCAGCAGGGGGCTAGAGCCGTCGCCGATTACGCCATGGACTTCCAGGTAGTGGCCACGGAGGTTGGGTGGGAGGATGCCTCACTATGTAGTATTTTTGTCAGAAGCCTGAGCCCTAGCCTACGGGATGAGCTGGCCTGTTTGGAT
Source organism: Pholidichthys leucotaenia (assembly GCA_020510985.1). Taxonomy (NCBI): domain Eukaryota; kingdom Metazoa; phylum Chordata; class Actinopteri; order Cichliformes; family Pholidichthyidae; genus Pholidichthys; species Pholidichthys leucotaenia. The sequence goes on from CM035841.1 coordinate 439,488,800, forward strand.
AAGCCCTCCACACTGCATGAGCCAATATCCCTGGCTATCAGTATCGATAACAGACTAAGGGAGTGGGCGGCCGAACGGAGAACTTCCGGTTGCTCGGGCGGTCTGGCTCGCTGCTCCCTACAGCCCCCCACCCCTTGCTGGCCCTCCTATCTGCTGATTCCCCGGAAGATCAGGAACCTATGGTAGTGGGTGGTTTCAAACTGTCGTCAGTGGAGAGACAGCGCCGCCGAGAGTTGGGGTTGTGCATTTACTGTGGGAGCGAGGAGCATGAGGTTGAGTCATGTCCCAAACAGCCAAAAGGGGGAGTCCGTGCATCGCAGTAGGGGGACTCATGGACTCACCTCACAATAATCCCCTCTCCCGTTTCCTGATTCCCATTCATTTCAATTACGGCCATAGAAAAAAAAAAAAACACATGCACTCATTGATTCAGGGGCCGAGCAGAGCTTTATTTCAGGGAGACTGGCAACCCAGTTGGGGCTTCCCATGCAGTTATTAGAAACCCCACTGAGACTTATTGCCTTGTCCAAAGCTCCTTTGGCCACAGTCACTCATCGGACTGCCCCAGTATCAGTTATTGTATCAGGCAACCATCGGAAAGAGTTAAGGCTGTATGTTCTGCCAGTGTCCTCCACTCTGGTTATCCTCGGCTATCCCTGGCTTCGCCTGCGCAACCCCTCTATTGACTGGCATTCGGGGTGTGTTGTTTCCTGGAGCTCATTCTGTTTGAGTGCCTGTTTGCAGTCTGTTGCAAGCTCGCCTGCCGTGCCTCTGGGTGCACCTGCCTCTCCTCCTCCCGATCTGTCCAAAGTACCATCTGAATATCATGATTTAGGACCCGTTTTTAGCAAATTTCAGGCCCTTTCTCTTCCCCCTCACCGCCAGTATGATTGCGCGATTAACCTCCGGACCGGTGCTCCGTTTCCATCTAGTAGACTGTACAACCTGTCTGCCCCAGAGCGCACGGCTATGGACACGTACATCAAGGAGTCCCTGAGTTCGGGCATAATACGACCATCTTCATCTGCGGTGGGGGCGGGGTTTTTTTGTCGGGAAAAAGGATGGTTCTCTTAGTCCATGTACTGACTTTCGTGAACTCAATAATATAACCATCAAAGACAAGTACACTCTCCCTCTCATCAACTCTGTGTTTGATTCCCTGCAGGGGGCCTGTTGCTTCACAAAGTTGGACCTCACAATGCCTATCATCTGGTGCGGATACAGGAGGAGAATGAGTGGAAGACGGCCTTCCGGACCCCTAGTGGTCATTTTGAATACCTGGTCATGCCGTTCGGGCTGACCAATGCCCCGGCCGTCTTCAAGCGATTGATTAATGATGTTCTGAGAGACTTTTTGTGCACGTTTGTATTTGTTTATCTGGATGATATTCTCTTCTTTTCTCAGTCCATGGATGAACATCGCACCCATGTGAGGCGGGTACTGCAGCGGCTGCTGGAAAACAAACTCTTTGTGAAGGCGGAAAAGTGTGAGTTCCATGTTCCCCGTACATCTTTCCTTGGCTTTATCATCGCCCACAATGAGATCATCCCCAACCCAGCTAAGGTAAAGGCGGTGGTGGAGTGGCCCACTCCCTCGCCCAGGAAGCAGCTTTTACAGTTCCTGGGCTTCGCTAACTTTTACCGCCGCTTTGTTCAGAACTACAGTCGCATCGCTTTGCCACTAACCAATCTAACCTCTACCAAGGTGCCTTTTCAGTGGACGGAGGAGGCGGCTGCGGCCTTTTCCCTCCTGAAGGACAAGATCTCCTCCTCTTCTATATTAACGAAGGTGGACCCCGCCCTCCAATGGCTGGTGGAAGTGGATGCATCGTACTCAGGGGTCGGGGCCGTCTTGTCCCAGCGCTCCCCGGCAGACGGCAAGATACGCCCCTGCGCGTACTTCTCCTGTCGCTTATCCCCGGCTGAACGCAACTACAACATCGGTTGGTGGTCAAGCTCGCTTTGGAGGAGTGGTGTCACTGGCTGGAGGGCGCTTCTCAGCCGTTTGTCTTCTGGACCGACAACAAAAATCTGAAGTACCTCCGGACGGCCAAGCGTCTGAATGCTCGACAGGCCCGCTGGTCTCTCTTCTTTGCGTTTCAACTTCACCATTACCTACCGCCCCGGGTCGAAGAATACGAAACCGGATGCCCTGTCCCGTCAGTTTGCCCCAGAGACGGCAGAGATGGCCGAACACCCTATTCTCCCCTCATCGTGTGTCGTGGGAATCCTCTCTTGGGGTATTAAGGACAGGGTCCTGAGGGCACAGACTGACAAGGCCGACCCGGGCGGGGGGCCAGCGGGGAGGTTGTTTGTCCCGTCGGCCGTCCGGGGGGAGGTCATTCAGTGGGGTTTTGCGTCCAAGTTCACGTGCTCACTCGGGAAGGGCGCGCACGGTGGCCCTCCTGCAGAGGATGTTTTGGTGGCCGTCCCTCCAGAAGGACGTAGGAGACTACATCCGGGCCTTTCCTCAGTGTGCTACTGGCAAGACATCCTCTTCTCCACCCGCCAGTCTGCTCCACCCCCTCCCCATCCCGGGCAGACCATGGTCCCACGTGGCTTTGGACTTTGTCACCGGACTCCCTACATCCAATCAGTTCACGACTATCCCCACTCTGGTTGACAGATTCTCCAAGGCTGCCCATTTCATCCATCTGCGGGGGCTACCCATAGCTAAGGAGATGGTGGACCTTCTGGTCCAGCACGTGGTTCTGCTGCATGGCATCCCCCGGGACACTGTCTCCGATCGAGGGCCCCAGTACGTCTCCAGAGTCTGGAGGTCTTTCTGTGCTGCGCTGGGGGCCACCGCAAGTCTGTCATCAGTCTATCATCCACAATCCAACGGGCAGTGTGAGTGAGCTAACCAGGAGATGGAAGTGGCGCTGTGGTGCGTCGCGACCTCAAATCCATCATCGTGGAGCACTCACCTCCCCTGGATTGAATACGCTCATAATACTGCTGTTTCCACTGCTATCAGCATGTCCCCCTTTGAAGCCTCGTTGGGTTATAATTCCCCGCTGTTCCCTGAGGAGGAGGGAGACATCGCCGTTTCCTCTGTTCGCGCTCATGTGAAGCGTTACCGGCAGATCTGGAAGGCAACCAGGACAGCACTTCAGCGGACGGCTGAGCACAACACTTCAGTGGCCAACCAGCACAGGGTCCAGGCTCCAGCCTACCGGGTGGGCCAACAGATATGGTTGTCCACCAAACAAATTAATCTGAAGGCTGAGAGAACGAAGACGTTGCAACGGTTCATTGGACCTTTTCCCATTAGCCGGATTATCAATCCTGTTTCTGTGCGCCTAACTCTCCCCCCTCCCTCCACATCTGCCCCACCTTTCATGTGTCCCAGGTTAAGCCTGTCTGCTCCAGCCCTTTGTGTCCTCTTCTCAGGTCTCCACCTCCACCGATAGTGATCGACGGCGGCCCGGCATGGCCATTCACTGCCATCTTGGACATCTGTTGCCGGGGTCGTGGCTTGCAGTACTTGGTGGACTGGGAGGGTTTCGGGCCGAAGTGGAGATCCTGGGTGCGTCCCTCCTTTGTGCTGGACAAGCAGCTTATCAGGGACTTCCATCGGTTGCACCCAGGAAGGTTGGAACGACCGCCGAGAGGCGTGTTGTGGAGGGGAGTACTGTCATGGCTGCCAATTTGCTACACCTGTGTGCACACCTGCCTGTCATCATCCTCTGCCTATTTATACTGTCAGGTCCAGTGCTGAGATTCTCCACGTCGGCTTCCTAGCCTACTCCATTTCCAGTCCGGGCCTGTGCCACCTGGACCTTCCAGCTACCAAGTAAGCTACCATCATTCCCTCTCACCTTGTCCGATTCCCCTGTGCACAGGCGGAGACCCATGGCAGCAGACCCCTTTCCCCTGGTGCCGGATCCACCTGCTTCCCTCACCAGTGTTCGGCTCTCTGGCTGTCCTGCAGGCACTATCCTCCTGGCAGTAGCTTCAGTGTCAACCTGCTCCTTCTGTCTCCTCCTAGGGATGCCAGGTTGTATGGTGCTCTGCTCGCCCCAGCTGACTCGCCTGCTCACACTACACGCACACAAGCGCACATACTCGCACCCACTCATGTCCATTATATTCAATAAAGGGTTAATTGTATCAGTCTCGAGTTGTGTCTGCTCTGTGGGTCACTAGAACCATGTCACCGGATGTATGGATTGGCTGAAATCTGTTGTAAACTGAGGCCGTAGCTCTGTATTTCTGTAGATATGGACACTAACAGCGCCGGGAAAACCTCTCTAATCTTGAGGCTGGTTTCTAATCTCTACACTTTCACACCTCCAAATACCTGGCATAGTATGTATGGACAGCTAAACTGGAGACGAACTTCCACAATTTGGGGTAAAAACGTTGTCGTGTGCATGGCCCCTTATTGAGTATATACCTGAAGACCCCCCTGCAGAAAATGAATAACTGCCAATAACTTAGCTCTCTCATTTTTACTAAATCAGCATTTGCCCACACGGTAACTTATCCTTCCACCACCTTGTTGATATTGCATCACTTCTGGCTGCAGATTGAAGATATCCAAAGTAATAAATCTCCAAACTTGAATGCACTCAACTGAGATGCAGACCCAGGCCTTTTGCAGCCCTATAGATTTAAAACTGTGACCTTTGACCTTTTGACCCCAAACCTACAAACAGAGGTCAGGGCTAACCTGTGGACCAAGACTGGTGACCCTAGCTTTTGTTGTTCTTGAGATTTAGCTTTTATCGCATTTTGATGTTGACCTTTGACCTTGTGATCCCAAAACCATAGTAGCAATTCAGGATACCAGAGTGAATCTGTGTACCAAGTTTGGTGACCCTAGGGGACACAAACATTGACCTTTGGCTTTTTTAACCACAAACCCATAGTCAGAGGTCTGGGTCTCTGGGTGAACCAAATTAGGCAGCCCTGGCTTTCTTTGTTGTTGAGATCTAGTTTATATGGCATTCTGATTGTGACCTTTGACTTTTTGATCCCAAAAGTATAGCCATAGGTGCTAGTCCCAAGGTCAGGCCTCATTCCCTGTCTAGTGAGAGCATGGACGTAGGCAGCTGCCTTGTCGGCGTGGGTAATTAGGCTTTCAAGAGTTAATAAGCTAATAAAATGTTAAAGCAACAGACCTGCCATTCAAAACTGGATTTATTTGTGAAAAGCAAAGAGGAGGTGAAGAAGAAACCTACATTCATGCTACACTCCCCATGTCAGTTGTTGTTGCTCCATGGATATGGTGGATATGGTGAGACCCCACTTAATGGTTACCCGGGTTGCCTTTAATGATGATAAGCATGCTGATTATGAGGAGCATTTCTACAGAAATGGCTCTGTCACTCTTTTTCTATACTCAGTGTGTGATTTACTTCAGATTTTTTTAATAGGCCATCAACCTGCTGTGAGCTATGAAAACTCTTTAGGTATAAATCTGGCACATTTACATAATGGAGCTACAGGCTCATACCAATTAATGCATATTGCCCTCTATCAAAGACCCTAACTAGCCCATTTTATGATGGCTTAATCTTATTGGCTAAAATATATACCAATAAAAAATATACAGAGACAGATAATTTGCCTGTTTCCCGTTTATAGTGCAATCATAAGGGTTAGTTAATCAGCAGTGATGGGCAGACTGCATAAGTCTGATCCCTCTGACCTCTGTCATGCTGCCTGCAGGAATGAAGCTGGGGCACCCTTACTTTGCCTCGCTGTTATGGGTGCCAAAATGAATGTGCACCAGACAAACCTCACACATGTAGTATGTGCTCCACATGCATTATCTACATACACAGAACTGAATAAAAAATTCTCCACACAGAGTGAACATTTCCTCATCTCTAGAATACCCAGTTTACCATCAACTGGGTCAAATTCAACACACGGTTCTTCAAAGCCTTTTCTGAAAACTTTACTGGGGCAAGTGCTACTCCCAACCGCACCCTCCAAGCAACCACCATCCAGCACATTTCCTTCCACTGCGCAGCCCCCTACTTCCCCAGTTTCAACCTGACATCTACACCACCACCACTCTCCCCGTCTCCTCCTTCAGCAACCACACACGCACGCATCTCCAGAACACAGCGTGCCCTCCAGCTCCATGTGAGCCAGACCAGTAGAACGCTTTCACCGCAGCTACCTCCACACACGGCTCAAACTGGCCGTAACCAGCTGTTCTGCTTCCTTTTCCATGTTGCGTTTGTTGTTTGCCACTTTGAGAACTTGTGTAAGTCCCTATAAAAAATGAATGTCCCTTTTCTCGGCTCTTTCTCCTCCTTCATCCTCATTTCCACTGTCTTGTTTTTTCCCACCAGAAATGGAAATTATTTACAAGTACTGCATTTTACTTCTATGCTTTTCTGCCTTAAATGTTCTGCTTTGAGAACCAACGCGCCCTTGAGTGACAGAGTTGGGGAGATGTATGGATGAGCAGAAGGGAGGTTAGCACTGTACCCTAAGATCTGTTGGTTAAACAGGGTTAGGGTTAAAACTAATGTTCAATCTGATCTGATTCTAGGAATGACAAGCTTTTGAAACTTTCAAAATAAAAACCAAAACTATAACAATAAAAACGGGGATGTGTACCCCCTACAAAAATGATGAAATAAACAAAATAAAGTTTTAATTCACATTTGAAATAAAACTTAGTTAATTGTTTCATTAACTGAGTCTTCATAAAATGTAATGCTAACTCACATTTTACTATATATGGTCACAAAAATATAGATTACCTTTTAATAAAATGTGTCTACAGCTTTTAAAATGCTATGCATTAAGAAACTTAAAACTGACATTTTGCTAGTGTACTGCTGTGCCTCATACACAAAACCCACGGAAGGATGAGATTTACACTATGAGGGTGCCTCATACGCAGCACCCCTCTATGGGTGCTGCGTATGAGGCACATCCAACCTCATCATGTTGGATAGGTTCATGAGCCCTAATGATCCCAGGAGCAACATATGTTTTCAGGGGGCAATTTGCCCCTGGTAGGGTCTGCCAAGACAAATTGGTCCTAGGTGAAGGGCCAGACCAGGAACGGTCCAGTGGATCGATCCAATGTATCCAGGGGAGCCACATGGGTCCTCCCTCCAGTGGGTTCACCAGCTGCAGGAGGGATCATGGGGATCACGGTGCACTACTTTGATGGGACTGCTGCCCTCACGACCTGGAGCCCTGGGTAAGCAATGGATGGATGGATGGATGATTATCTTGATACTGATGGGGCTTTAAGAGTATTTCAAATGTACTCTGTTGGTTGCTTAGGGCTAAAAATAAATGAGTAGCTAAAGTCATAAAGAATCAACTCAGAAATATGTTTGAATAGCTTGTCTGTAGAAAATATCTACAGTATATAATGTTTAAATGATGTGTCAAGAGACAATGAAATCCATTGCTTGAAATTGACTTCAAATAGCGTTACCTGCACCTGCAGAGTCCTTAATCTGTAAAAGAGTGCCTGTGCTTGACTGTAATGTCTGCACTACCATTTAATGAGATGCTTTTGTGTCACCATTGGCCTGCAGCATTTGTAGTGTAAATCTTTGCAGAATGACCAACAAGGTTGGCTTGTTTCACTGTTCTAATACTTTCTAGCATGAATTTGTGCTTCTGGGATACCAAAGCAAAAACTTCATAAAAGCCCTGTTACTATGTTAGCATATGCCGTGGCCTCAACAGCTTTTATTTTGTGAGCCAGTCAGATATGCCTCTTTCTTATTTTGTCATAGTTTTGCTGGAATTGCCCTGTAATCACCATGCTAAGGTTAGCCTAGCTTAGCTACTAAGGTTATTGTGGCTATGCCCTATAGAAATTCCACTCACCTCTGTAGACATATGGGTTCTCAGTCAGTTAATTAATTCCCACCTGATAAGCCTACATATCTGACTCCAATGGATTATTCTGTCTTACTTTGTTATAGTTTGGCCCAGATGGCCTGTAATCATACTGGCACACATGCTAGAGTTAGCCTGGCTTAGCTATCCTTCTGGCTCCCTTGGCATACTCAAAATTTTATAATAATAACTATAGTTTTCGACTCTAAGCCTAAGAATTCTGTTTTCTTCATGCTTAACCCTAACATAGAAGTAAAACAGCATCTTGTAAAAAGAAAAATAACAAAACTTAGAAAGAAAAATTGTATCCCTCAAAACTCATCTTGATAACTTTGTGTTTTAAAACAGGACATTACTGTTCAGATTCCTCATTCTCAGCTTCAAACATGGACTTGGTGGGTTTGTGCTGGACACTGGAGATTGTGACCAAGCAAACAAATTGTCGCTGTCAGGTGCAAATCTCAATATCTTCAAGACTAATATTTATCAGGAAATGAGGAAAACTCAGCATTTTCTGATTGAGTTAGTAGTTACACTTTAGTCAGATGGGTTTTCGGATGTTTATCATTGGTTTGATATTAGTAAAAAGCATCCAAAGACATAAAGGGTGACCAGTAGAATGGGTTTATGCAAAAACATACAAAAGGCCAAATATAGAGATAGGATGCTTGTTCCCAACGATGAAATATGCTACCCAGAAACTTGGCAGTTATGGTTAATTTAAATGGTTTACAAGTATAATTCTTAGCATGTAAAAATATAATTATAATTATAAGCATCCATCCATCCATCTACTACTGCTTAATCCTTTTCGGGTTGTGGGGGGCTGGAGCCAATCCCAGCGTCTTTGGGCGAGAGGCAGGGTACAGTCTGGACAGATCGCCAGTCCATCGCAGGGCCAACACAGAGAGACAGACAACCATTCACTCTCACAGTCATATGTAAGGACAATTTAGAATCCCCAGTTGATCCCAATGAACTAAACCTGCATGTCTGTGGCCGGCGGGAGGCAACCGGAGTACCCAGAGAAAACCCACACAGACACGGGGAGAACATGCAGACTCCACATAGAAGGGTCACTGGTCGTCAGGTGGTGGGATTAAACCCACGATAGTCAAGGGTGGAATCAATCCTATGACCTTCTTGCTGTGCTGCCACAGTGCTAACCACTGTGCCACCGAGCTGCCTCAATAACATCTCTATTGTCATTTAGTCCATACGGCCATTCATGTACAATAGAAAAAAATTACATTTCTCCTATCTACAATGTTAATCACATGTAGAATCAGAGGGGTCGTTGCCATGCAAGGCGCCGTCACAAAAGACTTCTCCTTTCCCCTTTCTATTATGATGAGCACCAAGCTAGAAGGTGGAAAGTACCATTTTTATTTAGTCTTTGGTATGACCCAGCCGGGACTTGAACCCCCAACCTCCCAGTTGTGGGGCGTATGCTCTATAAACTACACTCCAGTTCATTATGAGCAAACATTCCTAACATAAGTTATAAATGAATATGCATGTTAATGCAATGACAGTGTTTCCACTTCGAAATATAAGATTATATGGAAACTTATAAAGTTTAAAAGTTTGTTGTTCATGGCGATATAAGACCAGTGTGCCAGGTGGGCATCCAACAGCCGCTCATCCTGTCACCTTGGCTTCCCAAAAGATAGATGCCCTGGCTGGGATTTGCATATGCTATTCAGGGCATGGCAGCACCATCTCTCTCTCTCTCTCTCTCTCTCTGTCTCTTTATTGTTTTTAATCAGAGGCGAATGTCAACAGAATAAATGAAGTTGTGCAGTGAAGTGAAATTTTTATCACATCAGTGGCGGTTGGGTGGGTGTGGAAGTGGCAGTCGGGGGGGTGATGGCGATGATGCCTCCACACATACCTCCCATCCTCCCCCCTGCACTCGACACATCCTCTCCACCTCCATTCATCACGGGCCATATTGAGGGAGTGAGATTCAGCGGCGGCGCCGGTAATCAATGGAAGGGCTCCATATGGCGAGGATCAAAGGTGTCACATAGTGTGTGGTTCTGCTTTATTGCCAGCCAGCACTGTTAATTGGACAACAAGATCAGAGGCAATATTAAAATCCAATTAAATTGATATGAACAGATTGCCAAGTGATGTACACTAATGTATAATTGAGTATCAAGCAAATGCGAGTGGCCCGTCTCGAGCGCGGAGCTGCTGAATAAATGATGGGCGAGCCATAGAGGACGGAAACAAGTTTGCACATTAGCCTCCCCCCCTCCAGTTCTCCCTCCGTCTCCTTTCTCCTTCCACTCCCTCGCTCTCTGGGCCCTCAGATGTGGAGGGACACTTAAAAAGGGACATTCTTGCCCGGCATAATAAAGGTGGAGAAGTGTTGGGTGTGTGTGTGAGTCTATGCAAAGGCACGGCCACGGCTTTAGTCTTAAATGGCACAATTCCATCGCATGGCTTTAATTTGAGTTTAATAAAATCTAAATGATTTATTACCTTTTTTTTCTGAGCTGAAGCAAGTACATGTCACAGTGCTTCTGGTTAATCAGGCATGAACATGGACGCCCCCGGGGCTCCATGATGTGTGCTCCTCTTTAAGCAAAAGAAATAAATAAGCAGATAAAGAAGGTTGCTCTGACACCGTTTAACAGTCCAACAAGGCCCAGTTCAAGGTGACATTCCCTGATAAGGTGCACTTGGACCACAGCCCAAAATAATCAAAAGTTCAGTGCCACTCATTCATTTATTAATTGAATATTTTTTGCCTTGATTTAATGCATGGAGCAATAGTGTTAATATGCAACACTGAGAGGCTGATAAGGAGATTTACATATTAAATTTTAATGATATTTTGGCTGTAGCGATCACTCCCTTTTTGGGCTGCTAATTATTTATTTCTGTTGTTCTGGTTGCCGTCCAGCATATGCTGCTTTTTTAATGGCCCTCAGACCCCCCCCCCCCACCTCCCCTCTTTTTTGTATTAAGCTGGTTTCCTTAATTAAGCGGGCACGGGGCTCATTAGCTGCCATGGCGATGGGGTGGCATGATGTGCCCGTCTCAGTTCCCGCCGGCATTGCCCGGACAAAGTGCCTGGGGAGCAGGTGCTGACAAGGTCGCGGTGGCAGCGTGCCATCTGGACCGGCGCTTGGGCCCCATCGGCGACTGGCCCTTTGTAGCTATAGGGGAGGCTAATGCCATCCACCGACAACCCCTGACTCAAAGACATCAAAACGGTGCTGCGGCTCTTAGGAGAACTGTGGACTTAACAACCACTAAAACAAAGGCGCAATAATTGGTTTTGGCGCAATCTGTCCTTCGTTTGCCACTCAGGGGACTTTTGTGGTTATTGAGTGGGTTCAGAACAGAAGGCACATTGAAGGCTTTCCTCATTTAGTCTCGATGCACCTCCATTAGCATAACATAGATATCCTTGGCAAGCATTATGCACATATATGTATGCAAAGTTTACCACTAGCTGTCCAAAAATAATAAAAATTGATTAAAGGATGTATTCAGATTGTTAATAAAATTTGATTTTCTACTGGATAATAAGAGAAATAGATTTCCAGAAAGAACCAATGAATGAAGGACTAATGGGATTTTTCTGACAAGAGATTTATATATCATGACACGGCTTCTTTGTCGTGATAAAATCTGCTTGATTAACTGCAAAAACACAATCATCCTGGTCAGCAATGTTCATCTGGACCTCTTAGTGTGGGACAAAATTATTATGGACCTTTATGTTTCACATAATTAAGAGGTCCACATTTAGAAAGAGAACAGACACCATGTAATATTATTGCTACATAACTCCATTCACACAACAGTTAAAAAAAAGTGAGCAGAATAAGCAAAACAGACATAAGAATACATATAAAAAAAATAAAGTGTTCTGTTCTTAGTGCAATGGGTGCACTAATTTCTTTTTGTGTGTAGTGGTGCGGGGGCTGACTAGCACAAACAAAAGTCAGAGTTCAGGAGACTAGAGGTGGGGGATGGAGCATTGAGCAGGATGGAGACTAAAGCTGGATTCATGCTGCACCTCCGCCGTCTGTGTACGTGCAACCAGAAACTTTGTGTGACAAAATTTACGTCATCATCTCCACTCCGCTAGTGAACACAGGACTCTAGACTCTATTGCGGACAACCGCATGCAGCTAAAATTTTGTGACCGTGCGGCCTGCCCACCATCTGAATGCGTTGACAGAGCATGTGCAAGACTGAACGTCCCATTCACAAGATGGCGCTACCAACACAACATACAAAGACAAAGTAGACGAGGAAGACAATGACCAGGTGGAAGATGAGAATATACACTACCGTTCAAAAGTTTGGGGTCACTTAGAAATTTCCTTATTTTTGAAAGAAAAGCACTGTTTTTTTCAATGAAGATAACTTTAAACTAATCAGAAATACCCTCTAATATCTAATATACATTGCTAATGTGGTAAATGACTATTCTAGCTGCAAATGTCTGGTTTTTGGTGCAATATCTACATAGAACTCTCACTCCAGTGTTCTAATGGTACAATGTGTTTGCTCATTGCGTCAGAAGGCTAATGGATGATTAGAAAACCCTTGTGCAATCATGTTAGCACAGCTGAAAACAGTTTAGCTGGTTAGAGAAGCTATAAAACTGACGTTCCTTTGAGCAGGTTGAGTATCTGGAAAAAATTATTATTTCAAATACAAATCATTATTTCTAACCTTGTCAATGTCTTGACTATATTTTCTATTCATTTTACAACTCATGGTGGTAAATAAGTGTGACTTTTCATGGAAAACACAAAATAATTGTCTGGGTGACCCCAAACTTTTGAACGGTAGTGTATATACATGAATTCTTTTACAGCAGCAACAAATTGAGCGGACAAGGCCACTGGAAAACGATAATTCCTCCTCTCCTTGAAACAACGGCACTGTTGTAGCTACAAAAAAAAAAAAAAAAAAAGTGTGTCACTCTTGTATTTTATAGCCGGTGAACAAACTGGCGTGTTAGCGCATTTGCGCTACCCATAGGGCTGGGGCGAAACTACAAATAACAGTTGCTTGCATGCATCAACTGCTTGGCCTGGTAGATGAAAAAAGTGAGCATCAACAACGCCGCGTGCGTGCCAGGCTCGTCCAAAGCGCATGCGGACCAAAGCGGACTAGAGGGGAAATGCTGCATGAATAAGGCTTAACAGCCTGTGGTTAGAAGCTCTTTGCCAGCCTGGATGTGAGGGATTTTACACTCCTGTAGCGTCTTCCTGATGGCAGGAGTGAGAAGAGACTGTGCTGTGGATGGGGAATGTCCTTGATGATGTTGTGGGCCCTTCTGAAGACCCACAGTAAGACAAAAGACTTTTGAGCTTTTGGTTGTTGTCCAAAGTTAACTAACGTGGAAAATAAATTCATAACTAAATAAATAATGCACTATTTGGCTTTGTTACTCCAAAGCAAATCCTGTTAAGTGATGTTAAAGCCCCATCAATGTCAGCGAAGGTGATTTGGTACAAATGCCATAATGCAGTTAAAGCAGAAAGCATAAACATAACCATGAGGTGTCAATTTAACATTTGAGCTGAAAAGCTGGCTTCTCCAACAACAATGGTCCTTATTCCGATTGGCAAAGTCCACAATCCAACCTGAAAAGGTTTTTTGTTTAGTGCTGGCTAGACTGCTTCCCAAAACCACAGCTATTCAATGTTTTGAGCCCCTGTGATGCCAAATAAGAGACGGGAGAACTTCAGCAGGAGAAAACCCGGATGAACAGGACCAGAGATCATCACTACCCACTGTGAAAACAACAGCTTCCCGTGTAGAAATCACCTTTGCTTCTCTCGGGGCGACTGTGGCACAGGTGTAAAGTGTGATCAACCGCTGATTAGAGGCGGTTTGATTCCTGCTCTGTCTGCAGTCTGGATGTGGAAGTGTCCTTGAGCAAGACACTGAAGCCCTAGTTGCTCCTAGTGGGTCAGGCCAACGCCTTGCATGGCAGCTCTGCCACCATCAGTGTGTGAATGTGCGCATGAACGGGTGGATAGCAGGATCTGTAAAGCGCTTTGGTCACGCAGGAATGAGAAAAAATTGCTTTAGAAGTGAATGCCATTTACCATGTTATCCCTGTGTGTGCTAGGCAGAAGCTAAAATACTATCTGGACTCTATTAAAGTTCCAAAAATGTAGTAAATCAATTACATTTTCACATAGAACCTGATAGTTTGGGAAAGCTTTTTTTCCCTTAATAAATGAAATAATTTTGTATGTACTTTGGGTATCTTTGTCTAATATTAAAATTTGTTTGATGACCCGAAAAGGATTAAACGGAAGAAGATGGATGAATGGATGGATGGATCTAAAACATTTACAGTAAGTGTGACAAATAAATAAAAGAAATAAGCGAAATCAGGAAGGGCACAAATAGTTTTTCACAGCACTATACCTCCATCCATACATCTGGCCGTCCATCCGTACATTGCAAGATGAGGCCTTGGTGGGGGTATGCACTCATGGATCACCTCCAAAATTTAATGGGTTCATCCATAGCCTAAGGGCCATCTGTGATGAAAATTTCATCCAAATCAGCGCAGCGGTTTTTGAGTAACTCTGCTAACAAACAAAGAGCCCCGACTACTCCTTGGTGGAGATTATATACTAAACCAGATAAGAAAAAAACTAAATAAGATATGCACAACTGTTTAATGTATTGTACACAATTATTACTACAAAAGCAACATTTGGGTCACCTTATTCTTAACACACTAAACTGGAATTTACTTACAACTTGAAGGGGAAGAATAGAAGCTTAATTTTAACTTTCTCTTTTTTAATTGCAAGCACCTCTGCCAAATAAGACAAATCACAGCAGCATTTTCTTGGCCTAGTGCTGCATTTAGTTCCATGGCAAACTCCTCATCCAGTAGCATTAACATTATGCTACGATAGAGCAAGTAAAAGGTATCATTATTCTAAAAATCCACGGTTGTTTTCCTTGTATTGACATCTGGAGGAAGTTGGTTTGTACCTAAACTCTGACAACAAAAAGTAATTAAAAATGACCAAACCCTAGCAGTTGGAATTCATCCTAAAAACTCTCCTAAAATTAAGTGCATGTCAGAGCAAATGTTTACCACAGTGGGACAAGGAGCTTGCAATTTGTAATTTGCTCAAACCTGCTCTACAATTTGTCACGAGTGTGGCTGGTGGCGTGGTTTTGAAATGGGGAAGAGGATTCCCACAGCCTCTCGGACACCAGCCTGGTGTCACCTCCTTTCCCCACTGAGTGGCACGTTGTCACATGGCTCTCAGACTCTGACTTATGAGACCTCCTGTCGCGCTCTATTTGAGGCGGCCATTCCACTCTGAGGCTCGCTGATCACAAGGCCTGTGCACACATAAAGTCACGAATAACCAAGAAGGAAACCCATACTTATCCACTGGTCATTCCCCCATTCATTCCCTCCCGGCAATATTTTACGACCTCTGTGGCCTCCCTCCCACAGGCACTGGCTGTCATTATGTGGTTCAGCTTTTGGGTTTTGCAAGTGTTCACCCACTGATTCTGGAAGCAAGTGCTTTCTTTTTTGAAAAAAAAAAAATAAAATAAAAATGAAGCTTTAATCCACTTTGCCTAAACATCCAGCATCGGTGTCATTAAGCATCCTGGACCTTTCACTGAAATGCGGGCCTATGTTCCACATATGGATGTTGATACACACTCAAAGAGATCACAGATGTTTATTTTAAAGATTTCTGGGAGGCTGGTTTGTGGTTGGCCATGTGGTGCAAGGCCGTACACGAGAAGGGAAATGCTCGACTTGAACGTAAGCTCTGTGAGTATGGAAACACGCCCCACGCTGTCAGTGATCAGAGTCATGATGCTGCAGCTGTGTGATGATGCTTGTGCTGGCAAAATTTGGTGAACAGATCAAGGGACAATTTAGTGTCTTTAGTTGTTGTTTTTCAGGCAATTTCCTTGTGAAGCTGAACTGCTGACGTGACCCATTTGTCGGAACTGTGAGTGTTTGCATTTCAGTGCACCTTCTATTCCCCTCTGCCTTGTAAGTTTCAGACAAAATAAATCAGTAATTCTTTCTGATTTAATTACTTTTCTGAAAGTCTGCCAACCAATGCAGAAAGATTTCCCTGTTATTTTTAGATGGCATTTTGTTGAAAAACAAATCACTGCTAATTAAATGCTCATAAGTGTTTTCTTGTTTTGTTTTGTTTTTTTCTCTTTTCCTTCTTTTCTTTTTCCTCTTTTTTCTTTCTTCTTTTTTTTCTGTTTCTTCTTTTTTTTCTTTTTCCAACCAACTCAGAAAGAATTCACTATTACTTTTATATGGCATTTTGTTGAAAAAAAAAAATCACTGCTAATTAAAAGCACATAAGTGGTTAATGTACTTTAAAGTGTCGTATTTTAGTTAAACTGCTGTGTGCCTTCACGGGGATAAACAGAACAGAATTCAAGGGATTTGGTTGAAGTCTCCTAATTTAATCCTCTACTCCCTAATCTAGTGTGAACCCCTAAACCCTTCTGCACACAAAAGCTAACCGACATAATCTCTTGTGTAGAGAGATGGACGCTCATTCCCTCACCCGTGAGACCACAAGTGGAGAAAATGGAATTTCTCTACATAAACTTGATTCATCATCCTCATCTCCTTTTTATTTTGAATTTTGTCAGTCATCCGTTCATTGGTTGACCATCTGCCCCAAACGTGTTAGAAAGATAGGAATTTAGGGGCCCAACAGAAACCCCATTATCCCTGTTATACCAGAACTTCACCAAAGGAACCACCCTCAGTTTTCAAGAATATGTATGGGTCAAATATTAAATCCCTCCTTTAGTTTAGGCACATCAGTGGGGCCCAAAAAAACTGCTGGATCAGGCTTGGGATTGTCTCAGTGCAGATTGGATGAGACTTTTTTTCATGAAAACGTGAACTAAACAAGCCAAAATCCAACAGAAGAAGCAAAGATCACAGAGTTCATGCTGCTCATTAGAGATTTCCCCTGACCCACTTGCAGTTATTGTAGGAGGCTGAAACTGGACATGTATAATAATACACATCTTTATAGTTCATGTGGTAATTTGCAGTGCTGATCGCTTAAGAGTTTTTCTTTTTCAGGTGCTAGTGTGGAGTAAGGTGTGTTAATGGAACCAGTTGAATGCAGAATGGTTATCAGGTTCCTTTACTTAAGAGGCCATACACTACAAGAGATGTTCAATGGGATCAAATAGACAAATAGACACTGCTATCAAGGGTTTAAGTGCTGTCAGCTTTTACGATTTGATGAAGACATCTAGCACGTGGAGGCCACCCTTTTGGAAAATTGCCACAAACCCTTTCGCCAACTAGCCCAAGATATCAAGATCAGTGTGGGGTCTGTGGGAAAAAAAAATAAAATCATCCATGGCACATGTGAAAGTTGTCTGTACAACAGATTGTCGGTTGCTCACCTTTCCAGAAGCAGGAAGGAGTCACCTGCTATCAAGCTTTTTTGGTCATGTGCCAATAAAACCAGGAGGACTAATCAACTAATCATGCAGGACGAAACATGGGTCCATCACTAAGATCAAGACACTAAAGCCCAGTAGAAGCCATGAAAGCATTATTACTCACCACCTCTGAAGAAGGCATGTGTCCACCACGGGCAAGGTCATGCTCACGGTGTTTTAGGACCAGCATGGAGTACTGATGAGGGATTTCCTGACAAAAGGCATCACAATTACCGGGGCTTACTATGCTCATGAATAAAGTTGAATTGAATTCATTCAGAAATTGTAGAAGGTCATTAAAATCGAAAGGTGTGGTATGCTAACCAAAGAGAATGAAGCATGGTCCAGCAGCTAAGAGATCCTTCCTTGCTCCTGTTATTCAGTTGACTGCGTACCATCTGACTTCCACCACTTTCCAACCATGAAGTCATTTTTGAATGGCAAGCAGCTTCTAAGATGATGAAACACTGATTTTTGAGGTCAAGTCATGGCTTCTGACACAACCCACAGACTCCTACAGACTAGGTCTCCACATCTGCATAAAGTGATGGGAGAAGTTTGTGACCATTGGTGATAACTACCTAGAGAAAGGCTAAAGTGTGCCAAATTTCCTTCCTCTCTGTCCACAGGAAATGAGTTTCACAGTCACATTATTTTTCCTGTGCTCATACAGTAAGGGCTTAAGAAGCCCCACCCCCCGCCACCACAACAACAAAACCACATTATTTAGAGAAAATCCATGATTAGTGTCAAAAAGAAAAGATGGCCCCTTGAGCAGAAGGTAAATTGGTGCACAAATGATGGGAGAGGAAGGGAAGGACTGTGGTTTGAAAAAACAGACAGGTAGGGTCATGTGTGGGTGGGTGAGGACTAGCTTCCCTAATTCTGTCCATTCCTTGCTGCTGCTGTGCCTCTGGAATGCCTATGCATGGGAGGGGTTCTGCATATATCAGAGCAGGGAGGTGCTCAACAACTTGCTGTTACAGTTTTCACAAACGTAAAGCAAACAATCCTAAATGATTTCTTCAGTAGGTCATTCCAGTGCAAGCTGTCCATCAAATTTTTGTGAAGGAAAGTTTGGATTAGCTTTTTGCCTCGAAAATTAATGGATATTATAAGTAAACATTTTTATTAGCACTGTCAGTCGATTAAAATATTAATCACAATTACTCACATGATCTACTCAGGATTAATAAGGGGATAAGGGCCTGTACTTATATAGCACTTTTCTAGTCTCAAAGACCACTCAAAGCGCTTCACTAGTACTAACCCTTAATTCTAAGGGCCTATAGGAAACAGATATCTAGGAACAATTTTTAAGAACAACCAATTAACCTAACATGCATGTCTTCGGATTGTGAGAGGAAACCGGAGCCCCTGGAGTAAACCCACGCAGCACAGGAAGAAGATTCAAACTCCACACAGAATGGTTCCTACCCCTGCCAGCCTGAGGATTCGAACCTGGAACCTTCTAGCTGTTTGGCAACAGTACTAACCACTGCACCAATGTGTTGCCAATCACAAATTTAAATGGACCTTTTTTATATAAGATAAGATAAGATAAGATAAGCCTTTATTAGTCCCACAATGGGGAAATTCCAGGATTGCAACAGCACAGGGATAGCAACACTCAGAGCAACAATCAAGAAGACAAGAAAAACAAGAGCAGCAAATATACATATGTACTGTACATATAAATATATAAATATATAAACACACAGTGGGGAGCATTGTAGCTGGATGGAATAAATATATAAATATATATATACACACAGTGCGGAGCATTGTAGCTAGATGGAATAAACAGCATAACCGTTCTGCTTAGTTATCCTACATAGTATGAATATGTACCCATACATATTGTCACCCTCCGTAGTGACCGATATTGTCCTAGTTGTATACTGGAGGGGACCATTGTGTAAGTCTATTGCATCTTTTGCATTCAATACTATTAGGTCATCACATCTTTTTGCTATCTCTGCGAGCAGCCCTGCTTAGGTTATACAGTCCGACAGCCGTAGGTAGGAAGGACCTGCGAAACCTCTCGGTTGTGCACCTGGGATGATGTAGTCTGCTGCTAAATGAGCTCCTCAGTGCGTTCAGTATGTCCTGCATAGGGTGGGACTCGGACTCCAGCAGAGATGACAGTTTAGCCACCATCCTTCTCTCTCCTAGCTCCTCCACTGGGTCAAGGCGCTGCCCCAGGACAGAGCTAGCTTTCTTGATCAGTTTGTTCAGTCTCTTCCTATCGCTGCTGTAATGCCACTGCCCCAGCAGACCACTCCAAAAGTGATGGCTGATGCCACCACCGTGTCGTAGAATGTCTTCAGCAGCGCCCCTTGTACACCAAAAGACCTGAGCCTCCTCAGTAGGAACAGCCTGCGCTGTCCCTTCTTGTAGAGTGCGTCGGTATTGTGTGACCAGTCTAGTTTATTGTTCAGATGAACACCCAGGTACTTGTAGGATGTCACCATCTCAATGTCTGTTCCCTGGATGTTTCCTGGTGCTGTGAGGGGTTATCCTTTCCTGCGGCAGTCCACCACCAGCTCCTTAGTTTTCCTCACGTTGATCTGGAGGCAGTTCCGATGGCACCAGTCCACAAAATCCTGGATAAGTCCTCTGTACTCAGCTTCATCTCCGTTGGAGATGAGGCCGACGATCGCAGAGTTGTCAGAGAACTTCTGTAGATGGCAGTGTTGTGTTGTGTGAGAAGTCCGCAGTATAAAGGGTGAACAGGAAGGGAGCCGAAACCGTTCCCTGGGGGGCCCCTGTGCTACCAATGATCGTGTCGGACACACAGTCCCGGGTTCTCACAAACTGTGGCAGGTTAGTGAGGTAGTCCAGGATCCATGATGACAGGTGCTGATCCACCCCTGCACACAGCAGCTTGTACTTCGGGATCATCGGTTGGATGGTGTTGAAAGCACTGGAGAAGTCAAAGAACATGATCCTCACCGCATTCCCGGGCTTCTCCAGGTGGGACAGAGAATGGTGAAGGAGGAAGATCACCACATCCTCCACCCCAATGCCATGCTGGTAGGCGAACTGGAGTGGATCCATCACTGGTCCCACCAGAAGGGCGGAGGTGAGCAAGGAGCAGTCTCTCCAGGGTCTTCATCATGTGGGACATCAGGGCCACTGGTCTGTAGCTGTTCAGGTCTTTGGGGTGGAAAGTCTTTGGTACAGGTACCACACAAGATGTTTTCCACAACTGTGGTACCCTCCCCAGCTTCAGACTCAGGTTGAAGTTCCACACAGCTGGTCTGCACAGGACTTGAGGAGCTTTGCGCTGATGCCGTCCGGTCCCGACGCCTTCCTCGCCTTGATCTTCCTCAGCTCCGTCCCAACCATATGTTCGATTTTCTGGCAGAAAATGAAGAGGAGAGGGCAACAGTAGCTGAAACTTATAGACATCTGAACATAGCCATCAAAAAGAGTGCAAGGAAAGACAAAAGAGACTACACAGACAACTTAGCAAAGGAAGCCCAGTTAGCAGCTGACAGAGGTAACACAAGAACAGTATATAAGATCATAAAGACACTCACTAGAGGCTTTAGCAACAACAGAACAGTGGTGAAGGACAAAGAGGGAAAGGTGCTGATGAAGGAAGAAGAAAAAATTGAAAAGATGGGCAGAACACTTTAAAGAGACACTTAATAGACCAGATCCAGAAGAAGAGACTAACATCATGAGCATGTGATTCCACACTGAATTGAAACAAGGACGGATAACAAAGCAGGAGACAGAAGAGGCCATCAAACAGACCAAAGGAAACAGAGCACAAGGAGAAGATAAAATCATTGTGGACATGCTGAAAGCAGACCCTACAACAAGTGCAGAATCACTCGAGGAGCTTTTCAACAATGTTTGGGAACAGGAGAAAGTTCCCAAAGCAAGGAAGCATTATTGTCAAACTACCAAAGAAAGGTGATCTATGTATCCATTTGCGGCAACTGGAGAGGAATCAACCTGTTATCTGTCCCAGGAAAGATCTTTGGCAGAGTCTTTCTTCAAAGAATGAAATTGGTAATTGAGAGAATTCTGAGAGAACAGGCTGGATTTCAAAGTGGCAGAGGATGCATAGACCAGATCTTCATACTGCACACAACAGTCAAACAGCCACTTGAATGTCACTCCTCACTCTACATCAGCTACATAGATTTAAAGAAAGCATTCAACGGCATCCACCATCCATCACTGTGGAAGATTCTAGTAGCATTGGTTTGAATCAAAAGTCATCAACATCCTGAAAGACATGTATGCCAACAACCAGTGCTGTGTGAGACATGATGGGCAGCAAAGTCAGTTGTTCCATGTAAAAACTGGGGTCAGACAAGGATGTGTGATTTCCCCAGTCCTCTTCCTCATTGTCATTGATTGGGTGATCAGGACAGCCACTAAAGACCAACCAAGAGGGCTTGTTTGGGGACTTACAGCTTGACCTGAAGACAGTGACTTTGCAGATGACATCAGCCTTCTTTCTCATACCCAGAAAGACATTCAAGACAAGATGGGCAAAGTGGACCAGACAGCAAGAAGTGTAGGGCTCAAGAAACACCCTGACAAGACCAAGATCATGAAAGCAAGAAACAAAAGCACCAAGAAGACCACCATACAAGGGACAGAGCTTGAAGAAGTCAAACACTTCAAGAACCTTGATAGTTGTATTTCCGTGGACAGCAATATTGAGAAAGAAATTACTACAAGAGTAGGTCTTGCAGCACAAGCCTTCAATAGATCACCCTGGAATGCAAATGCCTGCAGAGAGTGGTGAAAACAGTGGAGAAGATCATCAGGATTCCACTCCCCTCTCTGCAGAGCATCTACCACTGCAGAGTCCAAAGGAGAGCTGACGCCATCCTCCGGGACCCCACCCACCCCCAGCACAGACTGTTCACACTTCTTCCCTCAGGTCGGAGGTACAGAAGTGTGAAATGCAGGACAACCAGACTGGAAAAATTCCTTCTTTCCCAGTACAATAAGACTCCTGAACAAATAACAACTCCCAAAACTCCACAACACAGCTTTGCATATAGGAACTCACACACCGGCTACTAAATTTGCACATTGCTCACCTGTACAGTATATATAGTCTCACCCATCTGATAACCATATCATCTCTCCTGAATTATCATATCTGCTGCTATTTATCTTGTACAGTCTACTGGTACTACTGTTACAGAGAAATTACCACCGGGTGCTAATTTGTAATTATATACTACTTGCTGCACAATGCTCATTTGCACACTGTACATAGGTTTATGCCATCTCAGGTTCACATCATCTCTGATATCAATATACCACTACCACTATAGTCATCCAGCGAATTTCAATTTCATTCCTCTTGTTTGACTGTATCAACTGCTTTAGCTGCCCAAATTGCCTAATGTGTATTATTAGTACTCATTAGTATTAGTATTTAGTCTCAAGGCATGCTTAGGAGTCCTAATTGCCAAACTGTGTGTTGGTGTGTGTGTTATTAGCATCCATTTAGTATCAGGATTGAGTTATTGTGTTATTGTGTTATTTCCTTATTAGTATCGTTGTGTGCCTATTACCTTGGCATTTGTTCAGAGAACAAAATAAGAATTTCATTGTTCAGGAAATGTAGCATCTCTTAATTGTGCAAATGATAATAAAGTCTTTGAATCTTGAATCTAGACTGCAGAATATCTGGAAATTTTCCTATCTGACAACAAAGACCAAGTTGAAGATCTACAAATTCAATATAAGATCAGTCCTTCTCTATGTCTCAGAATCTTGGAAAACATAAAAGAAGACTGAAAGTGAACTGATTCTCCACTGGATCCTAAGGATTCATTGGGAACAATGGGTCACCAACAAAGAAGTGAGTAAATGGACTGGCATCAACAGCATGATCCTGGAACTGAAACAGTGCAGATGGAGATGGCTTAGCTATGTCCTTAGGATGAACAACACCAGACATCCAAGTACCGCTCTGAGATGGGCATCACCTGGGAAAAGGAGCAAGGGCAGGCCACTGGACACTTGGAGAAGAACTGTGGAAAATGAAATGAAGGAGGCGGGTAAAACCTGGAATGAAATCAGCTGACTTGCACAAGACAGAGATGCCTGGAGGAAGTTTGTCAGTGCCTTATCCTCCATCGGGAGCAAAGTGGATTGAAGTGAAGAAGTTTCTACATGTTAGAAATGCACTTTAAAGCAATGGTCCCCCACCATCGGGCCACATTTGGTATGAGGCTGCAGAGTGAAAAAATAATTTATTCTGTTCCTCTGTATTGACTATTGAAGTCTGTTTTTTATTTTGAAAGATTACCGGATGTTCTTTCTTCCAGTGCCTGACTCCCTGCCTGTCATGTCCATTTGACACACCCCTATCTCAGTAATTGAAAATTAAACCTTCAAGCTAGTGAGTCTGTCTTCAAGGTAGGAGATAAAGTGCCTGCATAAAGCCAAACTGGGGCTGTAGGGATGACAAGTGGATGGAGGAATGTTTGACATGTTTCCAAAATTAAGGGGGGTTAATTGATGTGTGGTGTTACTTTCCAAGCATAAAAGACCCATGGACTGTGAAGGAGCGGATCCACAACCCTTTTATGAACATGGGACCATGTCCTTTCAGAGAAAAAAGCTCAGGACTCCAACTGAAGGGTTTTTTTTGTTTTTGTTTTTTGGAGGGGGGGACTGATGTATTCCCAAACAATTCTCAAAGTGAAGGTTTTAATCCCTTAGGCGTGCCAAACATGGTCACTGTAACACAGTTCATGTGTGTAAATTGAACATTAAAAAAAAAAAAAATGGTGACCACCAGTGCTACCCCTCAGCTGCTGGCATTAAGAGCATTGGCTAGCTGAATTAGATTTAGTAAAGAAGTCTTTTCAAAGATAGAACTGTGGTATCATTGTGAAACATTTACATCGTTTCCTTTCTGAGTTATCATGTTTACAATGTTTTTAACAAAATGACCTTGACTTTGAGTTCATGATCACCAAAATTCAAACTTGTCCAAGATTTCTCATAGACAAAAGTATGATATCAATATAAAAAAGTCTCCCTCATTTCCTTCTCGAGCTGTCATGTTCACAAGATTTAGGGAAAAACTGACCTTTGACCTTAACCTCAATGTCACCAAAATTTGAACTCGTCCAGGATTTTTCTTACAGTAGCTAAAACCCTGGTATTGATTTGAAAAGCCCCATATCATTTCTTTCTCTAGTTATTGAGTTTAAAAGGTAGGTGTTGACTCCACCCATCCGGCCAGTGAGGTGATGACACCTAAAATGCCCCTCAGCCTTTAAAAAGACTGAGGGGTAAAATTAGTGTCGTTAAAACACATCTGTGTCAACTCCTTATTGATGCGATAACTTTGGCAACCCTATTTTTGATAGCCATTTTGACCGCAATTTTGCATATATTGAAATTACAGCCATGAAAACTATATTCCAGCATTGATTCTCTTACTGTGCACTTCCCATGATGTTGAGAGGAAATGACAGGAAATGTTATGTGTTAAGAAAACATCCACAAACCAGTTTCCTTGTTTTTTTTTATCTAAACACTATAACAGGGCTGTGCTCATGAATATGCAGAGAGGGGAAGGGAAGATATTAAAATTGTTTTAGTGCTGACTGGCAGACTCAGAAGTAAGAAGAGCATGAACAAAGAAATCAGTTAAGCAGATGGATTAACCATTTATCCATCCAACTGCTGAAGCCTTGGTGAAGTAACAGTATTAGAGAACATATTAATGTTGCTGGCCACTGTTTAACAGGCGGCTTTATATTTTCACTTTTTACTGTGACTGACCTACGCAGACACGGCGAGAACATGCAGACTCCACACAGAAGGGTGCCCCATGGTCGGGGGTGGGATCGAACTCACGATGGTCAGGGGTGGAATTTGCAACTTTTTTTTGTGTGTGTGTGTAAACTTGCAACTTTTTCTCATAAATTTGCAATTTTTTTCCTTGAAAATTTGCAACCTTTTCTCAGAAATGTGGTAGTTTTCTTGCAAAATTGTGGCTTTTTTCTTGCAAATTTGCTAAGGTTTTCTTGTAATTTTTGAAATTTCTCATAAATTTGCCACTTTATTACTGTAATCCTGCAACCTTTTCTCAGAAATTTGTTTTGTTCTTGTAATTTGGTATTTTTCTTGTAAATTTGTGACTTTTCCCCATACATTTCAGACATTTTCTTGTAAAATTTCAATTCATGCAATCATATTTGCCACTGCTTTGTTATTTTGCATTTTTTTCTAATTTTTCTTCATAAATTTGTGACCTTTTTTCTCTTAAATTTGCTAACTTTTTCTTGCAAGTTTGTAACTTTTTTCAAGTAATTTTACTCTTTAATTTTCTTGTAAATTTGAGACTTTTTTTCCTTCTGAATTTTCACATTTTTTCTCATACATTTGTGACTTTTATTCTCATAAATTTAGAGCTTTTTTCCTCATAATTTCGCTTATGACAATGACAATAAAGCCTATTCTATTCGCTATTCTATTCTATGGCACCAGTGCTACTGAAACCTGCTCACCCACTTTATATTCACATGGGGTCACATGTGTTTAAAGTGGGTAATCAGATTACTCGCTCACCTGTACCACAGGTAAAGTCCATGTGGGCAAACACATATGGGACAAACCCACATGAGACCCATAAGACAGTCCAGTTCAACCTACAGTGGGGCCCACATGGACATACTGGCTGTGTTTCCTAACCCTACCCACAAACTGAGTTTTCCAAAAGTCCATTAAAAGCAGGACTCTGAGAAAAACTATTATTTCTGGAGAAAAGAAGTGCTGACACCCCACAGTCAAGAACAGTTCCGTGACCTGGACGCAAACCTAGTAGTTCGGGGGCACCCAGGGCAGAGAGGAGCTCCTGTGGAAATTTAAAACAGGAATAGATGAAATGCTGCGCTGTTGGAGAAGGTGCCCCTCCTGTGGCGAGACCCTGAGCATGGAAACATTATATCAAAGCCTGGCATGTAACAAAGCATCTGGGGAGAAGTGCATTAAATACTGAGGACCATATGGTAAATGGGCGCGGCAATGGCCTATTCTACAGAAAACTAGCAGCCAATGTCCCATGATCTGTTGCCATCTTAGTTTTTTTTGTTAACTCAGTAGTTATGAAAGACAAAGATGCATCACCACACACACACACACACACACACACACACACACACACACACACACACACACGCACACACACACCTGTGGTGATCTGAGCGCTGAGCTAATCCGCGCTCGAGTCACTCAGTATTCTCCCCTTTTTTCCCCTTATAATTCCTGCCCTGTTATTATTGGTTTTCCCGGGGCTTTTACTGTGACAGCGCTGCGGCTGGACTTCCGGCAGTCAAGTCGAGCCGGCACTGTCACAGCTGATTTTGATGTTGGTGATTACGTTTCCTCCTCTCCTGTTTGGTTCGTTGGTTTTGTCATTAGTATTTAAGGGAGCAGCTGAGGCTCACTCCTCGCTGCGACCTATGTCAGCCTTAGGCTGGAGTCCCTACGTCCAGCTCCAGTCCTGTTTCAATGTGAGGTTTCGCCCCCGCTACTTCATGTGTAAGTGTTTATTCTATAGCGTCAGGTTTCGCACTCGCTATTCTCTTGTATTGGTGTTTGTGCTCTTTATTTGTGTTCAACATTTAGTGTTTGTGTTTTGCCTCACGTGACTCTTTATTTTGTGTTTTCTGTAAATAAACAAGCAAACTCTCTGTCGGCACTTGGCGCCTCATTCATGCCCTGAAAAGGGCAAATATGACAGTAGGTCACAGCCAAGCGAGATGCCAGCTGCAGTGAGTTTGTTTTTTTGGGCTTGATTTTCCTTTTTCCGGGTGTCAGTTTTGTTCGGAGGTATTAGTGCAGCGGTTAATTGCATATTTCATAAGAATCCTTCAAATGGTGACACAAGCATGAAATTCTCCACAAATATGCTTTAATGTCCTCTCTTTCAGAAAAGGGTCCTGGCCACGCCAAAAATTCAAGATGGCCGCCATTTTCCAAGATGGCTGCCAGAATGTGACATTTTTTTGTTATTTTTCCTCTTTTCTTAATTTAATTTTCCAAGTGAACCATGTTTATGCTCTTATATACTAATTTTACAGATTTTGTTGTCTCTGATATAAATTTAAGAAGGTTAGCCTTCAATGTGGTGCCCAAAATGGCTGCTACTCCTTGAAAATTATGATTTATCTATCGTAAATTGAGCATATTTAACACACACATGTAATCGTTTCTGGATGTGGATCTTGGTTGGTGTGGTGCAGATCCCATTCAACCGTTTTTATAAACTACAGTTGTGACTGTGATTGCAATTAAAAAAAAACAAGAGTGATTGTCAGCACACAACCAGGGCACACTGGTGTCAATCACTGCTGTGTAACTCGGCATGGGGTTCAGTGTCAACTGATCTAGCTTTACTAACACTGCAGTATTAGACTAGTTGTAGTAGTATATGCATAGTTTAGTGTCCCAAATGCTTTCTAACAGCCCCATATCATGTAGCTACTAAACTGTAGTTTTTTAGTTATTAGATACTAGTTAGAGAGTCGCACCTGAATTGACAGGATGTGCCAGCGCGGGAGAGCCGAGCCAAGGGTAAGGGGGTTATGCATGTCTCGCCAAATGTTCATGTACTTACCCGGATGGTGTACAGATCACACGGGACTTAAATGGCACTGGATGAATGATCGGGCTAGGTGTAGGGCAACCGAACCTAGTTGAATCCCATACAGTAATGTGTGCACAATTTGATTAGGGTGGTAAAAGGATAGCCCCTCGGCCTTAATCAAGACACATCATGGCAGAAGCGAATGTGATATCTGCCAATCGGAAAACAAATTGGAGCTTGTATTGCCTTTGCCAGAAGGACAAAATAGGTGAGGGCCTGACATCCACTCCAAGTCATCATTCCCCAGAACATGATGGATACAAAATGCTTGCAAGGAACATTCCCATGTTCAGCGAAATCAATGACATGCCATTGAGAATAGATCCAACGAGGCTGGATGAAGGTGATGGCATAGAAGCCACACTCAGGAAAAATATGGCAAAATACCATGTGAGCTGTCGCTTGTTGTTCAACAACACTAAATTGCAACGGGCACAAAAGCGCCATTCCAGTAGTCAAACCAGTGAAACTGAGACTGGAGCTTGTCAGTCAAAACTGCGGCGAAAAAGTCATGACAGTCAGACATGCATTTTCTGTGAAAAAGTGGCACCTGCATCAGACCTCAGAGAGGCCAGTACAACGGGCCTAGACAAGAGGCTGCGCGACATTGCAGAGATGCTTGGTGATGGTAACCTTCTTGCAAGATTGACTGGTGGTGATGTCATTGCACAGGAGTTCAAGTACCATAATGTTTGCCTTCGGGCTCTCTACAACAGGGAAAGGGCGCACCTGAGGAACCTTGAGAAACGTGACACTAAGTCACAACCAGATGTGTATCCAATGGTGATCTCAGAATTGGTTGCCTACCTTGTTGAAAGGAACCTATGTTCAGAAGGACCAGTTACATTTCGCATGCCAGATATCTGCCACATGTACCAAAAGCGTCTGGAACAGCTGGGGGTGGACTCACCAAATGTGAATTCCACTAGACTGAAAGAAAAGCTATTGGCTGAAATTCCAGGACTTGAGGCTCACAGATCTGGCGCAGATCATAGAGAAGTGATACTTACATTTCAGGAAGATGTAGGCAAAGCGCTTGCTCAATCCACAGATCTTTCAGATGCACTTATCATTGCTAAAGCAGCAAAGATCCTCAGAAGATGTATACTTGACCACAAGTCTAGATTTGAAGGTACATTTTCTCAGGGTTGTGTGCAAAATGCTATACCTCCCCTTCTGCTTCAATTTGTGGGGATTGTTGAGCATGGTGCTGACATAAAATCACAGCTGAGATTCGGGGCATCAAAGTCAGACCAGGCAATTGCTCAGCTCATGCAATTCAACTGCTACACCCGCTACAAGAAAGGAGCAGCAACTCACAGGCATTCTAAAGACAGAGAGACCCCATTTCCCGTGTACATGGGGCTCTCTGTTTATGCCAAAACCAGAAAGAGGAATCTGGTTGAGATGTTGTTCGATCATGGTCTCAGTATCTCTTATGACAGAGTGCTGGAGATCTCTGCTCAACTTGGAGATGCAACAGTCAGCAAGTATGTTGAGGAGGGTGTGGTTTGTCCTCCAGTGCTGCGGAAAGGGTTGTTCACTACTGCAGTGATGGATAACATTGATCACAATCCCTCTGCAACAACTGCAACTACCTCCTTTCATGGCACAAGCATCTCTCTGTTCCAACATCCCACAAAGGATAATAGTGGACAGGAACGAGGGCAACTCAGGTTTGGGCCTGAGAAAGTAAAGTCAGTTCCTGAACTTCCTGATACATTCACAAATATCTCTCCAGCTTCCTTCCGGACAACAAATCCTGTTCCACCAGGTACAGCAATGCCAAAACCACCCACAGATATTCTGGGGCCACAACTAGCACTAGAGTACCAGTGGCTGGACAAGGTCTCAGTGACACAAGAAGTTGATGATGCATTGAACCTAACATGGTCAGCACATCATGCTTCAATGAAGAGAAGCCCTAAATTTGAAGTTACCATTACTTCTTTGCTTCCTCTCCTGCGGGATCCAGCTCATTCAGTTGCTACAGTCAAACATGTAATGAACAAAGTAAAAGATGTTGTTGATTTCCTCAACCCTGGCCAGGTACCTGTCATCACAGCTGACCAGCCAATCTACGCCATAGCAAAGCAGGTGCAGTGGCAGTGGCCAGGTCAGTATGGTGAGGACAAGTACCTGGTCATGTTTGGTGGTCTGCACATTGAGATGGCAGCACTGAAGTCGCTGGGTACTATCCTCCAAGCCAGTGGATGGACAGGAGCTCTAGTTGAAGCTGGTGTGGCTTCATCTGGCACTGCAGAGTCCTTCCTGTCAGCTGCAAGTGTTACCAGGACGCGACAGATGCACCAAGTGACAGCCTCCAGCTTGTACAAACTCTTGAAAGCTGCATATGATGAGTACTGTACTGAGCAGGAAAATCAAGATGAAGAGGCACTGGACTTTGAGAAGTGGTGTGACTCCCGAAAACAGGATAGTCCACAGTTTCACTTCTGGCACATGGTACTATCCATGGAGCTTGTTGTCTTTCTGCTGATTAGATCTTTCCGCGAGGGACATTTTGCTCTCTACTGCCAGGCACTACATGAACTGATACCCTGTTTCTTTGCCAACAACAATACAAACTATGCTCGTTGGCTGCCCATCCACCTCAGGGACATGCTTATGCTAGAGATTTCACACCCAGAGTTAGACAAAGAGTTTAAAGCTGGCAACTTTGTGGTGCACAAGACCCGTTGTCCTTTCTCAGCAATGGCTCTAGATCAAGCCCATGAGCAGACCAATGCCATCATCAAGGCTGATGGTGGAGCCATTGGGTTGACAGAAGATCCATCTGCACTCAGGCGATGGATGTTAGCTGGCCCAGAGGTCAGTCGCTTGTTATCTGTTTATGACACAGAGGCCCAACGCAAAGAAATTCCCGAGCAAGCAACACACCATGAGCAAAACCCACAGGCACAGAAGACTTTTCTGGACAAGGTCAACAAGCTTTCTGCAGCCTTGCAAAACCTAGGCAGTCCTTTTCAGGAAGAAAGTTCTGACTTGTATTCCATTGACACCAAGGATATTGCTCACCACAACACAGCAGAGCTTCTCAAGACACACATGAACAGAGGCCATGCCAAGTTCCAGGAGTTCTCAGATGCTCTGGCAAGCCGCCCTGCCTCCATGTATGAACCCATCAAGAAGAATGTGACCGACTTCTTCCAACAAGAATCGGCTAGTCCTGTACAGTCAAAGCAAAGGCTATTGAAAGAAGACTGTCAGTTATTCTCCTGACAGTCTCTCTCTCTTGTGAGAAACAGTTCATGATCACAATCCCATGATTTAAAGTTCATTTAAATGAAAAAAAGCATGTTTATTTCAACAGATATATGGTCTCGGTGTGAGATTGCCAGATACTGATGGCGGCCATCTTGAAAAAAGGTCGCCATCTTGAATTTTCACATGGCCAGGACCCTAATCTGAAAGAGTATATCCAGGAGGGTATCTGTGCAAAATTTCATGCTTGTGTCACCATTTGAAGGATTTTTTTAGTTATCTGCTCCACTATATGGCATCAACAAGGACCTGGTATCCTATGAGCCTGGGTTTTGAGCTCGTCCAGGCTCTGATGGAGATCGACGGCCTTCTCGCCAACATACGCTCATATGCAACTCCCAGAAAGGCACTCTGGTACCTGGACCTCGCGGAGGCTACTGCAAAATGTAATCCTTGCCTTGTCGAGCACGGTGACGGCAGGGAGAGGATGGCTGAACTGGCGGCACTTCAGCAGAAGTATCATGGGCGCATGCACACCTTCGGGCGCATGTGCACGCAGCGACTGGCAGCTGGTGAAATAGTGCGTGTGTGTGTGTGTGTTTTTATGTACATTTATACGTTTTTATAAAATCCTCTGAGTCGTTTCTGCCTTGGAGTGTTTGTGGAATATATGGCGAAGAGCTCCCTGGTATTTACAACATGGATTTCCTCTCCTTTCTCGCACTGCTGCTTTCTGTGCTGTGGATCTTTGTCTCTGAAGTAAACGCGTTCGTCTCCATGGCGGGCAGAATACAATATTCCAGGGACATGTTGCTGCATTTAAACACAGCTGATTCAACGGCTGTGATTGAGCCTAAGCTGCAACTGCCGGACTTTATTTTGAGAGATGGACACAGCGGTGAAAAGAGAGGCGGGAGAGATGGCAGAAGGAAGGCGTGGAAGTGTGAAATTGCGCCTTAGGAGACGTCAGTTTGGTAACATTCCTCTTCCTTCAATAATTTTTGGGAATGCACAGTCTCTGAGAAACAAGGTGGATGGAATTCAAGGGAATGTACGCTACCAGAAGGACTTCAAGAACTGCTGCGTCATGGCTTTCACTGAATCTTGGCTTACTGCGCATGACCGAGACGCAGACCTGTGGATTGACGGCTTTAGAGCCCCGCTGCGCTCGGATCGGCAGGAAAAGGTAACAGGGAAATGTCAGGGGGGCGGCGTATGTTTATACATTAATAAGCAGTACTGCACATCTGTCACGGTCAGAGAGCGCATCTGTACACCCGATGTGGAGCTGCTGTCTGTGTCACTACGCCCCTTTTATTTGCCTCGCGAGTTCCCCCAGCTTTTCATCACAACTGTGTATATTGACCCGAGGGCAGACGCTGACTCCGCCTCCAGAACCATCTTTGATGTGATCCAGCAGCTGTAATCAATTTCTCCAGAGATGCCAAACTTCATTCTTGGGGATTTTAACCATGTTTCTTTAAAGAAGACACTTAAAAACTTTCATCAGTATGTCTCCTGCCCAACCAGGCAAAAAAAGACATTGGACCTGTGCTATGGATCCATAGAGAGGGCCTATAAATCACTCCCCCTTCCTCCTTTAGGATCCTCAGATCACAACTGTGTACATTTGCTGCCCACATATAAAACTGCTCTCAGAAGAGGCAAGGTGGAGACGAGAGACATTGATGTGTGGACAGAAGATTCAGAGCACAGCCTCCAGGAATGCTTTGACTGTACAGACTGGGAGATGTTCAAAATGGCCTGCGGGGACGATTTGGACTCTCTGGCTGACCTCACATGCTCATACATGGCTTACTGTCAAAATAAGATTGTTCCACGTAAACGTGTCAAAATATATCCCAACAACAAGCCATGGGTTACTAAATCAGTTAAATCCTGCTTACAGAGGAAAGCACTTGCCTTTAAACAGGGGTCTGTTTCTGAGCTACAGGTTGCCACTAAGGAGCTGAAGGCCGAAATTTTAAGAGCAAAACAGAATTATAAATCAGAGTTGGAAAGCAAGATGGCAGCAAATAAACTTGGTTCAGCCTGGGCCAGTATGAAAACTATTGCAGGCCTTCAGAGTACAGAGCGCAGTAATCATGTGTTTTTAGATGGTTTTAGTTCAGGCACAGAGCTGGCTAATGCTCTTAATTGTTTTTATGGTAGTTTTGACTCCCTTGATTTCAGCACAGAAATCCAAGATTTGAAACAGAAACTCAAAGACAATCAGCACTTTAATATTGAGGTGCAGGATGTTAAAAGGGAGTTCTGCGCTGTTAAAGTGAACAAAAGTCAGGGCCCTGATATTATATGTGGGCGCTTGGTAAAGTCCTGTGCACATGAATTGAGTCCTATATTTCATTACATTTTCAATAAGTCCTTACAGACACAACATGTGCCTAAGATCTGGAAAGAAGCCGTGGTTGTTCCCATTCCAAAATCCAGCTGTCCTAAAATGGTAAACGACTTTAGACCAGTTGTTTTGACTTCAATTTTAATGAAAATTTTTGAAAAACTGGTCAGATGTGAGGTCCTAAAGCAGACTGAACATGCATTGGATCCTCTGCAGTTTGCCTATAGGCCTCACAGAGGAGGGGAGGACGCCCCTGTCACTCTGTTTAACATGCTTTTTAAACATCTGGATTTTAATGGGACACATGCCTTTTCCTCCGCCTTTAATACAATCCAACCTCATATCTTAATTGAAAGGCTCCTGCAACAATTTGATTTGAGCAATAATCTGGTGGGTTGGATTCTGGATTTCTTAACCAACAGGATGCCGAGAGTAAGGGTCAATGGTACATCGTCTGACCTAAAGTGCTCTTCTACTGGCTCTCCTCAGGGGTGTGTGTTGTCACCACTACTCTTCATCCTGTACACAAACATGTGTCGGAGCAGACATGACAACAGACACATTATAAAGTATGCTGATGACTCAGTTATTGTCAGTCTCCTCCAGGATGGTGAAAGTGGCCACGGCCCAGTAGTTGATGATTTTGTTCACTGGTGTGAGGATTCCTACCTGCAGCTGAATACAACAAAAACGAAAGACATGATTATTGACTTTAGGAGGAAAAATCCCAGGCACAAAGTCACCATACTAAAAGGCCAGACCACCGAATGTGTACAATCGTACAAATATCTTGGGACGATTATTGATACTAATTTAAACTTTGAAGTGAACTGTGAAAGGGTGCGCAAAAAGGGTCAGCAAAATTTGCATTGTTTGAGGAAACTTGCACGCTTCCAAGTTGACCGAACCATAATGACAATGTTTTATCGGGCTTTTATTGAATCTGTTTTATCCTTTTCTTTAGTGTCATGGTTTGGTCAGATAAAACTGAAACAGAGGAAATCCTTGGATCAGGTAGTTAGATGGTCCAGTCGTTTGCTTGGTGAGTCACAGCTGAACCTGACATCCCTGTACACCAGACAAGTACAGAGGATGGCTACCTCCATTTTAAATGATGACTCCCACCCTTTGCACTGCAACTTTCAGCTTCTTCCCTCAAGACGGAGGTTTGCTGTCCCAAAAAGTAAAACCCAGCGCTACAAAAACAGCTTTGTCCCTGCTGCTGTCAAAGAGTTGAACAAGCTATAAAAATATATTGTACATATTTTATATTTACTTATTTTGTATGATGTCACTTGGGTTCTAAATATTTTATTGGGTTTTAGACCTTTGAGTTTTTTAACCTTTGACTAGTTTTTAACTTTTAACTTTAATATGACCCTTCTCTCTTACCTCTGGTTTCTCCCTCATCTCTTTGTCTTTTTATACCCTGACTGATGGAGCCTTGAGTATTTTTATCATGTTTATAGTCAGCTTCATGTGTGCCTTTGTTTGCGTCTATGTTGAATGTAATTAGTGGCTTGTAAATATGGATGTCACCAGACTGCAAAACAAATCTGCCTACGGGTACAAATAAAGTAACCTGAATCTGAACCTGAACCTGGGCTGGTGAAGAGTTCCAGCTGGGGCCCGAAGGGGGAGCAGATGGCGAGGCACTCCTGCTCCTCGCCCCGGGATCAGGTTCCTGCTATGCGTCCAGCCCCGATTCTGCTCTACCGAAGAGCCGTCTTCCAACACAGCAGAGGAAGAGGGCAGCCGGGGTCCCCGGCGAAGATGAGCAGCGGGCAGCTGAACTCATCAGGGGCCGTGTGGCTGAAGCACGCTCTTCCATCCATCCCAGTAGGATCCTAAAGTATGTTGTGGCGGCTGTGAGACTGGTGGAGGCTAATCCTGGACTAATTAATTATCCCGAGTACGCCAAGCTGCTGGCCTCAGTTTCAGCCCAGCAGCAGTGGTTCCCTGATCTGAATTTAGCCTCGCCTTCAGCGAGAAGACATCGCCGCCCTGCCCGTGATCCATCTCCTCCCCGGAACACAGTTGTTCCGACGGGGAGGGAGCCTCCTGACTGGGCCAATCCTCCGCGAGATTCCCGTCTGGATCCTGTCCCGGGCCGCCTAAAGAACTCTGCTTCCCAGCCAGCTGTTTTTCCCATGTCACGACGGAAGGTGAAGACAGCAGCCTCAGTCTCCGGGTCATCTTTTCCCGCTGTTTCGTCAGCTCGCCATCCCCGGACTACCTCGGCTGCTCCTCCCTCCTCCTCGGCATTCTCCTCAGCTGCTGTGAGCACTGTGGTTCCTTGTCTGGCTACGCCCATCACTGATCCTGTGGGGGCAGCTCCTCCTTGTCCTCCCGAGGGGCCCTCCATCACCACCCCTATGGGAACAGGGAAGAATCAAGCCTGCTGCAGCAGTCACCATCATTCCCCGAGAAAGCAGGCAAGTGTTTTTTTCATTCTAAATCTCAGTTTGATGAATTACCTTGTCTGATTCCTGGGGGTGGAGCTCAGGATTCACAGTCCACTGAGCTCCCACCACCTGCTGCAGCCATTGAAATTGTACCTGCTACCTCTGTGTTTCCTCTCTTTCTCCCCAAACGTCCCCCGGGACACCAGGAGTAGACCGCCAGATGGAGGAGGAGCCTGTGGCCCTGGAGAGCCTGGTTCCAGCCCCGTAGCCACATCATGGGCAGAGGAGGAGGGCTGACTGTCATATGGAGCCAGTGCCGACAAAGCGTCCCCGGGTCTCCGTGGAGCAGCAGTCAGTCCCAGCAGGCAATGGATCCCCTGCCACCACGCCAAGTGGGCCATCAGCGTGGGTTTCAGCGCCAGGGGGTTCTCGGACTGTGGAGACCATCATGCTAGCTGCGGAGGCCACTGCAGCCGAGTGGGAACCAGGAATGGACCTCCTGATCGTCGAGCCTGGATCGTCGGAGTCCTGAACGGCGGTAGAGCTTGAGATAAGGCAAGTGCTCTATTTTGTCTTCTTTATTTTCTGTACTGGAGCATTCTTGCCTGTCTCTTGGGGAGGAGAGCCGGTTGCAGCTGGCCGCTGTTTCCGAGCTCGTCTCGCCGGGCTCTGCCGCCGCAGGTGACCCCGACTCCTGTTCTCCCTCTCTTTCCGAGCCTTCTTCCAGGGTCACCGGAGAAGCGTCAGTAACGCTCAATGTCTTCAAGGCTCCAGGTTCGCTTCTGGAGTTCATCCCAGGTGCTACTTCGGTCCAATCGGGGTCCACCGTGGGTGCTGCGCCAGCCCTGTTTGAGGTCGGTGAGGGAGCTACAGATCCCCCACTACTAGACACCGGTCTGGTTCTCTTTACACCCCCCCCCCCTC
Organism: Pholidichthys leucotaenia; assembly: GCA_020510985.1. Lineage (NCBI taxonomy): Eukaryota > Metazoa > Chordata > Actinopteri > Cichliformes > Pholidichthyidae > Pholidichthys > Pholidichthys leucotaenia. Next base: position 439,525,679 of record CM035841.1, read on the forward strand.
CATTCTCCACCACCGGACGCCGCTGGGGTCTTACGGTTCGGCTCCCTTTTTTTGGAAACTTTCGGTTGGGAAGCCGTCTCCAGGCTCACCTTTCCGGTCCGGGTGGTCTAAGGACTTTGGGTGGCCGCCTGAAGAACTGATGTGCTGGTGCTGGGACTTGGTTCAGCCACCTGAGGAACCGTTTCGTTGGTTCTGGGACTGGGGTAGGCCACCAGAACCTTTTTCTTTAATGTAGGGTCTGGATGTCAGTAGGCCACCTGAACTGCCTTTTTTTTTTTTCTCTTCCTGCCGGTATTCCCTATATTGGTTCATTTGTGGTGGGGGTTTTTTTGTTGGTTTTTTTTCGCTACTTCCTCTCGGATATTGTTAAGGTGATGTTTTTTTTTTTCTTTTTCTCCTTGCCTGGATATCTGAATTGAAGTGTACATATATATTTTTGTTTTCACTTATTTCTCTGGACTTGAACATTTCTGTATTTTTTGGGTATTCTAAGACTCTAATTTTCTTGAACATTTCTATTGAGGAAGGTCTCATTTTATGTTGGGGTTGGTATTTTGCCATTTTTCATTTGTGTTTGTAATGTGAGCATTAGCCACGCTATTTTGTGCTTGAGCCTTTTTTGTTTATCATTTGATCTTTGTGGGGTTTTTTTCTGTATTTTGTTGTTAGTCATTTTTGTGTCTGTTGTCTTTCGGATTTCTCTCCCTCCTAGCCTCTTTCCCCCGCCGCCTACCTGAGGTTGATCTTGATAGCTTTCTGGTTGGGGGAGGGGGCTTCCTGGATGTCACAGTGGATGCCTGGATTGCGTCCCTTGAACGGGGGGTACTGTGGTGATCTGAGCGCTGAGCTAAAGCTCAAGTCACTCACTAGTCTCCCTTTTTTTCCCCTTATAATTCCTGTCCTGTTATTATTGGTTTTCCCGGGGCTTTTACTGTGACAGCGCTGCGGCTGGACTTCCGGCTGACAAGTCGAGCCGGCACTGTAACAGCTGATTTTGATTTTGGTGATTACGCTTTCTCCTCTCCTGTTTGGTTTGTTGGTTTTGTCATTGGTATTTAAGGGAGCAGCTGAGGCTCACTTCTCGCTGCGACCTACTTCAACCTTAGGCCGGAGTCCCTACGTCTGGCTCCAGTCCTGTTTAAGTGTGAGGTTTCGTCCCCGCTACTTCATGTGTAAGTTTTTATTGTATAGCGTCAGGTTTCGCCCTCGCTACTCTCTCGTATTGGTGTTTGTGCTCTTTACTTGTGTTCAGCGTTTAGTGTGCGTTTAGCCCCACGTGGGGCTTTATTTTGTGTTTTCTGTAAATAAACAAGCAAACTCTCTGTCTGCACTTGGCTCCTCATTTATGCCCTGAAAAGGGGCAAATATGACAACACCACCCTTCTCTCTCATTTCACATACACTACCGTTCAAAAGTTTGGGGTCACCCAGACAATTATTTTTTGTTTTCCATGAAAAGTCACACTTATTTACCACCATGAGTTGTAAAATGAATAGAAAATATAGTCAAGACACTGACAAGGTTAGAAATAATGATTTGTATTTGAAATAATAATTTTTTCCTTCAAACTTTGTTTTCGTCAAAGAATCCTCCATTTGCAGCAATTACAGCATTGCAGACCTAACATGATTGCACAAGGGTTTTCTAATCATCCATTAGCCTTCTGACGCAATGAGCAAACACATTGTACCATTAGAACACTGGAGTGATAGTTGCTGGAAATGGGCCTCTATACACCTATCTAGATATTGCACCAAAAACCAGACATTTGCAGCTAGAATAGTCATTTACCACATTAACAATTTATAGAGTGTATTTCTGATTAGTTTAAAGTTATCTTCATTGAAAAACAGTGCTTTTCTTTCAAAAATAAAGAAATTTCTAAGTGACCCCAAACTTTTGAACGGTAGTGTACGTACAAACAAACATCAGGGTACAACTGAGAGTAGTGCGTGTTACTTTGGCCATCTTTTTACACTCAAACACAATATCCAAGACACTCTGGCTCCAGTGCACAGTTGGAGAGCTCAAAGGGCAAGTTATTGGCTCAAACAGTAGAATGACATGACAGCCTCAGGGCATTTTGACAGAAGTACCTGCTAGTACAAAAACCTGTAGCAATTCTCTGTGCACAAAAAACTGTAGCCATTCTCTGTGCTTCCATCTACCTTTCTCTCTGAAAGCTGGCTGTTATCCTATATCCTAATGCTGAGCTCACACATTGGCAGTAGAAACATTATTCTATCACAGACTTTGGTGGAATTTCTGTTTACTGCTGCATTAAGTTTTGCTTGGTGCCATTTCGGTAGCAGTGAAGTTGCTAACTTTTTGTCATTTGGGTTTGGGATCAGACAGTGGCAGAGTTAGATTGTGAACAGCTGTTTGGCCAATCTAGATTCTGATGATGACTTGGCCCTCTTGAATGAGACTGCAGAGACAGTGCAAGTTTTCTCCAATATTAAGTTGTGTTTTGTTTATGAAATAGAGCTGGTTTATTTTCTTTTGTTATTTTAAAGGCCAAATGTCACGTAATTTTTTTTTCTAAATGACAATGAATTTAGATAAAATACACATAGCTTAAACCAAATATTCATACCGGAGACCATATCACCCACTTGTATTTACATAATTGCACAAAATACACCAGGTGAAGGCCTCACCTTGCTTGCTGGCTTGTGACAGCCAGTCCAGACCACGCCCATGTTTTTGACATCACCAGTTGTACCCTGGCTGCCCTGCCTATCCACATTCACACTTATCAACATTGGACAATCATGACGGAAAGTGACAGCGATTGTGAACAAATTAGTTTAGTTTTGTCTTTTTTTTTTTGTCTTTTTTTTTGTCAGTGGTTCAGACAGTGACAGAGGCATAGAACCTTACCGGTTCGAGCCGTCCGAGACGGAATCAGATGCTTTGTCTGATGACAACAGTTCCAACGATGACCAGAGAGCAGAACCAGTGGAAAATGTCATTGAACTGGACATTAATCGCCTCCAGAATTGCGAAGCCGGAGGGGGTCTGTCGAGGGCGCCCCATAAATATTGATTTTTCGGAAGCCATTATTATTACAGTGGAGGAGAGCCGCTGCTGTCAAGAAATTGACCAGATCAATATGAAAATGGAGGCGCATACCTGTCAAGGGAGACGTTTTCGCCGTATTTTGGTGCCAAGCGCGGCTGTGGGAGACGGCAGAGTGGTTTGGGACACTTTTCTGGGAAATGTTTTAAATGTAGTTCGTGTTGTTATTGTCAAATATTTTAAGGAAAATACGGGGAAAATGCAATTTTAGCAAAAACGGGCGTATTGCCATTTCTGTACGCCCAAAAGAAAAAATATACTGGAAAAAAAACTGAGTGTCTTGAGGAGCACTCCTGTGTGTGATCACTCACAGCTGGGGCGGGCTGATCGCTCAGCGGGAGCTATTCTCACTACCATGAGAAGTCATTAGGACAATGGTTTAACACGTTGAGCTGTGCAGAGGTTGCGGAACAGACAGAGATCCCAGAGAGGTGTGCCTTGTTGCTCCGCCGTTCCTTATAGCCACTTTTTACGGTGTTGAAGTACGGCGAAAACGTCTCACTTGACAGGTATGAAAACATTTCCCAGAGAAGTGTCCTTTATTACCCAGCTGTCCCTGATAGTCCCGTTTTAAGGTATGGGTGAAATATCCAATTTTTTCTTTCTTGTTGCTCACTTCAACCTTCCAGTCTCCATATAAACAATCAATTGAAATACCCCAAGCATCAAACTAGGGTACAATCGATTTCGTCACTTCCGCCTTCTTCCCCTGGCGATTCCAGGGGCCGTGTCAGGCCAAGCGCGGCAGTTTTAAATTAACAAATATTCCGTTGTTACTGAAGCATATGCACCAAGACCCGAACGGATCGGTTCCCTTTTATATCTAGTTTCAAGATATTTAAAGTACCCTGTTATGTGACATTTGGCCTTTAATTTTGCTGGTATTATCTGTGAATGTGTATAGATTTGTGAGAATGTTAGACCCCAGGAAGCATAGCCAATGTTTTATAGATGTGCTAATGGTGATCTTAATAAAACAAACTCCTGTCTGTGATAGTCTATCAGATGTCAAATCTAAAGAAGGCCTGAAAATAAGCACATAGAAGACCAAAGAACGTCAGATCACCAACATTGTCAAGAATCAGCTGGAAGTGAAAGTAGAACATTTCACATGTCTTGGAAGTAATATTTCCCACAATGGTGTCATCCAGGAGGACATTATAGGCAGACAAGGAAAAGCTTCATTGGACTTCCAAATATCATGCACCACAAGCCTGACAACACTTACTTCAGTCTAGAGCAGGGGTGGGCAGTGAGGGCCATTCCACTGCAGGTTTTCTGTTCCACCCAGTCTCGTCAGCAGGTGTTTGCTCTGATCAGCTTCAAGGATTGCTAATCACTGAAAACACCTGCTGAAGAGACTGGGTGGAACAGAAAACCTGCAGTAAGTAATCATGTACCCTCCATGGCACATGATTGCCCACCCCTGGTCTAGAGGCTTTGCCCCAAAGTTTCCCTTGCTCCTAAGTGACCACCTAGACATGAATCATGTGCCAACTGCATGACATCCTGATAATAACACAAAAGAAGCATTATTTGTTCACACACGGACCATGCCTCATCGGGAGGTCTCTTAGCGAGTCTCCATTTCCAGAAGAGAACGTTATCATGTACAAGCTATCCATTAGGAAGCTCCCTGGCCTCCCTACTACATGTAGCCACCTTCAGTGCATAACCCAATTATGGATCCTTCTGCTTCTCCTCTACCAAAGTCTGTTGATTAAGTAGTAGTGACTCAGGGCCTGCAAGAGTGGCTACCTCTGTACCAATGTTACTCTCTGCTGAAAGATTTCACCATATCGGGTCAGTACACCACACAAGTCTCAAGTGCACAATTAAACTCTATAATTCACTATTCCTCCCAGTGGCCAGCTATGGAAGTAAAACTCAGAAGAAAACAAAGCACTGCCCCAAACACTTCATGTTTTCCATCTAAGATGTCTTTGCCCTTTTCCATTTTGATTTTTCTTTTGTTACATCAGATTTGCCTGTTGTGACAGTTCATAATTTTAAATCACTTATAAAAGTGATTCTCACCCTTGACATCAATAAGGCTTTTGATTGTGTATGACATTGCTGTCTTTTGTCAGAGCTGACCTGTTTTGCAATTCAAGGAGAACTTAATGGCTGGCTTTCTGTCATGGCGGCCTCTGGGCCGTCATTGGCATCATTATCTCCAGCTGCGCACAGATCCACAGGTGTTAATCAGCAGCTGTTAAAAGCCAGCGTTGCTGACAGCTCAGTACGGAGTCGTCTGTCCTCCTCATCAGAGAAAGAACCAGAACTCCGCTCTCTGGCCTCGTCAAGGTATTCTCTTGTCTCATCAGAAACTGTCTCGTCAAGAACTGTCTTGTCTAACTCTGACTCGTCAAAGTCTGCCTCGTCAAGAATTGTCTTGTCTAACACTGACTCGTCAGAGTCTACCTCGTCAAGAACTGTCTTGTCAAAAACTGTCTCGTCAGAGTCTGTCTCGTCAGAAGCTGTCTCGTCAGGATCTGTCTCGTCAGGAACCTCTCTGGCCTCGTCAAGAACCTCTCTTGCCTCGCCTAGGACTTCTGTTCAAAGTCAAGCACGTAAGAGAGCTGTTTGTTACTCTACACCTAACCTCTTCCCCTGTGCACAGGTGGACCCCCCTGGTGGCGGACCTGCGTCCCCAGCTGACGGGGTAACGCCAACACGCACACGTAGCGGTTCGCTACCGCCACGACTACCGGTACGTCTTGCTCCACAAATTCCTGAATTGTTACTGTATCAGTTACAGGAGTACTGGCCACCGTTACCGGTGGAGTTTGTGTCATCGTCATCTGTCGTGTCATCGTCTCCACGTTCTGTGGAATCACTCACCTCGTCATCATCTGGATTGTCATGGTCACCACGCTCAGTGGAGTCACTCGTCTTCATCAGCTGGATTATCATCGTCACCACATTCTGTGGAATCACTGGTCTTGTCATCAGCTGGTTTGTCATCGTCCCGGTCTGTGGTGTCACAGCCAGAGTCTCTGGAAGACCTGTCCTCGCCACAGTCACAGGTGGAAGCCTCAGCACGTTCACGGACGCCTTCACCTCCACGTTGCATGGCCGCTGGTTCTCAGCAGGACGTAACCTGTGCTTCTCCCAAGTAAGCCTCACTACTGATAGCTTGTCATTAGCGTGGGACAAAAGTAATTGTCTGTGCTTATATGTTCCAGAGTTGCCGGGTCTCCGTCCAGAGTGCTCAGTTCCAGTGACCAGGATACTATCCACGCTCTCACATTTGCACTACACACCCTTTCACTATAATAAAGATTATTGTTCACTAATTTACCCGTGTCAGTGTCTGTCTCCTGGGTCCCGAAACATGTCACTTTCGTCCTTTTTAGCTGACAGATGCCAATCAATTCTACAGGATGGTGTTACCTCTTCATTAATGCCAATATCTGCTGGAGTTCCTCAAGGCAGTGTTCTTGGGCACCTGATCTTCCTAATCTGTTTTGACGACCTTGCCTCACACTTAGAGAATGAGCTACACCCATTTGCTGACGATTCAACGCTGCATGCCATCATAAAAAATCATGACCAAAGAAACATTTGTGCAGTGAGTCAACAGTGTTACCTGGACACAATTGAAAAGTGGGTTTCAGACTGGTGCATAACATTTAATGCAAGTAAAACTGAGGAGATGATTGTAAACAGAAAGCAGACTCAAAACCACCGTCCTCTTTACTTCATGAGTGAAGTGCTTAGGCCTACCAAAAGTATCTCTGTCCTTGGTGTCACTATCACCAACACACAAACATGGACTCCCTATGTCAAAGGCCTTGCCAAGAAGACTGCAAAGAGGTTATATATCCTCAGACACACCAATAACCTCCTCCCTCTTCAAGCATGGATAACAGTCTACAAGGTTTATATCCACCCCCTCAGGGAATATACCTCTCCACTATGGAGAGGACCAGGCACAACAACTCTTGGGCTATTAGACAGGCTTCAGAGGAATGCTCTCTGCCTTCTCAAGGTCAGTGACTCGCAAAAGGCTGGCATCTTCCCATTAGCACACAGGAGGAACATTGCAGTTCTTTGCACTTCCTACCTCCACACCTTCCTGCAACCTTCTGCAGAGCTGGCAAGAATCCTGCCTGTCCAAGTGTCAAGTGTACAAGTATCCACTTTTTCTGCAAATGGTCACCTATTTCTTGTCAGTGTACCCACATCTAACATCCAGCTCCATCTATATTCATAGATCCCAAGTACAAGCAGATTATGGAATTCACTTCCAGCTTCAGTTTTTCCTGATATTGCCAATGCAAACAAATTCAAGACAGCTATCAATGCCTTTTTCTTAAACTCATTATAGACACATGCATTCATATTTATTACGATAACAATGGATTGCATTTATATAGTGCTTTTCATGACACCCAAGGATGCTTTAGAGTGAGTCTATTATTCATTCACTCCACAAACAATAGTAGTGATAAGCTACTTCTGTAGCCACAGCTGCCCTAGAGTAGGCTGATGAAAATGTGGCTGCCAATCTGCACCAACAAACATTTATACACCAGTGTCTAGACACCGGTGGGTAAAGTGTACTTGCCCAAGGACACAGCAGGGTGGAGGTAGCGGGATTCAAACCGCCAACCTTCCGGTTATTGGACGACCTGCTCTTCCTTCTGAGCCATTTACCACCCCTAATTATGGCTGACAGTGTAACTGTGATGTGATTTACTTTTGATTTTTAGAGCTGCTTTTCATCTTTTAGATGGCAACACCAGGCTCAGAACCTAGATGTAACAAAAAAAGAAAAGTGACTTTTACCTGACTTGAATATGAACAAGCCTTTCCTCAAAAAGTGTATGTCAATACAAAATGGAATGATTGTGAACATTGATGCCATTGTATCATTAACAGCAAAAGATGTCATCTTTGTCAGAACACCCATTCATTTTTAACAGAGAAAACTAATGGACTTTCAGCTTGGAATTTTACTCTGGAGGCAGTTATTCAGCTGTAGATGATGAGGTATAGAAGAAGGGAGGAAGACGGATAGCAGTGCCATAAACTGTTTAAGCAGCAAGTGCTAGCACACATGATAACAATGGATGTTATTAAAGTAATGACATCCGTACTGTATGCATACACAGAGTTAAATAGTTGCATGTATTCTCCATCAAGGTAAATGACCATGTATTAGACTTTCTTTGGGGGGGTGGGGGTGGGGGGTGAAAAGGCTGAAAAGTTCATAGTGGTTAAATCTGACCAAATGTGGTTTATTTTTCAATATATTCTCTCCTTCGGTCCACACACTTTTTCCATTGGTGTTGCAGCACTTGGATCCCTGCGGTTGAAAAATAAACCACATTGAGTCAAATTTTACCACTATGAACTATTCAGCCTATTAACTTTGCACCCCCCCCCCCCCCCCGTATATGTGATATAGGAGCATATGGTGTTAATCACAGGGAACGTGAAGTCTTTGGGAAGTAAGACGAACAATCTCACAGCACTGATCAGGACGCAGAGAGAATACCGGGAGAGCAGCATCATGTTTTTTATAGAGACGTGGCTTCACCTACACATCCCGGACAATGTTGGGCTACCTGGCTTCAAGACTATCCAGGTAGACAAGGATGTTATAAGGAGCGGTAAAAGAAATGGAGGTGGAATTGCACTTTTTGTGAATGACAAGTGGCATAATCCTGGAGACATCCATGTAAAGGAATGTCTCTGCAGCCTGGACATTGAACTGCTCGCCCTCAGTACGCACCCTTATTATATACCGAGAGAGCTCACGTGCACCATTGTAATGATTGTTGACATTCATCTGTCAACTGATGCAGCAGTGGCCTGTGATGTCATCAGCTCCACTGCTGCCACTCTGTTGGCCCAGCATCCTGATGCATTCATGGCCATCACAGGAGATTTTAACCATGTCTCACTGGACAAAACATTCCCAAACTTCCACCAGTTTGTTGACTGTCCCACCCCTCCTGTATGCCAATGTCAGCGATGCATGCAACGCCACAGCTCTACCCCCCCCCCCCCGCAGATCTGATCACAACCTGATTCTGTTAACCCCCAGGTACGTTCCTCTTGTGCAAAACCAGCCTGCTCACACACAAACTGTGAGGAGGTGGACACAGGAGACTGCTCATGCACTACAGGACTGCTTCGAGATGACGGACTGGAATGTACTCTGTAGGGCACACGGGGAGGTCATAGACAGCGTGACTGACGGCATCATAGAATACATCATTCTGTGTACCGATGTACCTATCATTCTCATCAGAATCTGTGAAAACACAACCATGCAAGCCCAGACCATGCGCTGTTTCCCCAACAACAAACCATGGATCACCGGTGACCTGAAAGCACTTCTTAACAACAAGAAGATGATTTTTAGGTCTGGAGATAGGGAGGAGCTGAGGAGAGTGCAGCATGAACTGAGAAAGACGCTGAGAAGGTGTAAAGACAATTACAGGAGGAAGTTAGAGGATAAACTTCAGCAGAAAAACATGAAGGATGTGTGGACTGGAATGAAACATCATTGAGTGTAAGGGGAGACACAGACAGACATTGGGGAGCCATGAGAGAGCCGATGAGCTGAATCTGCTTCACGCAGGTGAAGATGTGGCTGGACCCTCTGCAGTTTGAATATCAGCCCTATTTACGAGTTGAAGACACTGTCATCTACTTGCTGTAACAAGCCCATTTGCACCTGAATGGAAGAGGAGACACTGTAAGAATCACTTTCTTTGACTTCTCCAGTGAATTTATTTATTATTTTAACCTTTATTTAACCAGGCAAGACAGATTAAGAACACATTCTTATTTACAACTGTGGCCTTTAATACCATTCAGCCACTGCTGCTGGGTGAGAAGCTGCGGGTTATGGGGTTGACAGTTCTGTGATCTCCCGGATTACTGACTACCTGACAGGCAGGCCACAGTTTGTTTGACTGGGCAGTGTCTTGTCTGATGTAGTGGTTCGTGATACAGGAGCTCCACAGGGGACTGTGCTTTCTCCTTTTCTCTTCACCTTATACACCACTGGTGACCTGACAGGCAAGCCACAGGAAAACAGCTGTCGTAAATGACAAGCTCAGGAGGCTGCATGTGGACATTGACACCCTTCAGGAAATGTGCCTTGCTGACTCAGGCACGCTGAAGGAGAAGCACTACACATTCTACTGGCAGGGGAAAGGCTCTGATGAGCCAAGGGAGCATGGAGTCGGCTTTGAACTGAGAAACAACCTGCTGAATATGGTAGAGCCAGGCAGCCATGGCATAGAGCATCTCCTCACTCTTTGCCTCAATACCACCGAAGGCCCAGTCACTCTTGTCAGCGTGTATGCCCCGACACTGTCTTCCACATCGGACACAGGATGAGTTCTAAGAGAAGCTTGCATCCATCGTCACAAGCATCTCCAGCAAGGAGCAACTTGTTTTTCTGGGTGACTTCAGTGCCAGACTGGGTGCAGATCATGACTCGTGGCCCTCTTGCCTTGGACAAGTTTGGTGTGGGCAAAATGAATGAGAACGGCCAACGACTGCTTGAGTTTTGCAGTTACCACGAATTGTGCATCGCCAACTCCTACTTCAGGACCAAGCCTCTGCACAAGGTCCCTTGGAAACACCCACACTCAAAGCACTGGCATCAGCTAGATCTTATCCTGGTCAGGTGCGCTGCCATCAAGAACGTCTTCCACACACACTCTTACCACAGTGCGGACTGCAACACAGACCTCTCCCTGGTCCACTGCAAGCTCAGGCTAAAGCCAAACAGGTTCCATCACTCAAAGAAACAAGGTAATTGATGTCAGCAAGATGGGTCAACCAGACCTGATGGAAAAGTTTGCAGAGACCTTCCAGAAGGAAATGCAAACCTCACAACCCAGAGACTCTGCCACAGAGAAGTGGGAAGTACTATGGGACACCATGCACCGCACCGCCTTGGCTACCTTTGGGAAGAAGTCCTCCAAGTCTCACGACTGGTTTAAGGCCAGGTCCACAGAGACGAGTGTATGTCTATCTATCTACAGACGTGGACAAAATTGTTGGTACCCCTCTGTTAACGAAAGAAAAACCCACAATGGTCACAGAAATAACTTGAATCTGACAAAAGTGGTAATAAATAAAAAATCTATGAAAATTAACCAATGAAAATCAGGCAATGCTTTTGAATTGTGGTTCAACAGAATTACTTTAAAAAACAAATTTGTGAAACAGGCCTGGACAAAAGTGATGGTACCCCTAGAAAAGACTGAAAATAATATGACCATAGGGACATGTTCAACCAAGATGTGTCCTCTAATTAACATCACAGGTGTCTACAAACTTGTAATCAGTCAGTTGGCCTATTTAAAGGGTGACAAGTAGTCACTGTGCTGTTTGTTGACATGGTGTGTACCACACTAAACATGGACCAGAGGAAGCCAAGGAGAGAGTTGTCTCAGGAGATTAGAAAGAAAATTATAGACAAGCATGTTAAAGGTAAAGGCCATAAGACCATCTCCAAGCAGCTTGATGTTCCTGTGACTACAGTTGCACATATTATTCAGAAATTTAAGATCCACGGGACTGTAGGCAACCTCCCTGGACGTGGCCACAGGAGGAGACGGATAATAGGAATGGTAACAAAAGAGCCCAGAACCACCTCTGAACACATTCATGGTGAAGTCCAAGGTCAAGGTATATCAGTGTCAGATCGCACCATTCGTTGTTGTTTGAGTCAAAGTGGACTTCATGGGAGACGACCAAGGAGGACACCACTGTTGAAAACAAATCATAAAAAAGCCAGACTGGAATTTGCCAAACTGCATGTTGACAAGCCACAAAGCTTCTGGGAGAATGTCCTATGGACAGACGAGACAAAACTGGAACGTTTTGGCAAGGCACAGCAGCGCTATGTTCACAGACGCAAAAATTAAGCATACCAAGAAAAGAACACTGTCCCTACTGTGAAACATGGAGGAGGTTGTGTTATGTTCTGGGGCTGCTTTGCTGCATCTGGCACAGGGTGTTACAACTCGCCGCTCATTAGCGGTGCCAGCTGAGCGCACACCTGCACCTCGTCAGCGGCGTGGCATATAAGCCACTCTGCCCTGGGCCTCGGCCTGAAGCCGTCTGTTCCCTTCAGCTACTTGCTTCAGAGGAACCCCCTCGCCTACCAGCAAGATTACTCGCGTAAGCATACCTCCTCTTGTGTTCCAGTTTCTCCCCTGTGCACATCTTCCCTGCCGGTGGACTCTGCCTCTGCATCGCTATCTCGTAGCTGCTGTCAGGTGCATCGTCAGGTTGCTGTCTTCTGGACTCTCCCTTGTGCATGCCTGCCACCTGCCCTGCCAAGTAAGCCAACAAATCCCTCGTTACCTGTTGTACTGGTTTGGTGCCCGTCACCTTCTCCCTGTGCTCTCTCCCCAGGGTTGTCTGGCTGTACGGTTTCCTGCCTCTGTGCCTGACGCTGACGTCCGCCATCAGTACATCCACATATCACAGACACGCATCCACACATCCTTGTTGTCAAATAAAGCTGTTAAATTCACTCTGAGCCTGCGTGTGTGTCTCCTGAGCCATGCGTTATGTCACAGGGTGTCTTGAATCTGTGCAGGGTACAATGAAATCTCAAGACTATCAAGGTATTCTTGAGAGAAATGTGCTGCCCAGTGTCAGACAGCTTGGTCTCAGTCGCAGGTCATGGGTCTTGCAACAGGATAATGACCCAAAACACACAGCTAGAAACACCCAAGAATGGCTAAGAGCGAAACACTGGACTATTCTAAAGTGGCCTTCTATGAGCCCTGATCTAAATCCTATCGAACATCTGTGGACGGAGCTGAAACATGCCATGTGGAGAAGGCACCCTTAAAACCTCAAACAACTGGAGCAGTTTGCTCATGAGGAGTGGGCCAAAATACCTGCTGAGAGGTGCAGAAGTCTCATTGACAGTTACAGAAATTGTTTGATTGCAATGATTGCCTCAAAAGGTTGTGCAACAAAATATTAAGTTAAGGGTACCATCATTTTTGTCCAGGCTTGTTTCATGAGTTTGTTTTTTAAAATAATTCTCTTGAACCACAATTCAAAAGCATTGTCTGATTTTCAATGGTTAATTTTCATAGAATTTTTATTTATTACCACTTTTGTCAGATTCAAGTTATTTCTGTGACTATTGTGGGTTTTTCTTTCATTAACAGAGGGGTACCACCAATTTTGTCCACATCTGTATCTATCTATCTATCTATCTATCTATCTATCTATCTATCTATCTATCTATCTATCTATCTATCTATCTATCTATCTATCTATCTATCTATCTATCTATCTAACTATCTATCTACTGTACCTACGAAAGTGCCTCAGCCAATGAGACAGATCAGATTTTAGATTGAATTTTTGCAGTCAGACAGCCCTAAAACTTGGATTTGCATCACATTCGGATAAAAATGGATTTTAACCCCTTAAGGGTGTTACTGTGAACCTAGCCCAAGCCATGGCTGATGATGACAAGGGCACTATTGATTTCCTAACCTTTAATCCTAAACTCTCAGTATATGTGTTGCTTTTACCTCAGTCAGGGAGAGGCCTCTTCAAGTGGTTTGCTTGTCTGTCTGTCTGTCTGTCTGTCTGTCTGTCTGTCTGTCTGTCTGTCTGTCTGTCTGTTAGAAGGATTATGCAAAAAACACAGGAAAGATTTGGATGAAATTGTCACCAGAGGTGGCCCTTGGGCTAGAAATTAATCCATTAGATTTTGGAGGTAATCTGAGAGCACATACACTTCTGATCAAGACCTTGAGACTGGGGGAAAAATTACAAGTATTTGTATTTCACACTGGTGGATCATAACCTGATCATCAGCTGATCTAAATTTTAAGACCATAGCCCTCAAAAACCCCAAAGTGTAAAAAACGGACTTAGTAGTGAGTAGCCTCATTCTTGTTGCTCACTTCAAACATTTGTTTAGGCATGATTGATGTTACCAGGAGGCTGGTGGGAAAGTTGCTCCATGTAGTGAAGATGGCTTCTTGATTGGCATTCATGGTCTGGAACTGATGTCTGTTTTTGTAAATAGTCCCTTGCCATCCATCTCCAAACATTCTCAGTGGGATTTAGATCAGGAGAGTAAGAAGGATGGTCCAAATGAGCTGAGCTGGAGGATCTGTCAGGCTGTCCGTCAAGACACAGGCTGATTGCCTTGACCCTATTTAAGGCCCTTACTGATGCTGACTGCCGCTCAATAACCATAAGATAGCATGTACAAAAGAAGGGCTTAAAGAACAAAAAAGGTCTTCAAAGGCCACATCTCCTCCCACTCGAAGAACTTGCCCATTTGGACTTTGCAAGGCAGTACCAAACATGGGACATCGAAAGACAGGCGACAAAAAAAATTTAACCTGGACGGTCCTGATGGTTTCCAACATCACTGGCATGACAAGGAGATCACACTGGAGATGTTTTTGACACGGCACAGTGGAGGAAGCTCCATCATGATCTGGGGTGCTTTTTCCTTCAATGGAACTATGGCACTGCAGGTTGTACCATTGCATCAAACAGCAGTTGTCTATGTGGAGATAATGCTGCAGGCATCCCTCTTGACTGATGACCCTCATCTGTAAGGTAACGCCCGAGTCTTTCAACAGGACAACACCGCAGTTCACAACACCTGCCTAAGGACTTCTTTAAAGAGAATAACCTTGCTCTTTTGAACCATCCTTTTGATCCTCTTGATTTGGCTTGCAGTAGCTGATTGCAGTGCTGGTGTAGCAGAATGTCTTTAACAGATGCTAAAATGCCCATGCAGAGATGTCACGTTCATTATTTACACCAGGGAGAGATGAAGGAATGGTGTGGGATAGCTAGCAGGTGAGTTTTACTTAATTACCGACTTTGTTTTTTTGTTTTTTGTTCTTTGGGCAAGATTGAAGACCGGGAGAAAGACCCTTTGGACTAATCTCCCACTCCAGCTATTTTAGCTGACTCTGTTGACTTAAAAAAAACAAACAAAAAAAAAAAAACCCTGAAAGCGTTTTTGTTTAACTAGGCTTTCTGTTGAGTTTTACAAACTTAGCTTTTATTTATATTTTTATTGTCTCTCTATCTCATTCTTTTTTATTCTGTTTTTGCTGTACAGCCCTCCCCCCCCAGCACAAGCCATAATTTAGACATTGTATTTTGGGCTAAACCAGGTCTGTCGGTCCAAGCCTTAATTTAGCCCACAAATAGAAGCTGAAAATTAGGCTCTGTTAGTCCATCTAATATGGACCATATTTAATCAGAAAAAAGTTGTTGCAAATTGGGCAAAAAAATAGTCCAATAATTGTGCTGTTCAGTCCACAGGATTTTGCCCAAATTTGTCCTCAAAATAGTTTTTGGCATTTAGTAATGGTGCTGGAGGTCTGCCTCTCGAAAGTCAAATAGACTTACAACCACTGGGAGTCTTTGTTAAAAGCACTTTATAAAAATGCATATTTTGAAGAGATTGTTTTTTTTTAGATTTGACACTTTGCATAATGCTTGTTACATAATATCTGGAACAATTTGAAACCAGTGCTAATGCTATTGTGTTGTACATTTAAAAAGCACTGTTTTGAAGCACAAGTACATTCTACAAATTTCTCTCTATGTTGTGTCTTTAATTGATTCCCATGTTTTGGGCTCTGGGTGTCTCCAGAGAACCCCGGTCTTGAAAGCTAAGCAGGTCTACCTTGGTTAGTACTTGGATGGGAGATTGTCTGGGACCCCTGCAGGTACATATCCTGGCGTCTGATCCCCTGCAGATACAAATCCTGGTGTCTGCACAGTGGGATTAATGACTACATATCAAAAGTAAATGTGTAAAATAAACAAGCAATCTATTAAGGCACCTGTTCCTGCAATGTGAGGACACAAAATATGAAAAAAAAAATCCAATCACAGTTAGTACAGTGCATTAAATGTACATTGAAATTTAATGTCTAGCTGCGTTCTTACTTTCTTTTAATTTCACATCTACCACTTCCTTGAACTGTTCAAAACTAATGAATGAATATTCATGGCAAAGTAATGAGCCCTCGGTACACAATGGTGATGGACCGTCTTCAGTTGGCAAGGCAAATTTTCATATTTTGTAATGAAAAGCTGTAATCAAGTATTTAAATAGGATTCTTTTTCACTGTAGATATCAAACATGACTCATCGGGGGAACAACCACGCACTTTTCTGTCATGTTCTGACAAGCGCTCGCCCCCTCCTTCTTGTTTCACCTGTCTCCTCATCAGACGCACCTGCTGTTTCCTGCTGAGCCAGCGTTTATAAGGAAG
Organism: Pholidichthys leucotaenia; assembly: GCA_020510985.1. Lineage (NCBI taxonomy): Eukaryota > Metazoa > Chordata > Actinopteri > Cichliformes > Pholidichthyidae > Pholidichthys > Pholidichthys leucotaenia. The sequence goes on from CM035841.1 coordinate 439,542,035, forward strand.
CGCTCTTCAGTGATTCAAAGCTGGCTCGTTTGGGTATACTGCATCAAGCAGACTTGCTCATCAAGTAAGCGGTTGTGTTGTGTGTGACCTTACAGTACACATGTTTCCCTTTTCATCTCTTCCAGGTTGCTGCCAACGTTGCGGTGCGTCTTACGGAGTTTGGTGCACTCGCCAGCCTGTTGCTCTTCCACAACGCAGCTCATCTACTCCACCCGGTCAGACTCCACACCTCAGTCCCCTACCAGCGGTTCCAACCTGCTGGTTCCTCTCCTTCACTAGGTTCTGAGCCGGTCTCTCCTCTCCTCCCACGTAAGTGGTGTAAATTAGATTTCCATTTTTCCCCTCTATTCCTCATTAATCAACCTTGTCCCATCCTCTGCAGGTTTGCTGCTCCTCTGGCGAGTGACTGATTTTTCTCCCAAGTTCGCCGTTTTGAAAATTCAATAAAGGGTCAAACGTTCTTTGTGTGTGTTCTTCTTTTGGTGATTGCACTTTGCACTTAGGCTGATTGTCTGGTCAATATGACACTTTTCAGTCTGTATTTTCACGAAAAAGCCAAGCATGAACTATCAAATCTGATGACGATGTGCTGTGCCCATTGACTAGTGCAAGGATACATCGCTTATATGTAAATATAAGCTTAAAGTTAAATATAATGGCTTAAAGGAGACTAGCTTCCCTGAACGATGCTCAGTGATTGGTCTGTTGAGGAGCCAATTTCCTCAACGTTGATGAATGATTGGTCTGTTGCGCAGGGCTAGCTCCTCAACGAGGGTCAGTGATTGGTCTGTTGAGCAGAGGCTACGGACTTGGACAGCAGGTGTACTCTGCCTGGCGCACAAAACTCAAAAAAGGATAAGGATGTTGGTGATTATGTCCCTTTTTTAATGACCTTAAAAAGACAGCTTTTCATCTTTCACTTTTCGACCAAATCCGTATGATTTTTAGACAGCTGGGAAAGCCGTCTTTTCAATGTTTTTCAACCAATTTGTGCTGGGAGGGATGTTTTCTCTGTTCTTTTTGATAACTTACGTTTTGATGATGTATTCCATTAATTTCCTCCAGCATGTAAGCAAAAGGCAAAAAGGAGTATAAGTGCCTTTCAGATTCCCTAATATTACATATTCTGAAAGGTTATTATTTCTTTGTTAATTTATTAACGTTTAAAAAAATCTCAAACTTCGGTTTAACACTTTAGGATATAAACCCATTGAGCTCACTGAGTACACACACAGACACTTTCACACACAGACACAATTAGGTTAAGTCATAAAACTGAATGAACTCAACAAGGCTGAACAGTTTTGACCACAACTTGATCACACGCTGGTTTGTTTCCTCAGGCCTGTGACCCCCTGACCTGTGCCGTGAAAGGTCGAGCGCCTCTTCAACTTGGTGCTAATGATCCATTTAACACCCTTGGGCTGTGCTGGTGTGTGGCATGCCTCCTCTGTGTGTATGTGTGTGAGACAGACAGTGTGATTCAGTCAACACTGTAACAACATGCAGACTGAAGAGTGCAAAATGACAGCTGACAGTGACCACGCTTTAGCTTTTATGTTTTGTTTTGCTTTGTTTTTTTCAGTCACATTTGAGGACTGCTGGATGCATACAAAAAACAGAAGAAAAGGTAAACAAACCATAACTTTTTCCAAGGCCTCGACCTTCCCGCAAACCCGTTTTTGCACCCTCTACCACACTGCCTACTTTTTAATTTTGAATTTATTTTTAATATGACATTAAAAGGGATTTTATTAATTAGATAGGGAAGCCAGAGTGTCACGCATTCCAACTGCATTTGATGCAATTTCTGCCAAAAAAGGAGCATTCCCAAAAGTCACAAGTCCCTGCTGATGCTCCGCCTGGAAAAACAATGGCAAACAAGAAAACAACAACAGAGTCACAGTGGATCGCTCTCAGTGGGGGCCGGGGCTGCAGTCGCCTTTCAAGTACAGTTGTAACAATTATCTTCAAAGCCGAGCCGAGCGCGAACCTTTGTTTTCCTCCCAATCCACATGGCTTGAACCTGACCCTGTTTCTTCAAGCCTCATGGAGGATAACATGTTCCTACAGTTTGATAGCAAGAGTACATTTTCTTATGACTTATTCATCTTTTTTCATCTCTCCAGCTCCTTAATTTATAATTCATTTGATCTAAAATTTCATTAATTTTCTAAAATGTTCCAATTGGGGCCTTGCTAGGCCCAGGCGAAGGGTTTTTTCTTTGTCCAACCCTCTTTGTAGTGAGCTATTATTCTTTTATGTAGCAGCCTTGTAGAGGTTATCGTCTTCTGAGGGCAAACAGCGCTCGCTAAAAAAGTTTTAATCAGCTTTAATGAGTGGGGTCAGTGCTGCAACCAGAGAGGGAAAGGGAGACAGACGGAAACTAGGAGAGAGAGTGAGGGGAAGAGATAGCTGGCCTCTGAAACGTAAGGACATTTTTATCTTTTTTTACATTTTACATCTCTCATTTGCACTTTCCACTCTTTTTTTTTTGCCTGTCCTTTTTCTGACAGCCAGCTTTAGCTCAAATTGCGCTGGCATCTCAGGCACGGGAACAGATTATACAGTAGATAATGAAGAAGAAATTCATTTTGTGTGCACACTATCTTCAAAGTATCATTCCTATCCGACACTACAAGGCAACAATTAGAAGGTGGAAGTTAAATTTTAAAGTCGCCCGTCAATAGCCATCTAAATATTCCAGCGTAGCTCTGACAGAGACCCTTAAATGTTTCAAATTGTTCCACAACGATAAAGCTAGTTTAGTCTTACAGCTCTGAAAATCCCTGGATTTTTATCGTTCCTTGAAATCCTCAGATATCCCTTCTTTTACCTTCTCCTCTTAAAGTTACCTTGCCTTTCACCACTTTGTCTTTATCAAATGTTATCAGGCCTGTCTCCTGGCTTTAGCCTTGGACTATAATCTTCTTTCAGGTGATAGTTTAAGCCATTCCATTATTAGCATTTTACAGCCAAGGATGGCTTGCTCACTGCCATACAGTCTAGGTTGCTTTTTAGGCTGCATCACAAAGATATAATGTGTCTCATTTCAATGGAACACAGTTGCCAAGAACTCACTGTTTCAGAGAGAAAGAATGCATACTTGAAGAAATGAGAATCCCAGGCCAGTTTACAGTTTCCTATAAACTGCATTGTCCTCTTTCTGTCACTTAGACTATCCTGAGAGGCATGAAAAACAACAAGTAAAATAACACAGTAGTATAATACACAAAAGCACAGTGAATCTTCCCAACCCCACAAAACCCAGGACAGAACTCAGAGAGTTCAAAAGTTCAGAGGGCCTACCAAAGTCCCAGGGCCACAGGGCGGCGAGTGGAGACCGTTCAGGTGGTCTGTCCATGTCCAAATCCAGTCGGACTGCCCGGGAAAGTGGGTCAGATGGCCGGCCAGGGAAACTGAGCCACCTAACCCCATAGCACAGTTCACCAGGCGGATGGCCTGGGTCCTTAAGCCACCAGTCCAAAAGAGGCAGCCCGGGAGGCGGTCTCCCCACGGTAGAACCCAAAACAGGGAGAGGAAGCCAGGAAGGGGGAACCCTGATGTCGTCGGACAGCAACGAGAGGGGGACCGCCCCGCCCCCCATAGCCTCAAACTGACGGACAGCTGCACCTGCAGTGGTCCCGGTCCAGGACAAAGCTACACCTGTGGAGGCTCCAGGCTGAAGCTTCGTGGCACCCGCGGTGGACCCCAACCGGCCATGGCAACAACCATGATGGCCCCGGCATGGGACCGCACTGCACCCTTGGTGGACCCCGGCTGAGCCAACGATGCACCCTCGGTGGACCCCGGCTGGGCCAAAGCTGCACCTGCAGTGGTTCTAGGCTGGAGCTCTGGTGCCCCCGCAGTGGGCTCCAGCCAGAGCTCTGTAGCACCCGCGGTGGGCTCCAGCTGGAGCACCATTGCACCTGCGGTGGTCCCTGTCAGGGACCTCATTGCTCCCGCAGTGGACCCCAGCTGGGCCTGTGTAGCACCCACGGAGGACCCCGACCAAGCCATGGTTGCACCCATGGTGGAACCTGGCTGGGCCCCTACTGCACCCGTGGTGGGCCCTACCTGGGGAAAAGTGGCGTCCATGGCGACCTCCCCAGCAAGCTCAGATGGGGAATCCAGATCCTCACCAGCCTCGGGTGGCGTGCCCAGGTCCTCAACATCCTCTGATGGCCCCGACACCTCTCCGGCCACCCTGGGAGAAAGTTCAGAGACGATACAAATGGAAGAGGGGTCAGGGTCGCCAGCAGCGGCGGAGCCCGGCAAGGCGAGCTCAGATGCAGCGGGTGGCTGCACCTGGCCCCCCTGGCCAAGAGTCAGGCAAGATTGCTCCAAAACTGAAAACAGAAAGACAAAATAGAGCACTCGCCTGAGCTCAAGCTCCACCACCATCCAGGATTTCGACGATCCGGCGGGTCACGACATCTCGGACTCGGTCTGGTGGTGATCCCGCTCTGGCGCTGACTCTGCTGCAGGGACCTCCACAGCTGGCAAGATGGTGATTGCATTCCAAGTCACCTCCAGTGAATGCTCCCATGCAGGTAACTCCCTCAGCATGGGATCTGGAGGCGCAGTTCCTGACTGCGCTGGACCCATGGAGATCGAAGCCAGGGGATGCTCCTCGGTCAGCATAGGCTTCAAGTCGGTCACAGCACCCTCTCCCTGTCCAATGTGACTCCGCAGAGCTGGGGTGGCGTCCTCCAGCGCTGTGGACTCCTCCTTCCTCCGGTGGTCAGGGTCCAGGGCCAGTAGACACTCAGGAACGAGAGGGAGAGATATGGACAGGGTAGACCAGTCGTTAGTTGCTGCAACAGGTAGTGAGGACCCAGTGGACTGCATAACATGGGCCTCCTCCCCGAGAGACAGGCAAGGTAATTTGACTAATAGGTAAGAGGAGTGAAAGAACAATTGCCTGCTCTCCTCGGGTGTGATGGTCTCCGTTGCATCCAACCCAGCCTCTTCTATCTCCACTTCTCTGGTGAACTTGGAACCCCCGGAACAGTCCAAGCAAACCGCCCCTTCCGTCCTGATGATGGGCAGGACCGAGGGAGGACTGGCAGTACTCCCAGCGAACGATGAAGGCGCCATGGGCGAAGGATCTTCAGCTGTGACGGCCCCGGGGGGAAAGGCTGACGTGACAGCCAGAGCAACATCCCTGGGGGCTGGAGCTTTAGGAGCATCTCCTGAACATGGCAGACACAAATTGACTGGCGAGGAAGCAGGGCAGTTCTCCTCACAGCCCGTGGCCATCAGTGAAGCTTGGTCCTCCAACTGGTGATCTGGCGGGCTCTCAGGCATAGACAGGGGAGGCACAGAGGAAATAGAGGGATTTACAGCTGCAGCTTAAGGAGGAAACGCAGGTGATTGCTCAACCTGTGTCTCTCTCCCGGGTGATAGACAAGGTTTATCATTATCAGGAAAAACAGAATAAAAAAACACTTGTCTGGCAACCCAGGTCTGGATGTTGACTGCAGGTGGTAGGCTGTTGCTCTCCTCCATGTGTCGCGGAGGAGAGGGGCCAGGCTCGGGGTGAGGATGACGAGCCACCGGCTTTCGGGTGCGCCTCCTCAGCTTACGGGGTTGACCGGGATTAGATTTGCTCCGACCTCCCCCCAGCTGCTGACGAGACTCGCACATCATTGTGAGGAGCGGCATCAGCCCCAGGCATCTCCACAAACTGGGGAACTCTTGGATCACCCCAACAGCTCCGTACAATAACTGCAAAACAAACTCGGGAGAGTGGGTAGCACGAGCCCTAGAGGCGAAGTTCACAACACGCTCGGCCGCAGCACACTCCTCTGGGCTCAGTCCAAATACAGAAAAGTCCATCATGGAGGGAGAATAGAAAAGAAAAGATGAGTGAATGCAAAATGCCGGAGTGGTTAGCACTGCGGCAGCACAGCAATTCACCCTTGGCCGAGGGATCCTGGGTTCGATCCCAGCCCCCGACCAACAGTGATCTGTGTGGAGTTTGCATGTTCTCCCCGTGTCTGCGTGGGTTTACTCCGGGATTTCTCCGGTTTCCTCCCACATGCCAAAAATATGCAAGTTAGGTTAATTGGCATCAAACTGGGGATTCTAAATTGTCCTTAGGTATGACTGTAAGAGTGAATGGTTGTCTGTCTCTCTGTGTTGGCCCTGCGATGGACTGGCGATCTGTCCAGGGTGGACCCTGCCTCTCGCCCAAAGCTCCAGCTGCCCCCCCCCCCGTGACCCGAAAAGGATTAAGCGGTAGAAGATGAATGAATGAATGAACAACTCCTCCGCTGGGTTTAAACTGGCCATATTATTCTGTTATGAATCCCTGTGCGAGGATAGGGAATAAAAACCCATGTCCAGGATATAGTTGTGCATATTTAATTGTGATGAGACAGTACAAACAAACAATAAACGGGTTGCACGGGAAAAACAAGGATAATCCTCAGGACGCTCTACAGTGCATGAGTGAGTATAACACAGGGAAAATGTTCCAAAGTGCAGACAGGTGGAACTGTAGCGGAGGAACGAGTAAGTAAGCCCGGGAGAAGAACCCCCAGACGGGACTGGATGGCAGGGGTGAAACAAGTTGTACTCACAGAGGCTGGAGCAGTCCGAGTCAGTCTGTGTACAGTTCACAGTGCAGAACGAACAAACAGGGAACACCAATGACATGTAGAGCGATGTGGTACCGAGAAAACAGGTAGGGCATCTAGTCATACATACATGGGACTAAACTAAACAACACGCAGTTCAAACACTGTAGAGGAACCACAGTGAAGGACAATAATCCCGCAATCTCTTCCAGCAGACTCAGAGCTTAAATAATGCCAAACCTGATGTGGAAAGAGATTGCCAGTGTGTGTAGCGTGAGTGAGAGAGTAAACCAATAATGACATACAGCTGAAAACACTTGACAGGAGAGGGAGGCATGGCTGAGCTGTCAGGGAGCTGAGCAAACCCCAGAGGCTCCCTGAAAGCACCTGATGGAAATTAGGAGGCAAAAATACACAAAAGAACAAGCAGCCACCACGTCATAGAACTGGGTTTGAAATGTCAACCCCATTTCATGACAAGAACAGACATGCCAAGAGCAAACAGCACAATGGGAACTCAGTCTATGGGAGAGAACAAACAGATGTTAATGACCAGCACATCTGAGGACCTCAGAAATCTTCTTTGTTAATGTCATGAAACACTTCTATAAGCATGTGTTCACACTGGTAGATCTTTAAATAAAATATTATTAAAATAAAACAGGGTGTCCTCTCACCTGATTGTCATCTCACTGACTGAAAACACCAGACTGTAATTTCACCTTCAAATTACGTGCTAATCCTTAGAGGTTCACAAACTTTTGCCACTCACAGATATGTAATATTGGATCATTTTCCTCAGTAAATAAATAAAAAAGACATTTTTTGTCTCATTTATTTAACTGGGTTGTCTTTATCTACTTTTAGGACTTGTGTGAAAATCTGATGATGCTTTAGGTCATATTTATGCATACAGTCGGGAAAAAAAGTATTTAGTCAGCCACCAATTGTGCAAGTTCTCCCACTTAAAAGATGAGAGAGGTCTCCAATTTTCATCATAGGTATACCTCAACTATGAGAGACAAAATGAGAAAAAAAAATCCAGAAAATCACATTGAAGGATTTTTAATTAATTAATTGGTAAATTCCTTGGTAAAATAAGTATTTGGTCAATAACAAAAGTTCATCTCAATACTTTGTTATATACCCTTTGTTGACAATGACAGAGGTCAAACGTTTTCTGTAAGTCTTCACAAGGTTTTCAGAATCAGAATCAGAATCAGATTTATTGCCATTGTTCATGTAGTACACAAACTAGGAATTTGTCTCGGTGCAATGCTACAACATTAAAACATGATAAGATAAAGAGATAAACTAAAAAAAAAATAAAGACTAAAACCATGCAATAAGTGTAGAATAAATAATAATAATAATAATAATAATAATAATAATAATAATAATAATAATAATAATAATAATGAGTAATACTAGTCACAGCAGTTTTAAATAAATTAGCAAGTAGCAGATGATGTGCAGTCGATAATGCAACAGAAAAACAGTGATGAATGTCATGAGTCTGGTTGAGCTCCTTTACATAGTGCACGAGAGTCAATAAGTCACTTAATGTTCAGCAGTCTGATGGCAGAGGGGAAAAAGCTGTTCATGTGCCGGGAGGTTTTAGTCTGAATGGACCGAAGTCTTCTACCTGAGGGGAGGGGGGCAAACAGTACGTGACCAGGGTGTGAAGGATCGGCCATGATCCGGCCAGCACGCCTCCGGGTCCTGGAGATGTACAGATCCTGGAGAGATGGGAGCTTGCAGCCGATCACCTTCTCAGCAGTGCGCACAACGCGCTGCAGCCTTAGTCTGTCCCTCGCAGTAGCTCCAGCGTACCAGACGATTATTAATAGCAGTCCCTGTCTCCACTTTTCAACGCTGCTTCCTTCTCCTTCCTGATCTGTCTGAGCTTGGCAGTGAACCAGGGCTTATCATTAGAGTATCTCACCCTGGTGCGCGATGGAAGAATGTTCTCCTCACAAAAGTTGATGTATGAGTTCACAGTGACTGTGTACTCGTTAAGATCATGTGTGGCTCCTTTAAACATGTCCCAGTCAGTTATTTCCATGCATGTGTTCAGTTTCTCTCCAGCTTCACTGGTCAATTTCTTCCTGGTGGTCACAACAGGTTTAGTGAGCTTCAGTCTCTGTCTGTATGTGGGAATGAGGTGGACCATCACGTGATCAGATAATCCGAGCGCAGCGCGGGGAACAGCGCGATATGCGTCCTTCACTGTGGTGTAACAGTGATCTAGTGTGTTCTCACCTCTGGTTGGACATTTAATAAACTGTTTGTATCGGGGGAGCTCGTGACTCAGATTGCTCTGGTTAAAGTCGCCAACCACAATAACCAGGGAGTCCGGGAAAGTCCGCTCCGCATGTTGGATGTGATCTGCGAGCGCGCGCTGAGCCACGCGCGCGTCCGCGTCGGGAGGGGCGTACACAGCGATCAATATGAATGAAGCAAACTCCCGCGGGGAATAAAATGGCTTGCAGTTAATGGAGAGAAATTCTAGGTCGGGAGAACAGTGCCGGGAAATCACGGTTACATCAGAGCACCAGCTGCTGTTAATGTAAAAGCAGACTCCTCCTCCTTTAGACTTACCGGAGAGCTCTGTGACGCGATCAGCACGAAACAGCTGAAATCCCTCATGGCTGATCGTGCTGTCCGGAGTAGAATCATTAAGCCAAGTCTCAGTAAAACAGAGGGCGGACGAATTAGCGAGGTCCTTAAATCGCATCAGCAGTCTCAGTTCGTCTACCGTGTTAGAGAGAGAGTTGGTATTGGTCAGAAATATTCCAGGCAAGGCTGTGCGCGTGCCCCTCTTCCGAAGCCGTTTGAGAACTCCCGCACGTTTTCCTCTCTTCCGCCGTCTCACTTTTTGGGCTAGAAAGTGGACCAGATCGGCGGCAGGAGCCAAAAAAACCGGGAGAAGGTCCGTGGGAGTGAAAGATCTGATATTTAGAAGGTCTTCTCGGGTATAAGAGCAGGCAGACACACAACTGATGAACAGAAACAAACAAATTAAAGGGCAGCGAAGCACCATGGCGGCCACTGTGGGCGCCATCTTGGATCGAAAACACACACTATTGCTGGTATTTTGGCCCATTCCTCCATGCAGATCTCCTCTAGAGCAATAATGTTTTGGGGCTGTCACTGGGCAACACGGATTTTCAACTCCCTCCAAAGATTTTCTATGGGATTGAGATCTGGAGACTGGCTAGGCCACTCCAGGACCTTGAAATGCTTCTTACGAAGTGTTTGGGATCATTGTCATGCTGAAAGACCCAGCCACGTTTCATCTTCAATGCCTTTGCTGATGGAAGGAGGTTTTCACTCAAAATCTCATGATACATGGCCCCATTCATTCTTTCCTTTACACGGATCAGTCATCCTGGTCCCTTTGCAGAAAAACAGCCCCAAAGTATGATGTTTCCAGCCCCATGCTTCACAGTAGGTATGGTGTTCTTTCTCCTCCAAGCATGACAAGTTGAGTTTTTACCAGAAAGTTCTATTTTGGTTTCATCTGACCATATGACATTCTCCCAATCCTCTTCTGGATCATCCAAATGCTCTCTAGCAAACTTCAGACGGGCCTGGACATGTACTGGCTTAAGCAGGGGGACACGTCTGGCACTGCAGGATTTGAGTCCCTGGTGGCGTAGTGTGTTACTGATGTAGCCTTTGTTACTTTGATCCCAGCTCTCTGCAGGTCATTCACTAGGTCCCCCCGTGTGGTTCTGGGATTTTTGCTCACCGTTCTCGTGATCATTTTGACCTCACGGGGTGAGATCTTGCGTGGAGCCCCAAATCGAGGGAGATTATCAGTGGTCTTGTATGTCTTCCATTTTCTAATGATTGCTCCCACAGTTGATTTCTTCACACCAAGCTGCTTACCTATTGCAGATTCAGTCTTCCCAGCCTGGTGCAGGTCTACAATTTTGTTTCTGGTGTCCTTTGACAGCTCTTTGGTCTTGGCCATAGTGGAGTTTGGAGTCTGACTGTTTGAGGTTGTGGACAGGTGTCTTTTATACCGATAATGAGTTCAAACAGGTGCCATTAATACAGGTAACGAGTGGAGGACAGAGGAGCCTCTTAAAGAAGAAGTTACAGGTCTATGAGAGCCAGAAATCTTGCTTGTTTGTAGGTGACCAAATACTTATTTTACCCAGGAATTTACCAATTAATTAATTAAAAATCCTTCAATGTGATTTTCTGGATTTTTTTTCTCATTTTGTCTCTCATAGTTGAGGTATACCTATGGTGAAAATTGGAGACCTCTCTCATCTTTTAAGTGGGAGAAATTGCACAATTGGTGGCTGACTAAATACTTTTTTGCCCCACTGTAAATGTAGAAAATTCTTAAAGGTACACAAACTTTTAAGCACTGCTGTATATCTCAAGAACAATGAATGCTAGAGTCATCCAACCTGGTGCACAAGTTCACCCTGACTTCTCACTATAAGTTTGGAGTCAAACTTCACGTCACGAACGAAGCCGGTGTTCTGTAGGCTCGGTTCTGACCGTTCTGTGTAGCTCAGGTATTGGGTTTATTATGTACTGTGTTATCTTTTGAGTTCTTGTTGTTTTTATGTTCTTTTTCTTTTCCATGCCTGTAGCCGCTGCTCTGGCCGGCGACTGTTAGGCAGCCTCTTTGACCCACATTCATGTGGGCATTGTCTAACATTCGCAGGTCCGACCACGCCCCCTCTCTCTTGACAGCCAGCTGATTTCTCCCTGGAAAATTTCTTTCTCTCGTCTCACCCAGGTGTGCCCAATTTGTGGTGCCAGCAGTGTTTGTACTTAGGCGGCCTTTGCCAGTCAAACACTGCTGGACCATTGCACTACGGTCGTTAATCGCCATATGACGGTCAGAGTCAACGAGGGATTGTGTTTGCTTGCTGGTGAATTGGACTTCTGAGACAGTTCCTGCTTCATAAGTAAACTGTAGCGTTTTTCTGTGCAGTTTGCTGCTACGCTGGACTGGCAGCGTTTCTCTTTGTGGTACTACTGCTACGCTTAGGCTGTTGCCCAGTTGGTCCTCCTTATGCAGTCGAGCCTCCTAGAAGACTCCCAGTTCTCCTGAGCTTATATGTGTTTATGGTGTTTTTTGTTTTTGGCCACGGTGCACAGTGGTCAGCCCACTGCATACTGATTGCGTCAGCCGTTTTGTGCATACTTTTTGTCAGTCTTTATTTTGGAACTGCCAGTTTTTGTGTTCAATAAATGTGTGGTGGTGAAATCCTGTGCGTAAATCCATTCTTCCTTCTCCAACTCCGTGCGCTGCATAAAAGCGCACGAGGAGGTTTGTGACAGGTCAAAGTTTTAAAATTTTAGGGCTGCAAGATCAAAGGTCTGCGTCTTGGTTGATTGCATTCTAGTTTACAGAGCATATAGAAAATGTTTCAACTAACATGGCAAAACTTGGAAAGTGGCAAACGGATCTGCCCATCAGCCACTTAACAAGGTCATGGGGTCTTGCCACAGATGCCACAGATGCCCAGACATACGCTATGTGCCTGCGTCCTATAGTGGTGTGAAAAAGTGTTTGCCCCCTTCCTGATTTCTCATTTTTACCTCCGCCAAGGAGGTTATGTTTTCATCGGCGTTGGTTTGTCTGTCTGTCTGTCTGTCTGTCTGTCTGTCTGTCTGTCTGTCTGTCTGTTTGTTAGCAAGATAACTCAAAAAGTTATGGACGGATTTTCATGAAATTTTCACAGATTGTCAGAAATGGGGTATCCTACAGCTGATTAGATTTTGGTGGTGATCCGGATCACCATCCAGAAGAAAACCGCCATTGCGGAAAATGACATTTTCGTCAATAACTACTGAACCACTAATCCTATCATTGTGAATCCAATTGCTAGTCATATGTTTTCATGGTCAAGGAATCTGAAAACGTACACACAAACACTGTATGGGGGGAACTGTGGCGTTTGGCGGAGGTCTGCGCTCTCCGAGTGCTTTTCTAGTTTTGTATGTTTTTTAACACTTAAATATTTCACATCATCAAACAAATTTAAATATTAGACAAAGATAACACAAGTAAACACAAAATTCAGTTTTTAAATGAAGGTGTTCATTATTAAGCAAAAAAAAAATTCCAAACCTGCATGGCCCTGGGTGACAAAGTGATTGCCCCCTAACCTAATAAGTGGTTGGGCCACCCTTAGCAGCAACAACTGCAATCAAGCGTTTGTGATAACTGGGAATGAGTCTTTTACAGCGCTGTGGAGGAATTTTGACCCATTCCTCTTTGCAGAATTGTTGTAATTCAGCAACATTAGAGGGTTTTCGAGCATGAACTGCCTTTTTAAGGTCATGCTACAACATCTTAATCAGATTCAGCTCATGACTTTGACTAGGCCACTCCAAAGTCTTCATTTTGTTTTTCTTACGCCATTCAGAGGTGGACTTGCTGGTGTGTTTTGGATCATTGTCCTGCTGCAGAACTGAAGTGTGCTTCAGTTTGAGTTCACGAACAGATGGTCGGATATTCTCCTTCAGGATTTTTTGGTAGACAACAGAATTCATGGTTCCATTTACCACCGCAAGTCTTCAAGGTCCTGAAGCAGCAAAACAGCCCCAGACCATCACACTACCTCCATCATATTTTAGTGGTGGTATGATGTTCATTTTCTGAAATGCTGTATTACTTTTACACCGGACGTAATGGGACACACACCTTCCAAAAAGTTCAACTTTTGTCTCGTCAGTCCAGAGTATTTTCCCAAAAGTCTTGGGAATCATCAAGATGTTTTCTGGCAAAACTGAGATAAGCCTTTATGTTGTTTTTGCTCAGCAGTGGTTTTCATCTTGGAACTCTGCCATGCAGGTCATTTTTGCCCAGTCTTTTTCTTATGGTGGAGTTATTAACACTGACCTTTACTGAGGCAAGTGAGGCCTGCATTTCTTTGGATGTTGTTGTGGGGTCTTTTGTGACCTCTTGGATGGGTTGTCACTGTGCTTTTGGGGTAATTTTGGTCTGCCAGCCACTACTGGGAAGGCTCACCACTGTTTCATGTTTTTGCCATTTGTGGATAATGGCTCTTGGGGGTTTGCTGGTGTCCCAAAGCTTTAGAAATGGCTTCATAACCTTTTCCAGACTGATAGATCTCAATTACGTTGTTTTTCATTTGTTCCTGAATTTCTTTGGATCACAGCATGATGTCTAGCTTTTGAGAATCTTCTGGTCTACTTCACTTTATCAGGCAGGTCCTATTTAAGTGATTTCTTGATTGAGAACAGGTGTGGCAGTTATCAGGCCTGGGTGTGGCTAGAGAAATTGAGCTCAGCTTTCCAAAGATGTGATAAACCACAGTTAATTTTTGTTTTAACGGGGGGCAATCACTTTTTCATACAGGGCCATGTAGGTTTGGATTTTTTTTAACCTTAATAATAAACACCTTCTTTTAAAAACTGCATTTTGTGTTTACTTGTGTTATCTTTGTCTAATATTTAATTTTTTTTGATGATGTGAAACATTTAAGTGTGACAAACAACAAGTCAGCTGACAGATGCAACCCCACAGATTCACTCCTAAATACCTCATCTAGGAGGTGTGTAGGAAGCCTCCAAGCTAGATATTTAAACCACCTCAACTACCTCCTCCTGACATGAACAAGCAACAGTTCTACTTTTATCTTTTCCGGGCTCTAAAAGGTTGATATGAAAGATGTAACATTCAACTGGTTTGTTATTCTTAAAATAAATCAAAGAAATTGAGTTTACAAGATCTCTCAAAGTGGCTTGTTTTAGGCTGCATTCAGACCAGGATATTCTGGGGGTCTTGGTTTGATTGGGCGGGGAATGCCAAGAATTTTCACACCTTCGTCACCTTTTTTGCCCCACTGTACGTATGTATATGTGGCTGGATCTGGCTGTAGTTTGTGTCATTTCTCATTTCAGGCAGTGATTGAGCACTGCCTTTCAATCTGGCTGACTCAAAAAAACAGGGCCCAATATGCCCAGCCAGCTTATAAATCTCATGGCCTTCTTTACTGAGATGAGACTCTCTTCAAGCACAGGTATCATTCTGCTCAGGCATGCACTAGTCAAAAGTGTAAATGATAACACCTCAGACTGTTCCTGAGTTATTTTCATCACTATTGTTTAGTTCATTCAAATTCGGCTCTAAATTAAATGTTTATTTACCTTTGAACTGGTGTCTTTCTTCTTTTTTGTCACGGATCTGAGACAATTGTGACATTGCAAATTACATGGTTTTCAACGTTTTCCTGCTATTTCACCTTATACTAGTTTATTTAATGTATTTATTTTTATGGACTCCAGAAAATGAATATTACCTCAGTGATCCACTGACTTATCCTTTTAAAACCCTACAAGTCAAAAAGTGTGATAAAACAACTTTCTTCATATCTGTGTATGCTCCATGTGTTAAGACCACCATTATAAACTATGAGGGGGGATTAAAAAGTTCATAATGGTCAAATTTGACTAAGTGTGGTTTATTTTTCAACACAGTCTCCCTTTCGGTCCACACACTCCTTCCATTGGTGCTGCAGCGCTTGGATCCCTGCAGTCGAATAGTAAACCACATTTGAACTTTTCAGCCCCCTGTCGTATATTTTGCACCTTTTACTCACATAAAGTAGTACATGTTTTATTTAATGTCAGGAGACCACAGTAGCTTTTGTCAAATATTTGTCCCGGTGAAGGTCTTGCAAACAATGGTGAGCTAAACACTTATACATACAGAACATTCCATTCTCAAAAAGGATAATGTTTTTTGGCCTTCATACAGCTTAGCATTGTTCCAGGAGCATAATCACATCCAACAAAAAATTACTAGTTGGTCATTATTATCATGAAACAAAATTATGATCAAACAGCCAAGGGAAGCAAAACTTTCTTCCATTTGAAAGTTGATTTCACATTTTGAAGTTCACAGGTACAACACAAAATGCTTTCCCCTCCATCTTTTGGATCGTATTTTGCCAACTCTGAAGCAATGGTCAATTCTCCACAATAGATGTTAGATCCTAATATGAAATCCCACCTTCCTCAGCTCACCTCTTTCACACCATGAGGCCGCAAAGCTCTATTGATCTTCTTCTTGCAAACATTACTATGTTTTCCTCCCTTGTATGCCAAGGGAAAAGGTTAGTGTGTGTATGTGTGTGAGTGCAAATGCCTGTGTCCATATCTCCATCATCCCTATTATCTTCTTCCCCACATATCCAAATGTCACTAAACCTTTCTTGCAAATGTCTTCCTGTGAGCATGATTTGCAAATTTACGTGTGTCCTCTTTACTTATGCTATGTGTAGGTGAGTATCTGTTTTCCACCTGGGTGTCTGTTTGTATGGACATGTGTACTGTAATGCATGGGCATATAAGCACTGCATGTGTGTGTGTATGTGGGACCAGATCGCAGTGCTGGCTTTAGCCATGCTGGGCTCCCAAAGGAGCTGTAGCTTGAGCTCAGAGGGCCTGTGCTTAGCCCCAGTGTTGATAAGCGGCCGCTCTTCAAAGAGCGCTGAGGAAAAAAGACTCGGCCTTGTCAGAGCTGGACAAATTCCTCGCTAACACCCTGAGCCTCGCTGCTCAAACAGTTCAAAGAGCAGGAAGGAAAAAAGCCAGGAATCGAAAGGGAAGGTGTGGCTGGGTGTGCAGTATATATACACACTGGTGACAAATTAAAGAAAGGACCTGGATGTTTGACCACAAAAGAGAAGAGATAAGGTAGTTCTGATGTTTCGGGCATTTCTCTGGAATAGAATTGCTTTAGTTGTCTGTTTTAGGTGGAAGGGTTAGTGTCAACAATTCAAAAGGCAGTTTATATCTTCAAATTTTTTGGATGGTGTAGTCTGTCAGCTAAAGCTTGTGTGTAATATGTTGACCACAGCTGCAGAATGAACTGTTATTTGACAGCAAGTGAATAATATTTGAAGAAATCTCAAATTGTTTAAAAATGATTATTGTATATCAAAAGGAAATCTGTCACAACATTGCACCAAAGCTCTATTGCACACAAGCTATCCTATCAATGAATATACCCAGATAAGATGGCCCTGAGGTCAAACAAGCTCAAGAAGGAGTCCTATTGATCTTGGTTAGCTTGTGAGACTCCTGAGGCAGCTGAGGTGTACAGGCAGGCCAAGTTGCAGCTCGGGTGGTTGCTGAAGCAAAACCTTAGGTGTTGGAAGAGTTCAGTGAGGCCATGGAACAAGACTTTCGGTTGGCCTTGAAGAGTTTCTGGCAAACTGTCCAGTGACTCAGGAGGGGGAACCAGCTCCCTCACACTATGTATGGTGCAGATGGAGCACTGCTGACTTCAACTGAGGATATCATCGGGATGTGGAAGGAATACTTCTCCTCAGTCCCACTGACATGCCTTCCACAGAAGAAGCAGAACTTTAAGATGAGGGGGTAAACTTGCCCATCACAGGGGCTGAGGTTGTCGAAGTGGTTTAAAAATTCTTTAGTGGCCGGGCCACGGGGGTGGACAAGATTCTCCCTGAGCACCTCAAGGCTCTGGATGTTGTAGGGCTGTCATGATTGACACACCTCTTCAACATTGCATGGAGGTCGGGGACAGTACCTTTGGTATGGAAAACAGGGGTGGTGGTTCCTCTCTTTAAGAAGGGGGACCGGAGGGTGTTTTCCAGTTTTTGGGGGATCACACTTCTCAGCCTCCCTGACAGGGCCTATGCCAGAGTACTGTAAAGGAGAGTCCAGTCATTGGTCAAACCTCAGATTCAGGAGGATCAATGTTGTTTTCATCCTGGCCATGGCACATCAGACCGGCTCTTTACTCTCTCAAGAATCCTTGAAGGATTGTGGGAGTTTGCTTAACCAGTCTACATGTGTTTTGTGGACTTGGAGAAAGCATTCGACTGTGTCCCTCCTTATCTCTTGTGGGGGGTGCTTCGGGAGCATGGGGTATTGGGCTTGTTGCTATGAGCTATCTGGTCTCTATACAACCATTGTGAGAGTTTGGTTCGCATTGCCAACACTCAGTCAAACTTGTCTCCAGTGAGAGTTGGACTCTGCCAAGACTGCCCTTTGTCACCGATCCTGTTCATAATTTTTATGGACAGGATTTCTAGGTGCAGCCAAGGAACAGAGGGTGTCATGTTCTGTTTGCAGATGATGTTGTCCTGTTGGCTTCATTGAGCAATGACCTACAGATCTTACTGGGATGGTTTGCTACCGAGTTTGAAGCGTGAAGCAGAGTATGAGACTATGTTTCCCAGCTGGCCTGGGAATGCCTTGGTATCCTCTCTGAACAGCTGAAGCAGATGGCTGGTGACAGGGAAGTTACGGCTTCTCTGCTTGAACTGATGCCTCCATGATCGCCGGGTCTTGGAGGTAGCAGCAGTAGAAAAAGGATGTATGTATGTACAGTATGTATGTATGTACTGTATGTATGTATGTATGTATGTATGTATGTATGTATGGATGGATTAATACAAGATGAGCATATAGATTATGCATGAATTAATGTATTATTTTTTTCAGTGACTGAATGAAGACACAAGGTGTGTGTATGTGTGCACTCTTGCACTAAACTTATTTGATGGGGCTCTGTGTGTGTGTGTGTGTGTGTGTGTGTGTGTGTGTGTGTGTGTGTGTGTGTGTGTGTGTGTGTGTGTGTGTTGTTTTAGTTTCCAGCACACAAAGAAGAATAAGGGTATTTTTTTTGGCAGGAAGGGGCCTATCACACATCACTCGGTGCACGTTAATGCAGGGCAAACCGGGATGTATGAACAAGCACATAACAGAGGGCTGCACCATGCACATTGGTGTGGGCTGAACAGGGAGCCTGTCCCTGGCTGAACCAATATGTTTCCCAAAGCTTTTTTTCCAGGATGAGCTGGTCTCAGCTTGGCTGCAGCTGGCAATGGTCAGATTCCTTTCCGCTCTCTGCCACTGTGCTGTGACGTGATGATGGTGACACGTACTTCCTCATGCTTTTATTCGCATTGTCCCAATCAAATGTCAGCTGAGCTGATATCGGCAATGACCCACATTGCTTGCACCGTAAATTTGCCCAGGTAACCCTATTCAGACAACAGAGGTAGCCTGGATCTTAGTGGGTTTGCCTGGATTTCTGACTGGGTAGTATGAAAGGGCTTCAGCTGAACACCTCAGACAGCACTGCATTAAGAACTGTCATTCATCAATTGCTGATATAACTACTGAGGCAAAGAATTAAGCTGGATTTATGCATCCGCATCACATCAATGCCATTACCGACGTTCGTCACAGATACAGTGATCAGCAATTTGTTCTTGTGTGTTGGGTGAAATGCGTTGTTCCGTTACCAAAACAGGTTTCAGCAGATGTGTGCAGTGATTGGTGTTCGTCGTGAGTTTTTGTTTATGAAATAGCGACAGACAAGAGCAGATTGGGATTGAGTTGGGGCTAAATGTGAAGAAAAAGCAACTTTTAATGTAATCATTGCACAGTGAAAAAGAGACGTCGGAGAAAATGGTGCACTCGATGGTGATGATGATGCGGTGTAACTACTGGGGTTATGACGAGCCGCAAAATGTTCTGATTTCCCCTCCAGGGGGCAAAGAATTGGACCCATGCTTTCTCTTCTTTGGTATGATTTGTTTAACAAAAAGCAAACAGATGTGAACATGAACACTATGCCAGAATGAGAGTGTGTGAGCGTGAAGGTCGTCGTGATGAAGGCCGCTGTGCTGCAGGCAGTGCACAACCTCTATAAATAAGGAAACAAATCAAGAATCAAGAATATCCATGAACAATCAATCAAGAACTCAAAAGCAGCTGTGAATAATTAATGAAGCAAAAACTCAAAACGTAAAACCTGATGTAAACAAAAGGTGTTGTCAAAACAAAAGCCCAAACCCAAATCTTGACAGGAATAAACATGATAACATAACCATGAGAACAATAATCATCAAACCCAAGCATAACTGTGATCATGATAAACATAATACTAATAAACACAATTATGACAAACTAAACTAAACGTGCAGACCAGCTGACAGGGATCTTCACCAAGCTGTTCAACCTTTCCCTGAGGCAGACCTCCATCCCCTCCTTCCTCAAGGCTTACACCATCATCCCCATTCCCAAAAAGTCCACAATTGACAGCCTGAACAACTACAGACCTATAGCATTCACATTTGTAGTCATGAAGTGTTTTGAGCGACTGGTGTCCGAGCACGTCAGGAACCGTCTTCCCCTCTCCTTTGACCCCCACCAGTTCGCCTACAGGGAGAAGTGGTCTGCAGAAGATGCCATCACCACCACTTTCCACAGAGCGCTAAGCCACCTGGAGAACCCAAGGAACTACGCGAGGATGCTCTTTGTGGACTACAGCTCAGCTTTCAACATCATCATCCTGGACATCCTGATCAATAAACTGAACTTCCTCTTGATCCCCCCCCCCCATACACACACACACCTGATCCTGGATAAAAAAAAACTTTTGCACCAACCACCCACAAACAGTCAGACTTGGCTCCCACCACTCTTCCACACTGTCTGCCAGCACCGGTTCCCCCCAGGGCTTGTGCTAAGCTCTCTACTGTACTCCCTGTACACCTTTGACTGTATTCCAACCCACCCAACCTCCGTCATCGTGAAGTACTTAGACGACACCACCTTGGTTGGGCTCATCACCAATGATGATGAGAAGGCATACAGGGTGGAGGTAGACAATCTGCTGCTGTGGTGCAAAGCAAACAACCTGAAACTGAATGTCCAAAAAACCAAAGAACTCATACTGGACTTCAGGAAGCACAGACAGGACCACCCACACCCCCACACCCCATCAATGGCAACTGCGTGGAAACCGTCCCTGTCTTCAGGTTCCTGGGCACCTACATCTCTTCTGACCTCTCCTGGACTGTCAACACCAAGACCCTGGTGAAGAAAGCCCAGCAGCAGCAGCATTTCCTCTGTGTGCTGAGAAAGAACAACCTGGAACAGAAGTTGCTTCTGGCCTTCTACCGCTGCTCAGTGGAGAGTGTGCTCACCTACTGCCTGGGCGTGTAGTATGCTGGCTCCACAGCCAAGAACAGGAAGGCTGTACAGACAGTCATCAAAACTGCCCAAAAAATAATCGGCGGCCCTCTGCCCTCCCTGGAAGATATCTCCAGATCCTCCTGTCTCAGAAAGATCAAGGCCATCACAGGAGATGCCTCACACCCTGCCCACCACCTGTTTGACCTGTTTCCCTCTGGACGATGGTTCAGATCAATCAGGTTCCACACTTCCAGACTAACAAACAGTGTCTTCCCCTGGGCCATCCTAACTGCAAACAGTCAGAGGCCCCACCCCCTCCCTCTGAACACTCACATGCATACCACAAAGCCACTACCATACCTGTGTATATTTTCATAATCCTGGGCTATTTTTATTTTCAGTCGTGTGTTTGTGTGTTCTAGAACCATGTTTGATCTAATCCTTCTCTCTTATTTTATCGTGCAGTAGCCTGGTGGAGCACCCTCAATTTCATTGTACTGTACAACTGTACAATGACAATCAAGCCTATTCTATTCTATTCTAAACTAAGACTAACATAATGAGAATGACAAGACAGAACTCTGAAGATAATCATGGCAAACAGAAATAAATGGCAAATTCAAGGGAACATAAATGGGGACATTATCATGAAAATAAACAATAACCAAACTGAGCTGAGGTTAAGAAAACACAGTGAATAACAAAAATAAACTCAAAGGTCCCCCAACCATAGTCAGAACCTGACAGAGCCCCGCCTTTAAGGGGTGGATTCCAGACACCCCATAACAACACCAACAAAAATCAAACAAAAACACCTCCCTTCCCACAAAGTCCAAAACAAGAACAAAACAGGCAGTTGGGGCCAACCAGAGTCCCTTGCCCCAGACCTAAGAGCATGATGCACTGGGGCCCAACCAGAGTTCATGAACCCCCAAACCAGAGAGCATGATGCATCGGGTGGCCTTTCAGAGTCTTTGGACCACCAGACCATAGGCTGTGATGTGCTGGGTGGCCTACCAGCATTCCAGGGCCACCAGACCAGACAGCATGATGCATTGGGTGGTCTCCCAGAGTCTTTGGACCTCCAGACCAAGGAGCATGGTATGCTGGGTTGTCTCCCAGTGACCCTGGGCCACCAGACCATAGAGTGTGATGTGTCAGGTGGTCTCCCAGCATCCCTGGACCACCAGACCAGAGAGCACAATGTGTCCCCACCTAGAGATGGCAGCTGAGACATGTGCTCTATGTAGACCGCAGGGGTTGAAGCGTAAACTTTTTGAGACAGCAGCTGGAGTGCATCAACCACTGATGATGAGGGCTGACCAACTGTAATACCAGACGATGATTGCTTATCTGCAGCACCATCAGTTGATACTGATCAGTGGTGAAACCGGACGAAAACTGCTGATCAGCGGCAACACCAGGTGAAGACTGCTGATCAGAGGCAACACCAGGTGATGCAGATAGGTCAGTAGCTAGCCTGGGCAGCTCCACTGCCTTGGCTCTGATGACTTCAGGATGACCAATCAGCAGCGAAGAAGCAGGCTGGTCCAAAGAGTATACCTTGGAGGCAGCTGGAGCTGTGGCATGCACCTTGGAGACAGCAGGGGTAGAAGTGCATTGCCCCATTCCAAACGTAGCCACTGCGAATGAGGAGGAGGAAACACAGGCAGGTATCAGGTCCATATCACCATTACCAGCAGAAGAGCTCAGCGGGGAGTGCTCAGAAGCAGAAGGGTAAGGCAACTGGGCCTCCCCATCAGGAGCAAGACAAGACCTCTCTATTTTAGATGTAAATGAGAAAATTGGGATTTGCCTTATGCCCTGTTCTTCCGCTGGCGAGGACCCTGGAGACTCCGGTGCTGGAGAGGTGACCTCCACCTTTGGGGATGCTGGAGGAGTGGCAGACGAGGTGCTCTGACATGTAGCAGCGAGTGGGAGCACCAGTGTAGCAGATGTGGGAGCCAGCAGTGCAGGCGTGATGGCAAGCAAATACTCAGACATGATGACAAGCAAAACTGCAGACGTGATGACAGGCAAAACTGCAGATGTGATGGCGGGCAAAACTGAAGCTGCCATGGGGGCCAGTAATGAAGAGCACTCCACAACTGATGAGCTCCGCTGTGCAGGAGTGGGTGCTGAAAGCGGCAAGGAGGTGAAGATGATGGCGCATAGCGTTGTGGGCAAGGTGCCAGAGCCAGAGGACGCCTGCTCATCAGTTCAGGCTCCGATGCCCCCAACAAGTCTCTCCCCAACCTGCGGTGTGGCTGCGGGGTTGAAGGGAGGCTGCCTATGGTTGGAGGATGAGGACACAGGGATGATGTTGGAGTCAGGGGACGCCGTCTTATCGGCACAGACTCCAGCTCTCCTGATGAACCTTCATACAGCACTGCCACATACTCTGAGAGGAGCAAAGGGTTCTAATCTAACAGCAGTTTGATTTCCGATAGTAGAACCTGCCAGCGCTCCTCCAGCTCCTGGGCAGTCGCAACACACGAGGGCGCAGATGCTGCAAACCCAATCCGGCAAACAAGGGGATCATCCAGCACTGGGGTGGTAGAAGGCGAAGGAGAGCCTGGTGGTGTTTGGGAGAGAGCCAGCATTGGCACAGAAACAGGTGCAGTGGAGGATGGGAGGGGCCCAGCGGTGAGCAAGAAGGTCCGCAGCCTCAGGGAAACCATCTGAAGCACCTCCGGTCTGCTCGCCACTATCCTTCGAGCTTCCTCCAAAGCTACAGGTTTCCACTCCTCCACCTCTTCATAAATCCTGTGCCACTCACGTCCAAGACAAGCTCCGCAAGCTCTCCCTGCCCAGCCAAGCCTGCTGCATCCAAGTTTGATGGTGACCTTCTGTCATGACTGCCCCTCCGGGGGCAAAGATTTCTTTGGCATGATTTATTTAACAAAAAGTAAACAGACGTGAACATAAAAACTAGACCAGAGTGAGAGTGTGCAAGTGTGAAGGTCGCCGTGTCGAAGGTCGACGTGCCAAAGGCAACGCGCAACATCTATAGATAAGGAAACAAATCAAGAACACCCATGAACAATCAATAATTAAGAAATCAAAAGCAGCTGTGAATAATAAATGAGGCAAAAACTCATAAAACAAAACCGGAAGTAAACAAAAGGCACTCTCAAAATAAAAGCCCAAACCCAAATCATGACAAGAATAAACATGATAACATAACTATGAGAACAATAGTCATCAAACCCAAGCATAACTGTGATCATGATAAACATAACACTAATAAATAGGACTATGACGAGCTAAACTAAGACTAAGGTATTGGTGTGAGGATTCCTACCTGCAGTTGAATACGACAAAAACTAAAGATATGATTATTGACTTTAGGAGGAAAACTCCCAGGCACGAAGTCACCGTACTAAAAGGCCAGACCACCGAATGTGTACAATCCTACAAATATCTTGGGACGATTATTGATAGTAATTTAAACTTTGAAGAGAACTGTGAAAGGGTGTGCAAAAAGGGTCAGCAACATTTGCATTGTTTAAGGAAACTTGTACGCTTCCAAATTGACCGAACCATAATGATAATGTTTTATCGGGCTTTTATTGAATCTGTTTTATCCTTTTCTTTAGTGTCATGGTTTGGTCAGATAAAACTGAAACAGAGGAAATCCTTGGATCAGGTAGTTAGATGGTCCAGTCGTTTGCTTGGTGAGTCACAGCCGAGCCTGACATGCCTGTACACCAGACAGGTACAGAAGATGGCTACCTTCATTTTAAATGATGACTCCCACTCTTTGCACTGCCACTTTCAGCTTCTTCCCTCCAGACGGAGGTTTGCTGTCCCAAAAAGTAAAACCCAGCGCTACAAAAACAGCTTTGTTCCTGCTGCTGTTAAAGAGTTGAACAAGATGTAACAATATCCATCCATCCATCCATCTTCTACCGCTTTTCTGGAGGTCCGGGTCGCGGAGGCAGCAGTTCAAGCAGAGAAGCACAGACTTCCCTCTCCTCAGCCACCTGCTCCAGCTCTTCAGAGAGGATACCAAGGTGTTCCCAGACCAGCTGGGAGACATAGTCTCTCCACCGAGTCCTGGGTCTGCCCCGGGGTCTCCTCCCAGTGGGACGTGCCCAAAACACCTCAAGTGGGAGGCGTCCAGGAGGCATCCTAATCAGATGTCCATACCACCTCAACTGACTCCTTTCAATGTGGAGGAGAAGTGGTTCTACTCTGAGCCTCTCCCGGATAACTGAGCTCCTCATCCTATCTCTGAGGGTGAGTCCAGCAATCCTATGGAGAAAGCTCATTTCAGCCGCTTGTATCCGCGATCTTGTTCTTTAGGTCATTACCCAAATCTCGTGACCATAAGTGAGGGTAGGAACGTAGATTGACTGGTAAATCGACAGCTTTGCCTTAGAACTAAGCTCCCTGTTCAACATAACAGACTGGTACAACATCCGCATCACTGCAGATGCTGCTCCAATCCGTCTGTCAATCTCTGGCTCCAATTTTCCCTCACTCGTGAACTAGACCCCAAGATACTTAAACTCCTCCACTTGGGGCAGGAGCCTGTCCCCAACCCAGAGAGGACAATCCACCTTTTTCCGGCTGAGGACCATGGACTCGGACTTGGAGGTGCTGATTCTCATCCCAGCCACTTCACACTCAGCAGCAAACCGTCCCAGCAAGAGCTGTAGGTCGTTGCTGGATGAAGCCAACAGGACAACATCATCTGCAAACACCAGAGATGAGGTCCTGTTGTCACCAAGCATGACACCCTCCGTTCCCTGGCTGCGCCTAGAAATCCTGTCCATAAAAATTATGAACAGGATCGGTGACAAAGGGCAGCCCTGACTCTGACCGAGTGTTGGCAATATGAACCAAACTCTCACAACGGTTGTACAGAGACCGAATAGCTCGTAACAACAAGCCCGATACCCAATACTCCCGAAGCACTCCCCTCAAAAAACCACGAGGGACGCAGTCAAATGCCTTCTCCAAGTCCACAAAACACATGTAAACTGGTTGGGCAAACTCCCGCGAACCCTCAAGAATTCTCGAAAGGGTAAAGAGCTGGTCCAATGTGCCACGGCCAGGACGAAAACCAAATTGCTCCTCCTGAATCCGAGGTTCAACCAACGGCCGGACTCTCCTCTCCAGTACCTTGGCATAGACCTTCCCAGGGAGGCTGAGGAGTGTGATCCCTCTAAAGTTGGAGCACACCCTCCGGTCCCCTTTTTTGAAGAAAGGAGCCACCACCCCAGTTTGCTATGCCAAAGGCACTGCCCCCGACCTCCACGCAATGTTACAGAGGCGTGTCAACCATGACAGCCTAACAACATCCAGGGCCTTGAGGTACTCAGGGCAAATCTCTTCCACCCCCGGGGCCTGG
The DNA here is from genome assembly GCA_020510985.1 of Pholidichthys leucotaenia. Classification (NCBI taxonomy): domain Eukaryota; kingdom Metazoa; phylum Chordata; class Actinopteri; order Cichliformes; family Pholidichthyidae; genus Pholidichthys; species Pholidichthys leucotaenia. The sequence continues at coordinate 439,567,943 of CM035841.1, forward strand.
CTACCAAGGAGATTTTTAACCACCTTGGCGACCTCAGCCCCTGTGATAGGCGAGTTATCCCCCTCGTCCCCAAACCCTGCTTCCTCTGTGGAAGGCGTATCAGTGGGATTGAGGAGATCCTCGAAGTATTCCTTCCACCGCCCGACGATAACCCCAGTCGAAGTCAACAGTGTCCCATCCGCACCATACACAGTGTGGACAGGGAGCTTCTTTCCCCTCCTGAGCCGCCGGACAGTTTGCCAGAATCTCTTCGAGGCCGACCAAAAGTCTTGTTCCATGGCCTCACCGAACTCCTCCCATACCTGTGTTTTTGCTCCAGCAACCACCCGAGCTGAACTCCGCTTGGGCTGCCGGTACATCTCAGCTGCTTCGGGAGTCCCACAAGCCAAACAAGCTTGATAGGACTCCTTCTTCAGCTTAATGGCCCACTTCACCACTGGTGTCTACCACTTGGTTCGGGGGTTGCCACCACGAGATGCACCAACCACCTTGCGGCCCCAGCTCTGGGCCACCGCTTAAACAACAGAGGTGGAGAACATGGCCCATTCAGACTCCATGTCTCCAGACTCCCTCAGAATGTGGTTGAAGTTCTTCTGGAGGTGGGAGTTGAAGACCTCCCGGACAGGGGCCTCAGCCAGACGTTCCCAGCACACCCTCACTATACGTTTGGGTCTACCAGGTCTGAATGGCATCCTCCCCTGCCATCGGATCCAACTCACCACCAGGTGGTGATCAGTTGACAGCTCTGCACCTCTCTTTACCCAGGTGTCCAAGACATACGGTCGCAGGTCTGATGACACGATAGCAAAATCGATCATCGACCTGTGACCTAGGGTGTCCTGGTGCCAGGTGCACATATGGACACCCTTATGCTTCAACATGGTGTTCGTTATGGACAAACTGTGGTTAGCACAGAAGTCCAATAACTGAGCACCACTCGGGTTCAGATCGGGCAGGCCGTTCCTCCCAATCACCCCCCTCCAGGTTTCACTGTCGTTGCCCACGTGCACATTGAAGTCCCCCAGTAGGACAACGGAGTCTCCAAGAGGAGCACCCTCCAGCACCCCAGTCACAGACTCCAAATAGGGTGGGTATTCTGAAACATCATTTGGTGCATAGGCACAAATGATGGTTAGGACCCGTTTCCCAACCCGAAGGCGTAGGGAAGCAACCCTTTCGTCCACCGGGGAAAACTCCAATATAGAGGCAGCAAGGTGGAGGGATACAAGAATACCAAACCCTGTTCATCGCCTCTCGCCCAGGGCAACTCCAGAAAAGGCCAAGCTCCAGCCCCTCTCCAGGAGACTGATTCCGGAACTGGAGCTGTGTGTTGAGGTGAGGCCGACTATATCTAGCCGGTATCTCTCAACCTCGTACACCAGCTCAGGCTCCTTCCCCACCTGAGAGGTGACATTGCACGTACCAAAAGCCAGTTTAGAAAGCTTGGGATCAGTCTGCCAAGGTCACCACCTTTGACCGCCACCTAATCCAATAGCACCGGACCCCTATGATCCCTCCTGCAGGTGGTGAGCCCACTGGAGGGCGAACCCATGTAACTCCTTCGGGCTGAGCCTGGCCGAGTCCCACGGGTGGAAACCCGACCACCAGATGCTAGCCATCGAGCCCCTCCCCCAGGCCTGGCTCCATGGTGGGGCCCCGGTAACCCCATACCGGGCAGGGTACACTGAATTCTTGATATAGAATTTATCATGAGAGTCTGTTGGATCGTTCTTAGTCTGGCCCTTCACCCAGGATCAGTTTGTCTTGGGTGACCCTATCAGAGGCAAATTACCCCAGACAACATAGCTCCTGGGATCACTGGGGCACGCAAACCCCCCCACGATAAGGTGACGATCCTTGAGGGGGATGTAACAATATATTGCACATAATTTAGTTATCTATTTATTAATTTCATTTTATATTTACTTATTTTTGTAGGTTCTTTATTTGGGTTCTAAATCTTTTATTGAGTTTTAGACTTTTGAGTTTTAAACCTCTTTGACTAGTCTTTAACTTTTTAATATGACCCTTCTGTCTTATCTCTCTGTTTTTTCTCTCATCTCTTTGTCTTATGTCCTGATTGATGGAGCCTTGAGCATTTTTATCATGTTTATAGTCAGCTTCATGTGTGCCTGTGTTTGTGTTTATGTGAATGTAATTGTGGTTTGTAAATATGGATGTCACCTGACTGCAAAACAAATCTACCTACGGGGACAAATAAAGTAACCTGAACCTGGTAAGGAGAATAATAAGACAGAACTCAGAAGATAATCATGGCAAACGGAAATAAATGGCAAATTTAATGGAACATAAATGGGGACATTATCGTGAAAATAAACACAATAAACAAACTGAGCTGAGGTGAAGAAAACACAGCAAATAACAAAAATAAGTTTGAAGCTTGAGCATGGTGTTATGTTAGTAGTAGGAGCCAAGGTCGAGATCGGGAGTTAAACTGGACACAGGTTTATTGTTAAACACTTCACAGCACACAAGTGAATCCACCAGGCAAAGAGGTGGCGAAGAGACCGCCCCTCCCTCTCATTGGTCTCTTATACCCTGGGTGGTGGTGGCGGAACCGGAAAGGTGGAGCCACCACCCGTGTCACACAAACCAACTCCAACACAACCCCCCCCCCCCAAAAAAAAAGCCACAAGGCCTCAAACATAATTCAAACCCATCCTAATTTGGAACCCGAAACACACCCTAAAAATAGTAACATAATATAAGTGACCTAGCACAGTCATATTAAAAGGACTACACTAGGGGAAGATGGGTAAACTTCCATCTCACCCCACACGGTGAAGCGGATTATTCTGCTGCTTATATTCTACAATAAACAATTCAACACAAAATACTGCCGTGTCTTAACCTAAACATGACATGAAATTAATTCCTCAAACATAATCAACCAGTAAAGTTAAGCGTTTTGAACAATTTCAGAACATCACAAACAAATCAAACATCGGGAACATACCCATGGTCCCCCTTTTCTTTTCTCACCAAACTGTCCAACCATCAGTCTACCCCAGGGGAAGAACAACCCACTAGGTCACCGCCGGCTGGTCTGACCCCAGTGCGCCTCCTCTTCATCACCACCGGGGACATCCCTTGTTAAGCCCAAGCGTATCTCCTCTCGGGCACACCGCAGCTCATTGGGATGCCTCCACAAGCCATCTGACAGCTGGAGATAGGCATCCTCCTGTACAGCCACCACCTGCAGCCGCCCCTGGTGTTTCTCCATCTGACGCTTGGCCCGAATCCTCCTCGACCATGCCTCCTCCCGGGCCCGGACTACATCCGCGACCCCCAGAGGGGCCCTACTCAGCTTACAGTGTTTCTGTTTGACACGTTGTTTTACCATGTCAGCTGGTCCTGCCTGACCACTTCTTTCTCCACTGCCACCTCCGCCATTGTGACTCCATGTTTTCCGGTCCCTTCCAGCCGAAATCCGGGAACAGATGGAGCCAGCCACTTGGTGCCGCCCACCGTTACAGGCGTCCCACAGTGCCACCCCTTCCCTCATCCAGGGCTACTTGGGCTCTGGCACAGGAACCCTCCTGCAATGGCCCTGGGTGGGGTTGGACCTGCTCACTCTCCAGGGTGCCAGGAAGGTTCTCGTCCCACACAGCTCCATCCACTGTTCGTGGGACCAGCCGGTCCCACAGCCCGACCACTCTTGTCCAGTACCGCTCTTGATGGTGAAGCCCAGGCCATAAAATTAAATCACATCCCATTATATTCTCTCCACAAACAGTTCAATTCAATTCAATTCAACTTTATTTTGTAGCGTGAATTGCCTATAAAAATATTTGTCATAAGGTACAGGAATTATTTATTTTATTTAATAGTGGGTGTGAAAGGGGGCGGAGTTAAAACGTCACTTCTACACCCGCTAAATTAAATAAAAGCACTCGTAAAAGGGGCACCAGTCCTAACGGACAATAATATTATCTTTAATTTTAATTAACTTTGTACCTTAAATTACTTAATGAATCAGTCTCAAAGTTTCAGTGAGTTTTTGTCCTGCCGTGATTAGGGAACCTGTATATGTGAAAGGAAAATGCTTCAACTGCTCTCATTCACTCTTTTATTAAACTCATTCAGGTTACATGACATGGCGTTCAAATGATGAATAAACAGATTCAGATGATAACAGCGTAATATATCACATCAACTGATATTGGGTTCCTGAACATAAAATCCAGCGTTACACCTCTGTATAACCAAGGAGAAACTAGACTTATGTTTCAACGGTATATGAGGCTGGAATGTTTTAACAAAACAACGCAATTTTATGGGGAAAATTCATAAGCTAATTATCTAAAAATGACTCCTGAATTAATCTACAAAAATTTAAGGGCAGTTACTTAAAAATGACTAAGAGTTTTCCTTCAGTTTACAGCTCTATCCTGTGGCTGAGAGACTAATTGAGCCCTGAAATACAGGCCATATTCAATTGTAATTTAATTGTTAGGACATCACGTTTTAACCCAGCAGACAGGAGAAATAAGAGTTTCACTCACACAACAGCCGTAGGTCCACGTTTCCGCGGGTCGGTACCGCTGGGTTTTGAAGTTAGGACGTCGGAGGAAGTGGCTGCTGTCCTCACAGCTGTGGAGGTGATAACTCAGCTGGGGGGCCCTTCAAGCAGACAGTTGCAGCCGTGGATGGTTTGTCTCAGGGCGGCGTGAAAAGTCCTTGAAAAAGAGTCCAAATTTGAGGTCTCTTGTAGCGGGATCGACCCAAAAACTGAAGGAGAAACTTCTCAGTCTCTGTTCACTTTAAATTAGGCAAATTAAAGGTCCACTTTAATGGCGTGAAAAATCATGAAAAAAAATATTAGAAAAACATTTACTAGGATAAGAATAGCTTCTGAGGTGAAGGAAAAAGTTTGAGAATTTGATTCTCTAAAAGGACGAGCTCTAAAGAAAAATGGTTTCTCCTCAGTAACCAGAATATAAGGAAAGACTTGACAAACACACAGAGAATAAAATAAAACTTCACAGGGCCTTGAAACGGTGGAATAAAATCTTCTTCTGAGATCTAGATTACTATTCTGCTTCTTTAATCTTAATTTAGTTCCTAATCCTTCTCAAAATCTCTTTCTTTCTTCTTTCTGTGTTTCTAATTCTTAATCTTATCACCATTTTCTATTTTGCTTCTTGCTAATTTTCCTGCCTGTTGTCTCTACTGTTCTCTCCATCTAACTCTTACTTTTTCAACTCTTTTTCTTAACTAAACTCAAATCTAACTTCTCTCTTTTAAAGTTACCTCGCCGGGTCGTAAAACTGATGACGTCGGTCGCAAGACTGACCAATCGACTTTTTCAGAAGCAGTTTGAAATGGCTGCTATCCATTGTGAGAACACTTCTTTGTTTGAAAGCAGCCAATCAAATGAAGACACCATCCCATGAAATTTCAGAGGGAAAATCAACACTCAGTCAGTTCTAATGAAATAAATGCTCAATATAAAATCTAACTAAATTAAATGACTTGGCTAATATTTGGTGATCATGCATTTATACCATTACTCCAATAACACTCATGAATATAACATTTCTTATACATAATTATAATACATGCATTCACATTTAGATCAAAATGCAGCAAAACATGCAGCAAACCATGGTTGGTGATAAAAGAGGGATGAGTTTCAGTGTCCTTAGGATCCAGAGGATAAGCTGAAAGAAACTTAATGTTTAGAACAAATTAAAAGTCATCCTACATACTGAAAACACATTCCGTAGGTATCCGCTAGGAGGTACTGTTGAGCTGTAGATGATTTCCTTTAGTATCTGGGTGAAGAAACCTGGACAGCATCGGCTATAAACCCGTCAGATTAAGTGGTTTATGACTCTTAAGAACATTGGTTTCCTGTGAAAAGGTACGTTATCAAATGCAGTGTTCACGTTGAGAGGTCTGGTCTCCTGAGTTTTATGTTCCTTTGAGCCTTTAAAAGCAAATTCTGATCCTTACAATCTCTGCAAGAGGCAACTGTTTACATTGGGGTCCTGGGAAAGCAAGCATCTTTGGTCAGGCCCGGAAGAGGCCTGGCATGAGTCGACATAAAAGCCAGAGATATTCCTGAAAAGGCAGAAAAGTGATATTCCTGTGTAATGAATAAATTGAAATTCCTATAAAATGAAGAGAAGTGATCTTCTGTCTTGGTTTGAGGAGACGATGATGCTACAATTTATATAGCGCCATTTCACAACAACAGTCATCTCATAGCACTTTCAACTGTAGGGGAAACCCCAACAATTGCAGAAAGACCCCAGCAATCAGACGATCCCCTGTGAGTAAGCGCTTGGCGACGGTGGAGAGGAAAAACTCCCTTTTAACAGGAAGAAACCTCCAGCAGAACCAGGCTCAGGGAGTGGCAGTAATCTGCTACGACTGGCGGAGGGGTGAGGGGATAGAAAAGACAAAAAGAACAGACATGAAGAGAGCAAACAGCATGATGGGGACTCAGTCTATGGGAGAGAACAAACAGATGTTAATGACCAGCAAAAATATTTCATTGAGAGTGAAGAAAGGAGTGACGCCCAGTGCATTACTGGAGGTCCCCCAGCTGTCTAAACCTATTAGCGGCATAACTCAGGGAGAGTTCAGAGACACATGATCCTTCCCTAATTATAGGCTATATCAAAAAGGAAGGTTTTTTCTGTATTCTTAAAAACAGAGACTGAGTCTGACTCCCGAATCCAGATTGGCAGCTGGTTCCACAGAAGAGGAGCTTGATAACTGAAGGCTACTGCCTCCCATTGCACTTTTGGAGATTCTAGGTATTACAAGTAATCAAGCATTTTGGGAGCAAAGTGCTCTGTTAGGATAATACGGTAGTATCAGATCTTTTAAATAAAAAGGGGCCTTATTATTATTTAGAGCTTTGTAAGTGAGAAGAAGGATTTTAAACTTAATTCTAAACTCTATGGGAAGCCAATGAAGGGAGGCCAGAACCAGAGAGATGCATTCTCTCTTTCTAGTACCTGTTAAAACTCTTGCTGCAGCATTTTGGATCAACTGAAGACTTTTTAAAGATGTTTTATGACAACCTGATAATAGAGTCACAATAATCTAATCAAGAGCTAACAAAAGCGTGGATCAGCTTCTCAGCATCACTCTGAGACAAGATGCTCCTAATCTTGACAATATTATGCAAATGATAGAAGGCAGTCTAAAAAACAAATTTAATATGTGAATTGAAAAACAGATCTTGATCAAAAATAAGATAAGATAAGATAAGCCTTTATTAGTCCCACAATGGGGAAATTCCAGGATTGCAACAGCACAGGGATAGCAACACTCAGAGCAACAATCAGAAGGCAAGAAAAAAAACAAGAACAGGTACTGCGGCAGCACAGTTTACCCTTGGCCGGGGGATTGTGGGGATCGTGGGATCGTGGGTTCGATCCCAGCCCCCGACCAACAGTGATCTGTGTGGAGTTTGCATGTTCTCCCCGTGTTGCGTGGGTTTACTCCGGGATTTCTCCGGTTTCCTCCCACATGCCAAAAACATGCATGTTAGGTTAATTGGCTGTTCTAAATTGTCCCTAGATATCTGTTTCCTATAGGCCCTTAGAATAGAGGGTTAGTATTAATGAAAGCGCTTTGAGTGGTCTTTGTGACTAGAAAAGCGCTATATAAGTGCAGGTTAGTTAGTTAGTTAGTTAGTATACATATGTACATATTACTATAAATAAATAAATATATATATATATATATATATATATATATATATATATATATATATATATATATATATACACACACACACACACACACACACACACACACACACACACACACATTGCGGAGCATTATGGTTGGTGGATGTGCAGCAGAAAGTCTAAGCTTTCTCTCCGCGGGTGCGGCGGGCCAGCTGGATGTCTTTGGGCATGATGGTGACCCTCTTGGCGTGGATGGCACACAGGTTGGTGTCCTCAAAGAGACCCACCAGGTAGGCCTCGCTGGCCTCCTGCAGAGCCATGACGGCGGAGCTCTGGAAGCGCAGGTTGGTCTTGAAGTCCTGAGCGATCTCCCTCACCAGGCGCTGGAAGGGCAGCCTACGGATGAGCAGCTCCGTGGATTTCAGGTAGCGACGGACCTCTCTCAGAGCCACAGTATCGGGCCTGTAATGGTGAGTCTTCTTCACTCCGCCGGTGGCTGGAGCGCTTTTTTTTCAAGCAGCCTTGGTGGCTAGCTGCTTCCTGGGGGGCATTTTCCTCCAGTAGATTTACGGGCTGTCTGCTTGGTTCTTGCCATCGTTCTTTATTATTCTGTCTTATATTTCTTGCACGCCGCCTAAACTCCCGCCCGGCACCCGCGTCGTTTTCGCCACAGTTCCTCAGTATGTCGAGCTTCTCCATTACACTGGGTGGCGGTTGGAGCTAGCTAGCCAGCTAGCTCTTCCCTGCTGTATTCGTCCCCCGCTGTAAACAGTGGCTCCGTCCGCCAACTCGGGAGACCCTTGGGGCGATCTGTGTGTCCGTGATATATATATATATATATAGAGTGAAAGGTGTAGAAAGAAGAAGGAAGATAAGAAAAGGGCAGTTGCAAACGGCAGCCAACTCGTGTGGCGCCGCGGGTCCAGCTCCAAGGTTCCTCACAGAATTATTCAGAGACAGAGTAACCACATCCAAACTAAGAGTTTGATTTGGAAAGGTATTTCTAAGGTTTTTTGGACCAACAAGAATGATTTCAGTCTTATCTGAATTTAATAGCAGGAAATTACAAGTCATCCAAGCTTTGATTTCCTTAAGACAGGCTTCTAACTTGGCTAACTGATTACTATCATCTGGCTTCACTGACAGGTATAATTGTGTGTCATCTGCATAACAATGAAAAATGTATACGGTGCTTTCTAATAATGTTGCCTAACGGAAGCATGTATAAACTAAAAAGAGTAGGGCCTAGCACAGATCCCTGTTGAACTCCATGACTGAGCTTTGAGTTGGAAGAAAACTCATTATTGACATGAACAAACTGGAACCTATCAGCTAAATAAGATCTAAACCACTGCAACAGAGTTCCATTAAGTCCAATATAGTGTTCTAATCTATCAAGTAGAATATTATGATTGATAGTATCAAAAGCTGCACTAAGGTCTAAAAGGACAAGTACAGAAACAAGTCCATTATCAGATGCGATAAGGAGGTCATTAGTGACCTTCACTAAGGCCGTTTCTGTCGTGTCTGCTGCGTAACCTTGCAGCGAACATATAAATTGGCAGCAAGCCCAAAGTGCAGTATGTAATGTGTTTATTTACAAAGGGGTAAATATACAAATGTCCAAATAACAGTCTCTATGAGACAAGATGAGACAACCGGCTACAAACTCCGATGGCTTGGATTAAATACCATACGCGCTCCAGGCAGGGTAGGAGCAGAGAGAAAAGGCATGATTGAGGAAAGACTTACATACATGTCGAAGCGGAAAGGCTCTGAGGCACAACACAGTCCAGTCCAGGGGAAAACCAACAGATGCAAGCCGGAATGTCCAAAGTTGACATTAAGCTTCCACACTGGCTGGTCACACTCCTCTCTATTAATACACAAACCCTTAATGAAGGCAAGTGGACACAGCTGTGTGGTGAGCAGGTGCGTGACTGATTGAAACTGTGTGTGTGTGTGTGTGTGTGTGTGTGTGTGTGTTGATACCATGCAGCTGGTGAATGTCTGGTGAGGAGGAGGCATGACTGCAGGGCTGGCAGAGAGCAAGGCTTAATCTGCCAACTGGAATTAATAAGCAATAATCAAAACCTACAGCCACAAGTCATGGACGGGGTAAACAACCCCGAACATGACAGTCCACCCCCCAAGGGGTGGAAACCTGACACCCACCGTACCATCAAAAACAGAAAATTCAACCTGCCCCCCCACTCAAAAGGCCAATACAGCAAACCAGGGTGGGAGGTGGGGGAAAACAGGTTAGGAGGGATAAATCAAGAAGGTAACACCACAATACGACACTACAAACACTTTTCCCAACCCCAAAACTAAGCTACCACCCCCCCCACTCCCCAAGAGTCCCCCAGTTTAGGGAGCCAGCCAGGGTCCAAGGCCCCACAGGTGGCTGCAAGTTCGGGAGGCTGGCATAAAATCCCAGGGCCAGCAGGCGGCCTGCAGAACAGCATCCGGCGGCCTGTCAGAGGAAAAGGGCCACTTGACCCAGAACCCGGTCCTTCGGGCGGTCGGCCCGCATAGTTGAGCCACCAGGCTTGGGGGGAGAGATGAGGCAGCGGCCTACCCACCAGAAGGCTGAAAGGTGGGTGGTCGTACTGTAGAAGGGGACCCCCTGTGGTTCCTGGTGGCAGGAGTAGGTGGACCACGGCTGAGCCTGGCGGAAGAGGAAGAGGCACCCCGAGGACCTCTGGTAGGGCAGAAGGGATCTCAGTGTCCCCAGGCTGGCTGGCTGTACCCTTGGTGGTCCCGGCTTGGGACTGGAGCTCGGTTGCACCCTTGGTGGACCCCGACCAAGCCATGGTTGCACCCTCGCTGGAGCCCAGGAGGACCCTTGCTGCACCCGCGATGGGACCCGGCTGGACCGCTGCTGACCTCCATGCTGCCCTGACCCTGGGCTAGCCAGCCCGCACGAGAATCCAGGCCAGAAGGTGGTCAATCACAGGCTCCCCCGGGGACCTGGGCAGACGGAGAGCTTGGTCCACAGGAACCACAGCAGGGCTGGCAGCGGCAACGGTAACCTCCAGAGGCGAGCCTGGATCCTCCGTCTCATCCAGCAGCATAGACCTCTCTCCGGCGACCCTAGATGAGGACTCAGACACAGCGGAGGAGCAGTCAGGGTCGCCGGTAGCAGCAGAGCCCGACGAGGCGAGCTCAGGTGCAGCGTGCAGCTTCAGCTGGCCCTCCTCACCTAAAGCTAGGAAAAAATGCTTGATGAGGGAAAGAAGAAAGACAAAGGAGAGCACTTGCCTTAGCTCGAGCTCTACTGCCTTGGGTGATGTCTTGACTGGCTTGGCCTCCTGGAGGTGCAGCTTGGGTACTTACTCTGTGGCGGCGGCCTCCGCAGCAGGCATGGTGATCTCTGCAGTCATTATCGCAGCCGATGTAGCCCATGCTGAAGATTCCTTCAGCGTGGCAGCTGGTGCTTGGCTCACCATTGCTGCGGGGGATGGATCCTCCCAGATCTCTGGCTCCTTCCGATGTTGACAGTTTGGTTCTGGAGTATCCTCGGAGGAAGCAGGAATGAGCAGAGAGAGGGCTGGTGAGCCATTCAAAGCAGCAGCAGGTGGGAGGAACTCAGGGGACTGCACTCCCTGAGCCTCCCTCCCAGGAATCAGGCAAGACATTTCATTATAAGTTGGAGAAGAATGAAAATTAACTTGCCTTTTAGCCTGGACGTGGATGCTGCCTGCTGCTGTACCGTGCGGGGTGTCATCCCTCTCCCTGGCTCCGGAGAGCTTGGACCCCATCATGGGAGGAAGAGGAACCACCCCCGGCGTCATGGAAACGGAGACTTTCAGAGATGGCATGGAGAGCCTCCGAGCAGTGGAAGGAGCCATCGAGGAGATGGACTATGCGGCAGCTGGAGAGGAAGGACAGGCTGGCGTGATAGCCGGTGAGGACAAACTAGAAGAGCGGGCTGCCGCGGAAATGGTCTCACTGGATGAGGGACGGGCTGCTGGTGAGGAGGAGATGGTGCTTCTCCGGTGATCCAGGGCTGGAGTCAAGGCGGGTTGGAGCTCCGGTGACAGGGGTGGGGCTGGAGCGGATGGGCTGACGGAGGAGGACGGCTGCTTTCGCTGTGAACGCTGCTTCCATGTCGAGGGCTGCTCCAACGCTGGCGATTCCCTCTCTGGCTTCTCCTTCATCTGGAGCCCCAGGGTCAGTGAACACTCAGAGGGAGCAGGAGGAGATAGAGGGTAAGTGGGATGACAGTGGCTGTAGCAGGTGGAGAGACCTCTGGGGACTGCACACCCAGAAACTCTCTACCAGAGATCAGGCAAGAATTTTCAACAATTTTAGAATCAAAAGGGAGGAAAACTTGCCTGTTCTCCTGGCTGATGGTGTCTCCTGCTGCAGCTGGCGAGGGCTAGCTCCTTGCATTGGTTGTGGTAGGGCTAGTCTCCTCCATTGACTGTGGAGAAGCCTCCCAGAACGATGCTGGAGAGGAAATGGCGGCCACCAATCTCTTCTTCTCCAGGCAGTGATCAATCTCCCCCAGCAAAATCAGTCTGTGTTTCTCCCACCCTTGCGAAGAATGAGCGGGACTGAGGTCTGGAGACGCGGGCGGGGCTGGAGTGGGAGAGTTGAAGGAGAAGGAATGCCTTTCTCATCCTGAACGCCTCTTCCGTATCAGGCCTCCATTGCTGACAGTTCCCTCCCAGGCTCCTCTCTACACAGCACGAGGATGGAATGAAGAATGTCCGCAGACTCAGGGAAAAACAACAGGTCAGGACATTCCTGTAATACCTCCGGTGCGGTATCCTGGATGGCACGAACAGCCTCAGAGGAATACTGCCCCTGCGTCTGAAAAAAGGCTTCCTTCAAACAGGCCAGTCCATGCCGCTCCGCATCGCTCCAAAAGTTCGTTATGGCTCCAACGGCAGGTAGGAAAAACACACAAAAAATAAAAAAAGCATGCTACACACTGCTTGAGCTCTTTTGGTGGCAGCTTACTGTGATGTCCGCTGCATAACTTTGCAGCGAACATATAAATTGTAAGCGAGCCCAAAGTGAAGTATGTAACGTGTTTATTTACAAAGGAGTAAATATACTAAATGTCCAAATAACAGTCAATGTGAGACAAAATGAGACAACCGGCTACGAACTCCGTTGGCTTGGATTAAATACCATATGCGCTCCAGGCAGGGTAGGAGCAGAGAGAAAGGCATGATTGAGGAAAGACTTACATACATGTCGGTGCAGAAAGGCTCTGAGGCACAACACAGTCCAGTCCAGGGGAAAACCAACAGACGCGAGCTGGAATGTCCAAAGTTGATGTTAAGCTGCCATACTGGCTGGTCACACTCCTCTCTATTAATCCACAAACCCTTAACAAAGGCAAGTGGACACAGCCTTGTGGCGAGCAGGTGCATGACTGATTGAAACGCTATGTGTGTGTGTGTGTGTGTGTGTGTGTGTGTGTGTGTGTGTGGGTTGGTGGGTGTGGGTGGGTGTGGGTGTGGGTGTGTGTTGATACCATGCAGCCGGTGAATGTCTGGTGAGGAGGAGGCGTGACTGTAGGGCTGGCAGAGAGCAAGGCTCAGTCTGCCAGCTGGAATTAATAAGCAATAATCAAAACCTACAGCCACAGGTCATGGACAGGGTAAACAACCCGAACATGACAGTTTCAGTACTATGATGGGTTCTAAACCCAGACTGAAACTCTTCAAATAAATCATTTCCCTGCAAGTGGTCAAATAATTGCATAGGAACAACTCTTTCTAAGATTTTTGAAATGAAAGGCAGATTAGAGATTGGTCTATAGTTAGCTAAAACTCCTGGATCCAGCGTTGGCTTTTTGAGTAAGGGTTTAATTACAGCAGTTTTAAAAGCCTGTGATACATGGCCTAATGTTAATGAAGAATTGATTATTTGAAGAATAGAGCTACCAATAATGGGAAGACTTCTTTAAATAACCTGGTAGGAATAGGGTCTAAAAGACAAGTTGAAGGCTTGGATGAGGAAATTATTTTATCTAACTCTAAAAGGCCAATTGGAGTAAACTCATCCAAACCGATATCAGTTGAAGGAGTTGTAGTAGTTACTGTATTTAAGTTAATGGTGAGAAGAATCTGACTGATTTTATCTCTGATAGATGAAATTTTATTATTGAAAAAGTTCATAAAGTCCTGACTAGTAAGCTCTAAGGGAATGCTAGGCTTGACAAGTCCTGACTCTTTGTCAGCCTGGCTACAGTGCTGAAAAGAACCCTGGGATTATTCTTGTTCTCTTCTATTAATGCAGAATATTAACTTGTTCTAGCTTTCCTAAGAGATTTTTTTTTATAAATTAGAAGATGATTTCTCCAAGCTAAATAGATTTCATCTAATTTATTGGAGTGCCATTTTCTTTCTAACTGATGAGTCTTCTGTTTTAAGCTGTGAGTTTCTGTGTTGAACCAAGGAGTTAGAAATCTCTGATTAGACTTTTTCTTTTTTAAAAGGGCCACAATGTCTAGAATCTGATGCAGAGAAGCTGTAACACTATCTACCATGTTATCAATTACAGAAGGAGCAAGCTCTCCATAGCTTATCTCCGTTGTGTTGACACATGGCATAGAGGAAACAATCTGCATAAACTTGGTAACAGCATCATCTGAGAGGCATCTACTGTAGTAATATTTTTCTTTCGGAGCCAAATAGTCAGAAATAGTAAAATCAAAGTTTAACAGACAATGGTCTGACAGTGCAGGGTTACGAGGAGACACTACCAGATTTTCTATATATATGCCATATGTCAGAACAAGGTCCAACGTGTGGTGGAGATAATGGGTAGAATTTCCTACTTCCTGAGAAAACCCCATTGAGTCTAATATTGAATTAAGTGCCATATTAAGGCAATCACTATCTACATGTATATTAAAGTCCCCTACTATAATTATTCTGTCTAATTTCAGCACTAAATCAGCTAAGAATTGGCAAAATTCAGATAAAAATGCTGAGTAGGCTGAGGGAGGATGATAAACTATGGAAAATAAAATTGAATTTAACCTAAAATTGCTAAAATGCCCAATTCTGAGAACCAGGCCCTCAAAGGAATTATAATGTGTTTTTTGCTTTACATTAACTAGTGATTTGGAAGGGTAAATTGTTGCTACTCCTCCTCGACGACCAGAGCTTCTGGGATTTTGACAGTTTAAATAACCAGAGGGAGTTGATTCATTTAAACCAACATAATCCTCATGCCCTAACCGAGTCCCTGTACGGGATAATAAATCAATCTCATGATCAATTAACAGATCATGGACTAGCAGAGACTTGGGAGTTACAGACCTAATATTTAACAAACCGCTTTTAATTTTTAAATTATGAGGAAGAGAAAGAGGAGCCAAGTCATTAAATTTTGAGGCTTCATGTTTAATTTGAGTTTTACCAACTTTTTGTTTAATCACTTTGGGATGCTTATACAATATATTTTTATTTACTTTGGAGGGAGCAGACAATGATTCTCTGATGGGGAAGACAGGGGCTAAGTTGAGGGGTGACAGTCACGGTGAACCTCAGGTTGCACACCTCCGCCGACTTGTACCAAGCTGTCAGTCTCACAATTCCCACTGTGGCCAATCTCCCTCCACCACAACCACAAAGTGGTGCTGGATCACCTCCAATCAAATAATGTAGGAAGAAAGTCCTCACGGTTGCCCAATTCAACACGGAGCCCACCGTTCCCGTGTCGATCAACAACGGCACTGTCACCCAGTCCAGCTCCACCATACAGCAGGAGCACCCGTTGGTACTCGGGGACACAGTGTGAACAACCGTGGGAGCGGGAGAGTCCACCTTGTATTTTGGACTCCCTCGCTCAAACTTGTGGCATTCCCTGGTGAAACAATGCAAGAGTCTGTACTTGCCGCAGTGCTTCCCTCTCGCCGGAAACTCCCTGGCCTTATAGCTGTGCTTCGTGGACCCATAACCCAAACAAATGGGTGTTCCTGAGGCGGACCTCATTTTTACAACATTGACTTAGCCTCCATCACCTTTCATGGTATCGTCGCTGTCCGGGTCCATTGCCTGCACTGTTGATCCTGTGGTGACCAAGCATGACACCCTCCGTTCCCTGGTTGCACCTAGAAATCCTGTCCATAAAAATTATGAACAGGATCGGTGACAAAGGGCAGCCCTGGCGGAATCCAACTCTCACTGGGAATGAGTCCGACCGAGTGTTGGCAATATGAACCAAACTCTCACAACGGTCGTACAGAGACCAAAT
Organism: Pholidichthys leucotaenia; assembly: GCA_020510985.1. Lineage (NCBI taxonomy): Eukaryota > Metazoa > Chordata > Actinopteri > Cichliformes > Pholidichthyidae > Pholidichthys > Pholidichthys leucotaenia. The sequence goes on from CM035841.1 coordinate 439,583,842, forward strand.
AGCTTGTAACAACAAGCCCGATACCCCATACTCCCCAAGCACCCCCCACAACAAACAATGAGGGACGCGGTCAAATGCCTTCTCCAAGTCCACAAAACACATGTAAACTGGTTGGGCAAACTCCCACGAACCCTCGAGAATTCTCGAATTCTCACAGCCAGGACGAAAACCACATTGCTCCTCCTGAATCCGAGGTTCGGCCAACGGCCGGACTCTCCTCTCCAGTACCTTGGCATAGACCTTCCCAGGGAGGCTGAGGAGTGTGATCCCTCTAAAGTTGGAGCACACCCTCCGGTCCCCTTTATTGAAGAGAGGAACCACAACCCCGGTTTGCCATGCCAAAGGCACTGCCCCCGACCTCCATGCAATGTCACAGAGGCGTGTCAGCCATGACAGTCCTATAACATCCAGGGGCTTGAGGTACTCAGGGCAAATCTCGTCCACCCCCCGGGGCCCGGCCACCAAGGAGATTTTTAACCACCCTGGCGAACTAACTAACCTGCACTTATATAGCGCTTTTCTAGTCACAAAGACCCCTCAAAGCGCTTTTTCACTACCCTCTATCCTAAGGGCCTATAAGAAACAGATATCTAGGGACAATTTAGAACAGCCAAACAACCTAACATGCATGTCTTTGGATTGTGGGAGGAAACCGGAGCCCCCGGAGTAAACCCACGCAGCACAGGGAGAACATGCAAACTCCACACAGAAAGGTTCCAACCCCTGCCAGCCTGGGGATTTGAACCAGGAACCTTCTAGCTGTAAGGCAACAGTGCTAATCACTGCACCACCGTGCACCACCGTGCTGCTGTGATAAGTGAGTCATCCCCCTCATCCACAAACCCTGCTTCCTCTGTGGAAGGTGTATCAGTGGGATTGAGGAGATCTTCAAAGTATTCCTTCCACCGCCTGACAATATCCCCAGTCAAAGTCAACAGTGCCCCATCCGCACCATACACAGTGTGGACAGGGAGCTGCTTTCCCCTCCTGAGCCGCCGGACAGTTTGCCAGAATCTCTTCGAGGCCGATTGAAAGTCTTGTTCCATGGCCTCGCCAAACTCCTCGCGTACCCGGGTTTTTGCTTCAGCAACCACTCGAGCTGCACTCCGCTCGGCCTGCCGGTACACCTCAGCTGCTTTGGGAGTCCCACAAGCCAACCAAGCTTGATAGGACTCCTTCTTCAGCTTAATGGCATCAGAATCAGAATCAGAATCAGAATCAGAATCAGGTTTATTGCCATTGTTCATGTGATACACAAACTAGGAATTTGTCTCGGTGCCATGCTGCAACATTAAAAACATAATGAGAAAAAGGGATAAACTAAAAAACTAAAGGACTAGAAACGTGCAATAAGTGTAGAAAAATAAGTAATAATAAGTAATAATAATAATAATACTAGTAATAATGAGTAGTACTAGTCAAGGCAGTTTAAAAAATTAGCATGTAGCAGATAATGTGAAGTACCACATAGTGCAGTCAATAATGCAACAGAAAAACAGTGATGAATGACATGAGTCTGGTTGAGCTGCTGTACATAGTGCACGAGAGTCAAAAGTCAAAAGTCAAAAGTCAAAAGTCACTTAGTGTTCATCACATCAATCAATCACATTCACCCAAAGTGCTCAAAATATGCTGTCCTTTCATTACCAAATTATGAACCAACAGTGCATGTGCCCTCAACTTTTCCAGCCTCCCAAGGTCCAGCGCTACCAAGTATGTCTGAAACATGGTGAACCATCTTGCCCAAGGGACGAGTGGCTCACCAGGAAGCTCCAGAAATGGCCGAATAGATGTTACACATGCATCCACACCTTTTATCCTATTCGCCAAATGTTATGTTGGTAGTAGGAGCCAAGGACGAGACCAGGTGTTGAACTGGATACAGGTTTATTGTTATACACTCCACAGCACACAAGCGTATCCGTCAGGCAGAGAGGTGGCCAAGAGTTGGTCCCTCCCTCTCATTGCTCTCTTATCCCCTGGGTGGTAGTGGAACCAGGAAGGTGGAGCCACCACCCGTGTCACACAAACCAAGGTTCAAACTCCAACACAACACACCATCCCCCAACCAGGCTCAGAACCTGACATGTTCTGTATGTGCTTCCTCAATATTCTTTTGAATTTGGAACACTGTTTAACTGTCTCGCTTTGGAAGTTGTGCCGCTGTGAACAGGCAGAGCAAAGCAGCAGCGAGAATAAGGGCATGTGAAGGAAGAGACAAAGCGGACCAATCACAGTTTTACGGCCTGTGTTACTGACCGTTATGTATGGAAAATACCTGCGTGAAGGATGAGACAAGATGGACTTAGCGAACACCGCTTTATTATATGAACTATATACAGAGCAGTACACTGTATGCACCAGCATACGCATTCAGCAAAAAGGCCGTAAGGTGGTGCCCCTGCCTTAAATAGGGCAGTGCGGTGAAATGATAGGAAGTCCACGTCACCACACTGCACTTCACAATAAAGTGTCCCAAATACATACATCATATTTCCTTAGAAAGTCCCAAAACACACATACAATCAAACCCTCCTCAATCTGGAACCCGAATAACGCTCTAAAATAAGAAAAACTGATGTATTAAATTGGCCTATGATAGAAAAAAAAATCATATTTATCTTATATTTGTTTTTGCTTTGTCTCAGAGTCTGTCTCAAGAGTCTGTGTAAAAGTGTCAAGGTTGCAGCTGCACTAGTGATCATCTTGTTTTTAGTCCAGCCTGTGTGGCTCCCATGTGACTGGTACAGAGTGAGCGTCATGGTTCCTGAGAAAAGATAACTGTACACCAAGTTTTGACCAGATGTACTGGACCAATCATAATGGACAAATTGCCCCTCCAACTTTCAGATAACGGAGGGCTTAAAGAACTGTGCGATGTGTGTTTGAGTCAGAATGGTGCATGAATAGGCTCTGAGACTATTTTTGTATTGTTCTCCACTGGCCAGTGTAATTAAATTTGCTGAAACTCTGATCCAGCCTTGTTTTTGACTGAAGGTGTCATGCTGCGGCCCTCGCGGACCGCAATGAGACGCTATAGGTGACCAGTGAGTTTGCGTATTTATTAAACAAGGAAAAAGGTACAAAATAATGAGCCACGTGGGGCAAAACACAAACAAGGATTATGGCTAAGACACACTGACGATAACTCAGACTAAGGAATGAACTTACAAAGTTGCAAGAAGCAAGAGGATGACTGGAGCTGGGGCATAGGGACTCCAGCCTAACGTTGGGGAGACCAGCGTTATCCTAACACAAGGTTACAGCCCCGAGAGACCGAAGCTGCTCACTTAAATAGGTCTAGACAGATTGATCAGCTGATGAAAGGTCATCAGCTGATTGGAATCCAGCCGTCCAGTGGAGCTTGGCTTCTGACAGCTGGAAGCACTGCCGAGACGTTGTCAAAATAAAAGCCCGGAGGCCAAGAGGTGCGCCAGAGGAGAGAACGGGGAACTACTGCACAACCCAAGGGCAGACAGAGTCAGCACACGGACTACGACAGTTGCCCCCGTTCACGAAGCAGATTCTAGACGCGGATTCTAGATGCGGTGGAACATCGAGCCCCCCCCCCCCCCCCACATGGAAGGTCAACAGGACCGCCCCAGGGAGGGAGGAGGGGGGAAAAGGCTAAGGAGGGCCAGAGTCCAACCTAAACACAGAACATAGGAAAAAAACAGACTGCAATAATGAATACCGAGTAAGGACAACAGGGGCCAAAAATACAGACACACACCCTGCACCCCCCCCCCAAAAAAAACAAAAACATGGGGAGAAGACAAAACTCAAAATGACCACAAGCAGAACCTCAAAGGAAACAGGAACTCAAATACAGGGACAAAATTGCAGCATGTCCCTTAATACCAGGGGAAAAAAAAAAACAAAACACAAGCCACAGAGCAGCGATACATACAGTTCATTGTATAAATCCCCCCGAGAGAGGAGGAAAAGAAAAAAAACACACGCTACCGGGCGGTAACAAACAACAGTTCAATAAAGATAAATAAACGGCACAGGCAACACAGAAAACAACCCTCAGATTACAGAGGAGAGGGAAAAAATAACGCACACTAAAGAGCGGTGATAAACACTGTTCAACATAGATCAAGACCCCAAACACAAAAGCATCCCAAATCATACGAGGAGGGGGGGGGGGTTGACAACAGGCAGAGCGCAATGGAGTAAAAAAACCACAAGTTCCGGTGGTCTGCCTGCATCTAGCATCCAGATCGCTAACAGGGGAAAAAGGATCAGTTCGGGTGGCCTACCCCAGTCCCAGGCCCGGAAAAACAGTACTTCTGGCAGCTGGACCAGGCGCCCGAATCGAAAGGCCAATCTGTCGGGCGGCCGACCCAGAACGCCAAACAGGCGAAGCAATGTCCCAGGCACCTGACCCACGTCATTCCACCACCAGAACCGCAGGAGAGCACTCGGAGACGGCCTTCCTATGGAGAGGGATAGCAAGCGAGAGCCGAGCCAAAAACGGAAAGTCCCAGTGGCCCCCAATGGACAGAAACAAGGAGTGGAGAAAAAACGAGGGACCAGTCCAGCTGTGAGGATCTGCAGCTCCACCTCCAAACTTCAGTGGAATAGGCACTGTCCTCCTGTCGGATCCCAAGTGAGCCCGAGCTGCACCCACGATGGACCCCGACCGGATCGCAGCTACACCCACGATGGACCCCGACTGGGTCGGAACAGCACCAGGAACGTCCTCCAACCCCGAGCCCAGATCCTCCAGAACAGAGACCAGGACCGACTCATCACCGGCGACCCTGGGAGAAGGCTCAGGAGAGGGAAAAGGACCGGAATCAAGATCACTGGCAGCGACAGAATCCGGCAAGATAGGCTCGGATGCAGCAGACGGCTACACCCGGCTCGTCTCCTCGAGAGACAGGCAAAAATGCTCCAGAGTAGAAAAGAGGAAGACAAAGTAGAGCACTTGCCTGATCTCGAGTTCTGTCGCTGTCCAGGACTTCGGCGATCCGGGTTCAGGACGTAGAAGGACGTCCTCTGGCTCCCACTCAGCTACGGCGGGCTCCGCAGCCGGCATGATGGTCTCCACAGTCTGAGGACCCTCCAACGCTGATGTCCACGCCAACGACTCGCACGGCGTGGTGGCAGGAGATCCTCGACCTGCTGGGTCGAACCGCTACTCCATGGAGACTTGGGGACGCTTCGTTGTCGGCGCAGGCTCCAATTTGCAATCCGCCCTCCTTCTCTGCCTGTGACGTGGCTGCGGGACTGGATCCAAACTCTCCAGGGCCGCAGGCTCCTTCCTCGTCCGGTGGTGTAGTCCTGACTGCGGGGAATGCTCAGAGGAAGGAGACACAGAAGCAGCAGGTTCACTATTAATTACTTCAGCAGATGGAGGGCGCTCGGGGGACTGTAAACCCCGAGCTCCACCCCAGGGATCAGACAAGGCAATTCACTCAGTGAGGGAAAAGAATGAACGTGCACTTGCCTGCTTCGCTGAGGGATGATGGGACCCCCTGCAGTGGACTTGGTTCCTCTCTTCCCCCGCTGGATGGTGAAGGAGGGCCCCCCGGGAAGACGAGAAGGAGCCGCTCGCAATGGATCGATGACAGGCCTCGTCAAAGCAGGACTCGTGGCACTCACAACAGCCGGGGAAAGTGTCGAGGAGGAGGGGATGACAGCCGAGGCGAACCGGGCCCGAGGAGCTGACGGGACAGCAGGAACAGACGACCCGGAGAGAGGCTGTGGGGTTTCCCTCTTGACGTGACACAGGAGAAACAGCTGACTGGGAGGCAGAGTTCCTTTGACGGCCCGGAACTGGATCCACACGGGGTTCTCGCAGAGGCTTACCGGTGGCTGTGTGATGATGTTTACCGGCAGAGGGGGAGGTGAAGCCAGGGAAATGCTGCACCTGGGCTGGACGAGCAACAGGAGCTGACTCCCGAGGCGAGGAATGGAGTTGCCCCACCATCAGCCTCCTGCCGGGATTTCCCTCCAGTCCATGGATCTCCCTCCTCTTCGGGGATGTCATTCTTGGGGAAGGAGGTGAGGGTTTCTTGGCTGCGCTCACGAGCCCTCTCTCTATCCGTACACGTTGTGACACAATCCACGTCACTCGCTCTTTTCCCTCCGGAAAGGAGGTGAGGTGGTATTTTAATAAAGTCCTCTGAGCGAGACCCAGGGGCTTGTACGCTGTGTAGGTAGCCATGAGGAGATGGGCTTCTGCCAGGTAGCCATCTTCCTCCTGAGGCCACTCGGGGCAATACCCACGCTAGAGAGCGGACATACTGAGCGATATGAGCTCCCCGGAGAAGGGAAAAAAAAAAACACAAGTCCAAAGCAAACTCACGGTGACCGGTGTCTCAGTCTGGCTGCGACCTACTGTCATGCTGCGGCCCTCGCAGACCGCAATGAGACGCTATAGGTGACCAGTGAGTTTGCATATTTATTAAACAAGGAAAAAGGTACAAAATAATGAGCCACGTGGGGCAAAACACAAACAAGGATTATGTCTAAGACACACTGATGATTACACAGACTAAGGAATGAACTTACAAAGTTGCAAGAAGCAAGAGGATGACTGGAGCTGGGGCATAGGGACTCCAGCCTAACGTTGAGGAGACCAGCGTTATCCTAACACAAGGTTGCAGCCCCGAGAGACCGAAGCTGCTCCCTTTAATAGGTCTAGACAGATTGATCGACTGATGAAAGGTCATCAGCTGATTGGAATCCAGCCGTCCGGCGGAGCTTGGCTTCTGACAGCCGGAAGCACAGCTGAGACGCTGTCAAAATAAAAGCCCGGAGGCCAAGAGGTGCACCAAAGCAGAGAACAGGAAACTACCGCACAACCCGAATGCAGACAGAGTCAGCACATGGACCATGACAGAAAGTTTAGAAGAATTTTTCTAATATACTTGACGCCCAAACAGGGACTCCATATATCTTTCCTGCCTGCTTCCGGCGTTCTGGGACCACAGCGAGTGCACACAGCTGCCTCCCTCGCCGGTGCCAGTGAGCCAGTTTTGTGGAAGTGGGGCACGGTCCAGAGGCGCTGGGAGCAGTGTCAGAGAGTGATGGAGCCAACCCACAGGTGGATAACAGTGACTAAATTTAATTGGTGATGACACCTGGTTCGAGTCCGCAGTCGGTCTGAGAATACGCGTAAAAAGGTTGTAAGCCAAGCGATTGATATCACAAAGTCTAAATCAGGTTTTGGACAATGTAGAAGCTTGGTGGTCCCGGTTCAAGGCCGCAACAGGAATGTGCATTTCCACTGCGTTAAGTGGACAAATAGAGCTCATGGGTGCATTAAAATCAATGCAAAATCTTTTTTTACATCACAAATGAGCATAGATTATGCGACTATTATTAGAACTCTGCCTCCGCGACCCGGACCTCCGGAAAAGCGGTAGAAGATGGATGGATGGATGGATATATTTGACTTTTGCACTGTAATTGTATTCTCCTGCTCACAGTTGCATTATTTCTCCAACTGAGGGACAACAGTGGCTTCAGATGGAAAAGAGAGGATAAAAAGGAGGGGGCGACAGGCTGACTTGGACTTGACTTGGATGGTAAAATCAAAATCTGACGATAAATCTGAGAAATTGACCATGGTAAAAGGAAGGAAAACTCTATCTCTTCTTTGTTGCATGATGAGTCTGGCATGGGGGCAGAGAGGCTGTACTTCTGTCCCTCCTCCTCCATGCTCACCCACTGCTCAGCCCATACCCCGATCTCACAGAACTCCAGGCTGGGGAAGCTGCGGCTGATGTCATCTCGCCTCTGCTCATCTCCACCCCTCTACCTAGAGTAGCCACACTGGGGCGCCCAAGAATTAAGTAGATGTGCAAACATATCCACTCCACACTCACCATCAATATGATGAATAAAACCGAAGATTATGGAAAATGTTGTCACTGAATAATACTCAATGATTGAACTTTAAATACAGCTTATATGGGACCATCCAAATCACAGACAAGGTAATGATGAAAGTGTTGAAGCTTATACAACCAGGTTACAAGACGTTTGATGGGCATTCTGTTTTAACTAAGGCTGCTAATGATTCAGGTGTAGAACCTTATTGGCAGCATTTCAAAAGTGCCTTTCTGCAAAACATGCACCCACACCTAGCTGATTACATCTGCTAACATTTGGTCACATACTGCACCTGTGCATTTGGCGATGTGTCAACTTATGAAAAGTTAAAGAAAAATCAACTCCTGTTTGTGTGATTGTTGACACGGGGGGGGGGGGAGCGTACCTCCAATTCTATTTTTCAGGGTGGCACCGGAACTGTATCCCAGTGGTGGTGGTGGGGGGGGGGGGGAGACGAGCTGGCCGCAGCAAGGGGAACATGATGTTTGTCATCAATGTGGACAAAAGGGCCATTGGCTGAGGCAATGTCCTGGATGCCAGCAGCGGTGGAGAGGGGGAGGAGGACCCCACGGGCCGACAACCTGACTGACCGCACCAAAGCTAAGTACAACTGTTGAAGCTAACAATGACACAACAGACATCCATTTACCTGACTTTGACTTGATGTTAACAATGCAGTGTTTACCTGAAGTGACACTGCAGGTTCAGAACATTCCAATAAAGTTTCCAAACGGAAAATGGTATGAGAACATCACATTTTCCACGTGACAGATGTACATGCAATGCAGGCCACAGACCAATATTGTTGACAGACATTTGAGTGGCCCATACCCAAATTATGTAAAAACATTCTGCAGAGGAATGTGGTCAATCTTGGAAACAAACTCCTGATCCAAGAATTCAATATTCCTCAAAACTGGACACCTACTTACTGCCTTTGAACTGGGTGACCAAAGTGCAGAAAGAAGTTCACATTGATGTTCCCAACTCACCCATGTGATCCCTTTTTACATTAACACAAGGAGAGGAACACACACTCTCACAAATTCCAGATTCTCTGTTGTCGACAGGAAAGGCAGATGTTGTCTTAATAAAAAAATGCAGAATTGGTTAAAATAAATGCTAAATCTCATTATAGGCCTTACCAAAGACAACCCTCTACGTCCTGAAGCCCAAGAAGGCATTAAACTGGTCATAGAGGACCTGAAAGCAGCAGGTGTCACTATATCATGCCCAAGTTCTCCATGCAACACACCTTTGTTTCCTGTGAGGAGGGCTGGACCATCTTCCGGATGGCAAATGGTCCAGGACCTTCAGGCTGTAAACAAAGCAATTATCCCAAGAGCTGTTTCAGTCCCCAATCCACACACTTTGTTGAACGACCTACAACTACAAATGAAATATTTCACAGTAATAGACATCAGCAATGCTTTTTCAGCATACCAACACATCCAGCTCATCAGTTTTGGTTTGCATTCACATTTGTAAACAAAAAGTACACATTCACCTGGCTACCACAGGGTTACTGTGAATTACCAACCTTTTTTTCATGAGCAATGTCAGCAAATTTGGCGCAGTTTATTCCTCCTAATGGGAGCCAGTTGCTCCTTTACATTGACGACATTTTGCTGGCATCACCTGATGAAGAAACATGCAAACAACACATCATTGCCTTACTGAATTTTTTAGCAGAACAAGATCACAAAGTCAATAAGGAAAATTACAGTTGTGGAAAAAAGAAGTCAAATATTTAGGCCACATTTTGTCAGCAGAAGGAAGACATGTTGACCAAATTTGCTATTTTGTCAGCATCAAAATTCATCACAAAAAGAGACATGATGTCATTTTGGGTACTTTAAATTGTTGTTGCTCTTCAATTGCAAATTATTCATTTGAAGTGAAACCTTATCTGATCTCATCTACAAAACACCCATGGCTCAGGTGGACAGAAGTGAGTGCACACCTGAGGCATTTGTTAAAAAACAAACAAACAAAAAAACCATTTTGGTCAGCACTGATGTTCTGGCACTCCCCAACTGCAAAAAGCCATTTGTACAAGTGGCTGCTTATAGAGAGGGGCACATGACATCAGTGCTCCTTCAGCCAAGTGGCACAAAAATGCATCCAGCAGCATATTACTCCACAAGATTTGACCTGTCGCGAGGGCACTGATGCCATGTGTGAAGGCTGCCATAGCCGCCTCCATGGCAGTGCAGGTAACAGCAGGGCTCATTCTTTTTTATCCCTTGACCCTGAAGGTCACACATCCTGCATCAGTCATCTTGTCACAAAGTACAATATCAGTCATCTCACAATCCAGACACCTTGCATGCATGAAAATGCCATTATCACAGCCTCATCTAACCATTGACCATTGTAAGGTAACAACATTAAATTAATTTGTAAATTAGGTCAGAGGAAAGCACTCACAGTGTATACTGACAGCCAGTATGCATTCTCTACTATCCATCACTTCACAAAACAGTAGAAGAAAAGAGGCATGATTACAACGACCTCATTTTAAAATAAGTTTTAGACTGTGTAAAACTTCCATCTAAATTAGCCATATGCAAATGTGCCACACACATTAACAGAACAGATCAAATCTCTAAGGAAAACACTTGCAGACAATACTGCAAAAGCAGCTGTACAGGGTCATATAAGAAACCACACCATAGCATCACTTCTTTTAATACTGACAAAAAAAAAAAGTTATCACATGACCCACAAACTGTTTCAGCAGGTCTCCACTCTGATACATGGGGTTTCCCATGTATCAAAGGGGGGGGGGCAAGATTAGTAAAATAATTAATAATGTATGATAAGTAAAAATAATTTGTTACTCAATCTAAAATTTGCTACTCAATTTTGTAAGAAGAAAACAATGCTTAAGGGAACTAGAGACATGAAAAAAGGTACCTTCCCTGCATCAACTTATCCTTTTCAAAACCTTTGCACGGATTCCATTGAAGTAAATAAACGTGAAGGGGAGAAATATTGTTTCGTGATTATTGATACATTTATTAAATGGACAGAAGCCTTCCCTTTCACTCATCCAAATACTGCTATGGTAGCAAAAAAACCTCTTAACTGAAATAATACCAAGATTTTGAATAACTGAAAAGATTTTCTGAGATAATGGAACACATTTTGTAAATTAGATTATATCACACTTAGGTACAACACTCAACATTAACTTTGAAAACCACTCAGTTTATCATCCACAATCTGCAGGATTAGTGTAAAGCACAAATAGGACTGTTAAAGAAGGCTTAGAAAAATAGTGACAGAAATAGAAAGAATAATGGATGCTAAGCCTTACCTACTCCCAACATTAAGGCCATTTAATTAAGGTGATGAGGAAGGGTGTTTAGCTGATTGCATGCAAAGAATGTTGACTGACAGAGATACTGTTCATGCTGCTCTTGCCAGGAGGGACAACGGGGAAGCATCCATCTTGGCCAAGCCGAGGATCTGGTCCTTATCAAAGCTATCAAAAAGAAAAAAAACTGGGCCGATGATCCCTGGCAAGGACCACACAAAGTCATCCTAGCGACACCAACAGCTGTGAAAGTCGAAGGGCATGACTCCTGGGTACTTTTGACACATTACAAACTTTACCCCTTACAAAACCCCCAGCAAGAAACTAAGTAATCCCCATTCCCTCAGTAAGACTGTTTCTATTTTAACCCCCATTGCAAACTCTGAAAAGAAAAAAGGGGGGGGGGATCCTCAACAAGTGACTGCTTAACTGTTTAACTGTTTGTTTGTTTGTTTTTTTCTGTTGTTTATCATGGAGAGACAAAATGCCAGAGAGGGTTGGCAGCTGAAAGATGTGAATGGTACACCTGTCTTTTCATCATCTTCATCATCCTTGTGGTAACACTTTTATTTTCTTTATTTTTAGGGACATCATTACCCATCTATTGTGGGGCACATTACTCACACACACCATGTCTGGCTAGAAGGTCCAGGTCATCAGGATCATGTTTATGCTTGTAATGTGTGGTGGAAGTATGCTAATTATACAGCCAAATCAATATGTGTTCTTTGCTCCCACTCTCAGCTGGTCAAATATCTGTTACTGCTAAACTAATGGAACTATCAGAAGCTGTTTGTTTCTTGCAAGAGGCTATGTATAGAAATAATACAGCAAGCATTATGTTGAATCACACCTGTCACATTGTTTATGACTCCACTGACCGGAGACACAATAACACCCCTTACTTGGTGAAGGCAAGGTTAATCTCACCGGGGAATTTCTCCTTTTGTCTAAAAGGGTGTGGAAACATTTCTCTGGCCAGCTTACCGCTTTCTAAGTGTGCAATGGTGCATACTGTGTCTCGCCCCTGGACTGCAACTTGCTGGACCAACAAAGTGGGCAAAAGTTGTCCTGAAGATCTTTTTGGTCAGTCTAGAAGTCTGGAAGGAAATGTCACCCTGCAGGAGCTCTGTAGCGCTGCCATTTGTGATTCTTACAAGCATGACACGCATATGTTGACAGGGGGAAGGTGGCTGTTTGGCCATTGTGCCTACTCACACCTGCCCATGAACTGGGGAGGGGCATGTGCCCCTGTAGTTGTGACTGACCATACCATCATATTCTCAGCAGGACAGATGGACAGGGTGAAGAGAGATGTCTCCTTTGCACCACATGATCCCATCTGGGACACAGATGTGCTGGAAGAATTCAAGTTAGAAACCATGGGGAAGGAGGTACTTAACTTCTTGTTCCCTCTGGTGGGAGTGGCTAAGAACACCTTATGGATTTAAACTACTAGTTATAGACTACACTCATTTGTGATTTTTCTTTATTTGCTTTTTCTGGTATACATGAGGAATTACCAGCTTTTAGCCTTATGTTGGCTCAAAATAGAATGGTTCTTGATCAAATAACTGCTGCCTGAGTGAGCGTGTGTGTAATTGTAGGAGATTATTGTTGTACTTTTATCCCTGAAAATGTTGCAGATGGTCACGTGATTCCCTCAGCCATACAGAATTTGATTGCTTTGGAAGCTGCTATGGCCAGGGACAATGTCACTGATGAACATACCTGGTTAAGTTGGTTATTATCTTCATGGAGAGGTCTCATCATGAACTTGTTAATGATTTTTGTGGTATTATTTTTGGCTTTTTCTTGTGCCATTCCCTGCATCCATAGTATGATGATGAGACTTATTCATGTTAATTTAGTGATGTACCATGGATTAATTGCCGGGGATGGTGGCGATGATGAACAAACAGTGTGAGCTCAAGGTGTCTCTCCATGACCCAAGTACAGAGTAAAAGTATGACTGACATGCGGAAAACCAAAAGGAGTTATATGATCATGATGTGAAGTTGGAATGTACTACTTGTAAATACATTTATGAAGTTTGAAGCATTACTTTTATTACTTTTACTATTATTTTGTTTTCATTTTAATATTATTCTTTTTTCTATTTTTGCACTACATTTTATGCTTTATTATTATGATTATTATTTTGTCTTATATTGCTTTGTTTTATCTTTTATGTTGGTTTTTATATAAGCTGCAATGACACATAAGTATAACACACGTATACCCTTATTATATCGCTTTATTATCATTTTATCACCATTTTGCTTCCACTGTTTTTACCATTAATGATTTTCTTTATTGATCAGTGAGTTTATTGTTTCATTTCTCCTCCTAAAGGACTAAAACATTTAGCTGGTGCTTGGGGCAGCAGGGCCGATGGCGGACTTTCCCCGTTGATAGCTAGTTAGGATCTGTTGCACACAAATGCATTGGAGCTTAGCAAAGCTGACAGATGGGGTTTTAGATGCCATAAACCATTCTTTTCTGATGCATTGCATGGCATCAAGGGGGGGGATAATGATAGCACAATTTCATATTTGTCTTATATTTGTATTTGCTTTATCTAAGAGTGTCTCAGAGTCTGTGTAAAAGTGTCAAGGTTGCAGCTGCACTAGTGATCATCTTGTTTTTAGTTCAGCCTGTGTGGCTCCCATGTAACTGGTACACAGTGAGTGTCATGGTTCCTGAGAAAAGATAGATAGATAGATAGATAGATAGATAGATAGATAGATAGATAGATAGATAGATAGATAGATAGATAGATAGATAGATAGATAGATAGATAGATAGATAGATACTTTATTTCAAACAAAAATTATAACAAAAACTAAACAAATGACAAATGCAATAAAGTAACAGTATACAGTGTTCGAAAGGGAGAAGGAAGAAGTGAACACTTATTAATGCCATCTCCTCTTTTCCATAAATACACCCATGTGAATTATATACAAATTATGAAATTTAAGACCCCAAGTAAACAATTACCTGTATTTTGTACATATCAACATTAACACCCATCCATCCTAACATACATTGATGTCCATACATCAAAACCAGCCTCAAACAACACAGATATACACAGTGCCATCCTACCCACCATTCCATAGTGTCCCATAGTGTCCCAGAGTGAGCATAGTGAATCGTACATATAAATACTACCCTTCTAACATATATCCTTTCAGCAAATAATGTTTATACCTCTTTTTGAATTGATTTCTGTTTGTACATAGTTTCAGTTCCAGCTCCAGACTGTTCCACAAATCCACCCCACAGACAGATATGCACAGACTTTTCTTGGTTGTTCGTATCTTGGGTTTTGTAAAGTTTAAGTCTCCTCTCAAATTATGATTGTCTCTTTTTTAAATATTTTTTGTATATTAGTTGGGAGTTGATTATTAATTGCCCTGTACATTACTTGTGCTGTCTTAAATTTAACTAAATCGATGAACTTTATTACATGTGACTTTAAAAACAACAAATTGGTATGGTCTCTATATCCTACATTATTTATTATCCTTATAGCTCTTTTTTGTAATGTGCATATTGACTGTAGGTTGGTCTTGTAGGTGTTTCCCCAGACTTCTAAACAGTAGTTAAGATAAGGTAGAAACAGTGAATTGTACAGTAAGACCAATGATTTATAGTCCAAGATGTGTCTTGTTTTCCCCAGTATGCCTATACATTTTGCTAACTTGGCTCGGATGTGACTGATGTGAGGTTTCCAGCAGATTTTATTGTCTAGTGTCACCCCCAGAAACTTATTTTCCTGTACTGTTTCTATTCTGGTATCATCTATCGTTACATTATTTCATGATTTATTTTGTAATTTCCAAACAAAACAATCTTTGTTTTTTTTAGATTTAGAGATAATTTATTTTTGTTGAACCACTGCGTTAACTTTTTCATTTCAGTTGTGACCACCTCTAAAACCTGCTGCAAATTCTCACCAGTGCAAAGGATATTTGTGTCATACGCAAACAAAATAAATTTCAGAATTTTTGATACTTGGCATATGTCATTTATATACAAAATAAAGAGTTTGGGTCCCAAAACTGACCCCTGGGGCACACCACAAGTGATGTCCATGAAGGGTGATTTGTGCTCACCAATTTGTACAAATTGTTGTCTGTTACTTAAATAACTTTCCACCCAACTCAGTCCGACCCCTCTTATCCCATACCTTTCCAGTATCCTCAGTAGTATTCTGTGGTCAATGGTGTCAAAAGCTTTCTTTAAATCTATAAATACTCCTACAGCAACCTTTTTTTTTTATCTATGCAACTAGTAATTTCTTCTATAAGTTTGATCAGTGCCAAAGATGTAGATTTATCTGCTCTAAAACCATACTGGCTGTCTGTAAGGAGGTTGTGTTTTTCAATGAAATCATCCAATCTCTTAGTGAAAATTTTTTCAAGTATTTTGGAGAATTGTGAGATTGAAGAGACTGGCCTGTAATTTGTGAAACAATGACTGTCTCCTGTTTTGTATAGAGGTATTACTTTTGCTATTTTCATTTTGTTTGGAAATTTACCAGTTTGAAATGACAGGTTACAGATGTGGGTGAGTGGCTTAACAATTCCTTCAATTACTTTTTTCACTATTGTCCTGTCAATTTCATTCCAGTCCATTGATTTTTTGTTCTTAAATTTACTCACAGTCTCGATAATTTCCTTTTCAGTAACTGCACCCAAAAAGATTGTGTTTGGATTTCTATTTTCTATTTCATTTACAGAACCATTGTTGTTTGTTTCTGCTGTCACTATTGATTTTGCTAATTCAGGACCAACGTTTACAAAAAATTTATTGAAACCACTGACCACATCCTCCATATTATTTATCAAATTGCCATTTCCAATAAAATATTCTGGATAATTAGCATTCTTAGGTCGATTACTAATAATCCCATTGAGTACTTGCCATATTCCTCTTAAGTTATTTTTATTATACTGCAATATTCTGTTGTAATATTCTTTCTTACAGGTCCTCATTATATTAGTAAGCTTATTTTTATATCTTTTATATTTAATCTCAGCCTCCACCATTCTGCACTTAATGAATTGTTTATATAATGTATTCTTCTTTTTACATGCATTTATTAACCCTTTGGTGACCCAAGGAATATATTTTTTGTTGTTGTTGTTGTCTGTCACTGTATTGTTTTATAGGACAGTTTTTAGTGTACAATGATTGAAATATTTGTAAAAAAAAAATCATATGCTTTATTCATATCATTTTCATCATAAACTATCTTCCAATCTTGTATTAATAATTCCTTTGTCAGTAAATACATAGATTTGTCGGTTCTTATTCTTTTATATTTAATATTTTTGGTATACTTTTTCTTCCTATAATCACATTGATAGACAACAAAAATCGGCAGGTGGTCACTGATATCATTCAATAAAAGCTCACTCCTGATATTATTTTCCATAATGTTTGTGAATATGTTATCTATTAGTGTGGCACTGTGTGACATGATTCTGCTAGGTCCGGTAATTGTTGGATGTAAGCCCATACTGTACATTGTGTTGATAAATTCTTCTGTCAAACTATGTTGTTTTGAATTCATCAGATCTATATTGAAATCCCCATAGATGAACATAACTTTATGAGTTAGTTTGGCATACATTTTTTTTCCATCCAGTCCTTAAATAAGTCAATGTTTGATCCAGGTGTTCTATATACACAGCTCACTACTATATTCTTCACATTGTCCAGACAGATTTCTATTGTAATGCATTCAAATAAATCATCCACAGTCACTAACAGATTTTCAACAACCTTGTATTTCAAGCTCTTGTCAACATAAATTGCAACTCCTCCTCTTTTTTTTTTCTTCACTTTTCTATTTATATAATTTAATTCATAGCCATCCATGGTAAAATCCACTTTTTTCTCTTCACTGAGCCACGTCTCTGATATTGCCACAATATTGAATGGCTCTTTAAACTGATGTAAATAATCTTTAATGTTATTAAAGTTGGCATAGAGACTTCTGCTGTTGAAGCGGATCATAGAAGTATTGAATTCAGATGTGACCATTGTGTTAAACTGTTCATCCGTGTAGTAACTACAGTTATTATTGATGGAGCTAAATAAATTATTATCAGGGTCTATGTTATATTCTACGTCCTGTGGGTTGTGATCTGTATATTCAAAAACTTTCAGTTCCTGTTGTTCCTGTTTGATAGAAACATATCTGTACACCAAGTTTTGACCAGATGTACAGGACCAATCATAATGAACAATTTGCCCCTCCACCTTTCAGATTTCAGAGGGCCGCCATCAGTGTGTGAATGTGTGTGTGAATGGGTGGATAGTAGGATCTGTAAAGCGCTTCGGTCATCTAGTGATGAGAATAAAAGCACTATATAAGTGAAGGTCATTTACCATTTTTAAGAAATTAGTGATGTGTGTTTGAGTCAGAATGGTGCGTGAACAGGCTCTGAGACTATTTTTGTATTGTTCTCCACTGGCCAGTGTAATTAAATTTGCTGAAACTCTGATCCAGCCTGGTTTTTGACTGAAGGTTTAGAAGAATTTTTCTAACAGCCTAACACACTGACTCAGAACAACCTAAAATAGAGTTGGTGAGTGGACTGCCACACAATCCACACAGCATGGTGGATTATTCTGCCACCAAATTAAACTAAAAGTCCGTTATTGAAACTAAAAATCACAGCCATGCTCCTAAACTTAAACAAAAAAGCACATATATACATATACAGTAATTCCCATAACATAACATGCACATAAAACACACAAAACTATAAGCAAAGTGCTACCGCACAGTCATTTGGGTGGAGAAGTTGGAACTTGCATGGGGGTGTCCAGGGGAGCCCCTCAGCAGGTGCACCCCCGGTGGCCGCAGGTCCCCGGCACGATGGCTGATCTTCTGAACGATGGAGCCTGGATCCCACACTGCCATCAACGACTCCCGTCCAGTTTCGCCACCTGGAGCGTCCTCCTGGACACGCCACAGCTGGTTGGCATGCCTCATCGAGCTGTCGGACAAATGTATGCTGCTCCCAACTTTGCCCCCATCCGCAGACGTGCTTGAGGTTTTGCTGGCTGTCGATTTGGCCCATCTTTGCCATGGACGTCCTTCCCCCCGAACCCAAACAAAGTCCATGACACGGAATGGAATTTTATTCGGCCTGATGTGCTGCTGCTGAGCATGCGGTATCTCCATTCTCATTGGTCTGGCCCCGTCCTCTTCTATAAACATTGTAGTGTTCAACATTGTAGCTGTAGACCCCCCACCTAACTGTGGCCAAGGACCGGAGGCATCCTGGGCTAGCATGGTGTTGCTCATCGGCATGGGTACCAACCCTAGGCGAAAACTGGTCGACTTGAGAGTGAAGGTGTCTGTTAGCTCTTCGTATCATTCACTCCCAGTGTCCATCAGGGGTGAGTGGAGTGATTTCTCCCTTGGGTTTCCTGGGCAAGACAAACTGTACAACCTGGTGTAGTGACTCAAGCATCCACATCTACTACAACATTTTCCTTTAGCCTGACATTTCTTTGCTTTATGGCAGTGCGTCGCGGACCCACAACCCCTGCAACAGGACTTATCAATGGCTTCCAACCGGAGAGCTAGCTCCATTGCTTTAGCTAACGTTAAGTCATTTGGGGCCACTAATAGCCTCGCACGCAGCTCAGAGTTCCACATGTGCTCTGCTAATTGGTCGCGTACCAATTCGAGTGATCCAAAATGACATTCGCTGGCTAGCTGCTTCAAGTCAATGACATACTGCCGGATAGGCTCACCTTCACGCTGGCATCTCAGGCAAAAATGAATTCTCTGAACAGTCACGTTGTCTGGGGTCGAGAAACGTTTAGCTAGCAGCTCTACAACTTCTCCATATAAGTCCACCATGCCAAGTGTCCGTAGGACTGTCTGACCCTGAATACCCAGGTTGTGGACGAGAAACGCCCGCATCCTTACCTTATTGAGCTTCCTGAGGTCCAGCGCCATAATATACATCTGATAGGCCTCCGACCAATGCGGCCACAAAACCAGTGGTTCACCAGGGAGCTCAAGAAAGGGACAAAGTTGTGTGATACATGCCTCCAGGAGTTAATCCTCACTCGCTAAATGTTGTGTATGGAAAATACTGGGTGAAGAATGAGGCAAGATGGACTTGGCGAACACCGCTTTATTATATAAACTATATACAAAGCAGTACAAGGTATGCACCAGCATAGGAATCCAGCGTAGAGGCTGTAAGATGGTGCCCCTGCCTTAAATGTGACACTGTCACAGCTGCATCGGGTTGACGTGGGTGCATAACTTGCACTTAAGGTTGACAAACTTTTGCCAAGCACCAAAAGTGGTATGGGGCTGTCTGGGATGAACTATAACACAATGGAAACTTGTATTGTGGTCAGATGAAGTGCTATTCCAGGTCTTTTTTGGAAAGAATGGATGTTTTGCCCTCTGAACCAAAACGGTTATCAGCAAAAGGTCCAAAAATCAGGGTCTGTCGTTGTATGGGGTTGTGTCAGTGCCTTTGGCAAAGGCCATTTTTATGTCTGTGATAGCAGCATTAAAATGCTGAGAAGGACATTTAGGTTTTAGAGGAACATATCTTTCTAGACATCATGCTTTCCAAAGATGTCCATGCATTTTTCAGCAAGACTACGCAAAATGACAATGTGCACACAAGGCACAGCTGCAGAAGAAGAGGGTATGGATATTAGAATGGTTGACCTGCAAAACAGAATTCAAATAGAGAATGTATAGAGAACTCTTAAACAAAAAATGCAACGATGACAACCCCATACTTTTGTACACCTTAATATATGTTGGGACAAAATAATGTGTCAAATACAAAATGTACTTTATCAAGTGTTTATACTGTCAGTGATTTAAAATTCAACATAAATTTAGGAATTACTTCTTTTTATTAGTCTACATTTTATCCACGCTTTT
This sequence comes from Pholidichthys leucotaenia, assembly GCA_020510985.1. NCBI lineage: Eukaryota > Metazoa > Chordata > Actinopteri > Cichliformes > Pholidichthyidae > Pholidichthys > Pholidichthys leucotaenia. Next base: position 439,603,968 of record CM035841.1, read on the forward strand.
ACTGGATTGGGTTTGTACAATTTCACTATAATCTGGTATCACATAAGCGCCAGCCTTTATTCATGATGCTTTCTGCCAAAACTGGCTTCAGGTTTCCGATTCAGTCTTGAATCCTACTAAAATGGTCACCAAAACCTTGGATTTTGGAACAATGGAACGTGAAGCAAAAGATGCTGTATGAAAAAAAGAGTGATGTGTGGGGAAAAAAGCGTGGCCTCAGCAATTCCACTTCTTTTTAGTTACCATTAATTTGTTCTCAAGAACAACAAACGATTCTCAGATGCTCATGTGGGGGGTTTATTTTTTTTCTTTTATCTGCCTCTCAGACATTAATTATATATTTATATATAGAATATGCAAAAAAAAAAGTGTTGTGGAATGCTGGGGAAGGCAAACTGATTAAAAATTAAACTATGCAGAAAATCACTCTCTTACCTAAAGGGATGCTACAGTACATCTCTAGTTTTTCATCTTTATCTTTACTCCCTCTCTCCCTTGCTGCTTTCATTTGTTTTTTCTTTTTTTTCTCCTTTTTCTCCTTCTTCTTCTTCTTCTTCTTCTTCTTCTTCTTCTTCTTCTTCTTCTTCTTCTTCTTGTGGTATTGGAGATTTCTTTAAAACTGTCTGCTCCCGGCCCACAGACAGAGGCAGAGTGTGCGTTCTGCATATGCCCATCTGTGTGTGCGTGTGAATGTTTAAAGCGGCATCCAGGCTATTTATCATGGCTTAGGCTGTTTGCCGGGTCAGTCCAGATAAACTAATGTGTCAGTTCAACGGGGCTTTGTCGCTGACCAGAACGCCTGCAATATGCAAAGACTTTGAATTATTTCTCTGCCCCGTGGCTCACCCGCAGAACATCATGCAAAAAGTGGCGAGAGGAAGGGAATGGAGGAGGAGGGGATGAGCGAACGCAACTGGGAATAAGTGGGGGACAAGGAGGGAAAAAAACATATTAGAGGACAGCACACGTGTGGGGGGGGGGAGGGGTTGAAATTGGTAAAGGAAGGAAAGAGTTGCCAGCTAAAAGATTAAGAGGAGAAGGGTGCAAACAGGGAGGAAGAGAGAGTGATGGAGAAAAGAAGGAAAATGGAGGTGGGGGCCAGTTTGTTCCAAGTGTTTGCCCTCAGGGAGAGCATTATCCAGCCTTTGAAGGAAGACATGGAGGCTTATGAAGCAGCACTGAGACAGACAAGGTCACAGGATTGCTGGTCATACTGATGTCTACAAATGAGTGTGATTTTTATACTGTATGTGGTTTGCTTGGAAAATGTGGGTACGTACCTGTTGTTGACCTACAGCATTTATATAGGTGCTGCTCAGTGAATTGGAATATCATTGAAAAGTTAATTTATTTCAGTAATTCAATTCAAAATGTATATATTATGATGATGATGATGATGATGATGATGATGATGATGATGATGATGATGATGATGATGATGATGATGATGATTCATTACACACAGAGTGATTCAGCTTACAGCTAATGAAAATCAAAATTCACTTTCTCAGAAAATTAGAGTACTACAAAAGACCAATTTTAAAAAAAAAAGGATTTTTAATAGAAATGTTGGCCCACTGAAAAGTATCTTCGATGCATGAACTCAATATTTGGTTGCAGCCCCTTTTAAATGAATTGCTGCTTCACTGTGGTGTGACAACATTAGGGGTGAAACAGAACATCTAAAATCACGGTTCAGTATGTACCTTGGTTTTAAAGTCACGGTCTGGTTCATTTTTGGTCCAGTCAGGAAACAAAATGCAAAACATGAAACTGCCTATCTTTTGTATAAGCGAGAACAGCTTTACTGATAAAAAACAGACAAACTGCAAACTGTTAGAAGTAAATTCTCCAACAAAAAAATATATTATACATAAAATGTATACAATAAAATAAATTAATTCTCGATGCAGACAAGGGCAACATTAGAAGTTTGAACAGCCTATTATAAAAAGTTGCCATAGCTAAATAAAATAATGACCCATGAAACATGAGATGGAAACTTGAACTTAACAGCTTAATCAAAAGTGTTTGTAGCTGCACAATTAAATAACAAACATTAAAATTGGGTCTTTTAACCAAAAAAACTAAAGAAATAAAACTCAAATATCAGCTTCAACTGCACCACACAGGGCTGTTGTAACTCTACTGTTCAAAACAACCTGGAGTAATAATATGAATAATATTCAACTCCATTAAAGTCAAAAAGAAAACAACAAACTAGTCCATCTTCTCTGAAACCTTGCTGGGAAGTTTAATAAGTAGGCTTCAGATGAAAATTAAAATATTTTTTCCCGTCCAAAATATCAGTTTACAAATGCTTTAAGTCACAGCAGAGGAATGTAAGCCTTCATTACACATACAGTACTGTCAGGTTCTGGGCATGGTCTGGGACCATGCACGCTTTAAGTTTATTTTTATTATTCTCTCTGCTTAGTGTTTTTATTATCCTGGTTTGTTTTGCATTATTTAGCCCTGCCTCAGTTTTGTCTGTATGATCATCATGTTTATCGTCCTCTTGGTTCTTGTTGTAATTGCTCCCACTTTTGTCAGTTGCTGTCATCATGTCTCTGTCATAGTTACTGTCTGAGTTATGTCTTTGCTGGTCCTGTATTCATGTCTTGTGCATACCCTCAGTTTTTGTTTACCTTTTATCGCAGTCCCTCATGTTTTCCATACCTGTTGCCATTCCCTGCATCTCTGATTGCCCTTGATTGTGCCCACCTGTTCCTTGTTGCCATGATTACCCCCCGTCTATGCATATATGTGAGGTGCTGCAGGACTTAATTGCCTCTGCCCGCAGCGCATGCACCCCAAGTGAAGCCAACATCCTGGAGGCTTGCCCGAACCCACACTCCATTCCTTGGCTGCAGGGGCTTTCTCTCCCTCTTATGCCAGCACCATCAGCCTCCTCCTTGTCAGAGCCAGCCTTTCAGCCACCTATTCTCTCTCCAGCGAAGCGGGGAGAATTCTGCAGGTGCAAGGAAGGCTCTGGGAGACACTGCTCCCCACATACCACCACCTGCTCTGGCTTCTCTTCAGATTGCTCCAGCTGTTCTCGAGGTGCGCGTCACAGCTCCAGCCATCCCCAATGTGCACACAACAACTCCAGAAATCCCCAAGGTGCACACAACAATTCCAGCCATCCCCGAGGTGTGCACAACACCTCCCATTGTCCCCAAGGTGCATACAACGGCTCCTGCTGTCCCCGAGGTGTACGCTACAGCTACAGCTCTCTCCTCGGCACACACATCAGCTCACACTCCACCTGTTTCAACTGTCATTATGCCTGGTTTCACCTGTCATTATGCCAGCAACCTCACCTGTCATCACGCCAGCTGTGCCGGCTCCCAAGTCTCCTATGCTGGTGCTAGCTTCCGCTGCTGCACCTCAGACTGTCTCATCCGCTGTTCCTCCAGCATCTCCTGAGATTGTCATCGCCTCTCCAGCAGCAGAGTCACTGGGGTCCTGGCTGGCAATGGAGCATGAGATAAGGCAAGTATTTTGTATCCTTAACAGCTATACCTAAAAAGTCTTTCCTAACTCCTGGAAAACCCAGTTGGAGCTCTCATCTGCTTCTGGCCTTCCTCCACCGGGTTCCACTGCCTGTTCCTGTACTGACCCATCCTCCATTTTTTCCTTCACGTCCGAGGTGACTGTATAAGGGATGGTGCTTCACACCACAGCTCCAGTTGTTTCCGAGGTGCACGCCACAGCTCTACCACCATCTGAGCTGCTCGTTCCACCATTGCCTGAACTGCACATTCCACCCATCGTTCCAGAGGTTATGTGACCTTCACCCAATGTACCAGAGGTCAGTGGACCTCCACCCGATGTTCCAGAGGTCAGGGGACCTCCACCCATCATTTCAGAGATCAGGGGACCTCCACCCATTGTTGTCCAAGAGTTTGAGCAGTCTGTTCTTCCTGGGCCGTATGAGCGGTCCACTCCACTGTGGCTGTCCGAGCAGTCCGCTCCACCTTAACCGCCTAGGGCCATCGTTCTTCAGGTGCTGTTAGACCCTGCACCAAAGGCCACTCAGGTACTGGCCCCAGAGCAAAACACTCCTAGACTGATATCTTCAGAGCTAGAGATTCTTGCATTGGTAGCTCCAGAGTTAGAAACTCATGCTTTATTAGCGCCTGAGCAAGAGACTCCAATGCTATCTTCTGAGTTTGGAACCCCATGTTGTTTTCCTCTGAGCAAAACTCTCCTGGGTTGTTATCTCCAGAGTTTAAGGCTCCTATATTGTTTTCCACAGAGCAAAGAGCTCCCAGGTCGTCTCCTGAGTTTAGAGTCTCTATGTCATTATTGTCATGATGCTGAGCACGGGGGCAGCCTGTGCTTATGCTTCCTGTTTGTGTTATTTGCTGCAATTCTCTTGCTTGGTTCTGTATTTAATATGCTTATTATTTGCCTAGTTTGACATGAACCTGCCATCACTGTTACCCTCTGTTCTCCTTTGGTATTTTGATATTTGTGTTACAGTTCTCTGTATTTATCTTGTCCTCCCTGTCATGTTCAGGTGAGCGTATACCCCCTCCTTCCAGAGAAAAGTTTCTCCGACCTCACAGGCAATCACTATACCCGCTTGATTGGATGCACCTGCCACTTCTGTCTCGCCAGTGCATAAAGGACCACCAAGCGGAGACTTCAGCACTGGCTCATTGGGTATACTACCTCAGAAAGTTGTAAGCGAGTTTAAAGTCTTAGTTGAGGATAACCTAATTAATTCCTCTTCTTTCTCCTATTCTCAGGTTGCTGCAATTTGTGTGGTGCATCTTCGGGGATTGTTGTGCGTTCACCTGCCCCATCATCCTCATCCCGCTTCAGCAGCCTTTCTCCACCCGGTCAGACACCACCCAGCTCCTTCTCTACCTGTTTCCTGCCAGTGTCATCCCACCGGTTCGTCTATTACTGCCGGGTCTCCCTCTGTCAGGTTCTCTGCTCAGCTCATGTAAGTCGCAATTTGACAGTCCACTTCCATAGCCACCTTCCTCTACTAATTTGCTCTCGTCTCTCCCTACAGGCTTAGTCTTCCTCTGGCAAGTGATGCTTTCCATAACTGTGCTTTCTGTTTTTTAAATTAATAAACTGTTTAAACGTTGTTTCTCTGTGTCATGATCGTTTTCTCTGGTGTGGTTCCCTGCACGTGAGCTGATCATTCTATTAATATGACAGAACTAGCCAGCCATAATGTGAGCTCAGCGGGAGTTGCATCAGCGGAGCACTCCGCTCTTCACCGCTACAGACGTTACAGAGAGACAGGTGGCCACACTCACTCAAAAGCTGCAAACAATCACGCAGCAATTGGGCACGGTTGCCGAGCATTTGACCCATATCGCTCGTTCTGCCCCCTCTGTTCCACCTGTGGCCCCTGTTTCGTCCACCGTGCACTGAGCAACTTTTGTTCCTTCACCTGCCCCGTACACGGGGGAGGTGGGTAAATGTAAGGACTTTCTTTGTTATGTTTGGCTTTACCTGGGCCAGGTGAGCAGGGAGTATCTGGACGAGATTTCCAAGATTCATTTCATGACCCTCCTGCTGCGGGACCGAGCCCTCAGTTGGGCCCGGTCCGTACTCAACAGCCCGGAGGGCCCCACTTATACAGTCGATCGTTTTGTTACAGAATTTTTCCGTACTTTTGACCGCACAGAGAGTGAGGATAACATTATGAGCCGCTTTTTGTCTCTCTGCCAGGGAAGCCGGTCTGTAGCTGACTTCTTAGTGGAGTTTTGAGTGGTCGCGACGGACTCTTGATAGAATGATGTTGCATTACGCAACGCGTTCCTCCAGGGTTTAAATGCTAACCTCCGCGATGACATGGCGGTTCATAGTGTTCCCTCATCTCTGAACAGCTTAACTGACCAAGCTGTCTGTTTGGACAACCACTATTGCGAGCGCTTGAAGGAGTGCAAATCCTCCTCTTGCTCACCCTTTGCGCGAGTACCTGTCCAGGCTACTGATTCAGGTGGAGTCAATTCCTCCGAACTGATGGTGCGCGGCCGGACCCGTTTAAGTCTGGAGGAATACCAGTAGTGGAGGAGGATCAATGTTTGCATGCATTGTGGGTCTTTAGAACATAAATTGGATGATTGCCACCTGAAGCCAAAAGATGTGGCCCGTCAGTCGCCGTGTGGGGGGGGGGGGTCTGACGGGTGGGACCTTTCTTCATCCCCACGGTAATTTCTCTATTTCAGCCCTTATTCAGTTACTGATGGTCGAGAGGAGGGTTACAGCTTTACTTGATTCAGGGGTGGAGCAGAATTTTGTTTCATCCTGGCTCCTGTGGGAGATGGGTATTCCCATCACCAAATTATCTCCTCCCCTGAATGTCACCACTTTATCGGGCAAAAATGTGGCTTCAGTAACTGAATGCATGGCACCGATACCTGTCCTTCTTTCCGGGACCCACCGGGAGGAGTTGTCGTTTCTCATTCTCCCAAATTCTTCCTCCCCGGTGGTCCTAGGGTATCCATGGCTCCAGAGGCATAACCCCATAATTAATTTGGCACAGAATTCAATTTCCTCCTGGAGTCCACATTGTTTGGCATCTTGTCTGAGTTCGGCTGAGTGTTCGCCATCCTTATCCATCTCTTCCCCTCCGGCAGAGCCGCTGGACCTCACCCTCGTACCCGAGGTCTATCATGACCTTTGGGAGGTTCTTAGCAAGTCGAGCGCACTCTCTTTACCACCTCATCGCTCGTACACCTGTGCTATAGACCTCCTCCTGGGTGCACGGCTGCTGTCCAGCCGGCTTTATAGTATTTCTGGCCTGGAGAGGGAAGTGATGAAGAGATATATAAAGGATTCGCTGAACGCCGACCTCATTCGGCCTTCCTCGGCTCCTCTTGGGGCAGGTTTTTTCTTTGTCGGTAAGAAGGACTGATCTCTGTGTCCGTGCATTGATTACCGGGAGCTTAATTCCATTACAGTTAAAGACAAATACCCTCTGCCTCTGAAAAACTCCGCATTTGAGCTCCTTCAGCGCGCACAGATGTTTACCAAACTCGACCTACGCAATACGTATCATTTAGTCTGGATTTGCAAGGGGATGAGTGGAAGACGGCTTTTTAAACTCACCTGGGGCAGTTTGAGTACCTGGTTATGCCTTTTGGTTTTACTAACACTCCTGTCGTTTTCCAACGACTCATTAACGACATCCTCCATGATGTGGTCAATCAATTCATTTTTGTCTATTTAGACAATATTCTCATTTTTTTCCACACACCAGAGGAACAGTAGGTCCATATCAGAGCCGTGTTACAATGGCTTCTGGAAAACCAACTGTTTGTGAAGGCTGAAAAGTGCAAGTTTTCCACCTGCTCCAATTCCTTCCTGGGATTTATTGTGGTGGAGTTGGAACTAAGAGCTGATCCGGCCAAGGTGAAGGCTGTGCTAGACTGGCCTCCACCCAACTCCCTCAAGGATCTCCAGCGCTTCTTGGGGTTTGTGAATTTTTATTGCAGGTTCATCAGGAACTATAGTGGGGTCGCACAGCCTCTCATGCAGCTGACCTCTGTAAATGTCCCATTTCTTTGGTCCAAGGCAGCCAAACAGGTTTTTTCCAAATTAAAGAGCTTGATCTCATTACAGAACTGTGTGGAGGAATCTGATCAGACCTAAATGAAACAGTCATTGTCGCCCCCAACAGACTGCTATGATAATGATGATGATCTCTAATACACCCATCTTGGCCCAGGTCGACCCTCAGCTCAAGTTCACCCTTGAGGTGGCTGCGTCTGGCTCGGGGGTGTGCCCTGTCCTCTCACAGCGCTCGGCCTCTGACCAGAAGCTCCACCCGGCTGGGGCAGCTCACCCCAGCCGAGAGGAATTACGATGTAGGGGACCGGGAGCTCCTAGCCATTAAATTGGCTCTTGAAGAGTGGAGGCATTGGTTGGAGGGGGCTATCCATCCCATAGTCATGTGGACCAACCATAAAAATCTAGAATACCTCCAGTCAGCCCGCCGACTCAACACCAAGCAGGCCTGCTGGGCCCAATTTTTCCTTAGATTTAATTTCACCATCACCTATAGGCCTGGTTCATGCAGTGTTAAAACAGATGCTCTATCCCGGCAATTTAGCCTAGATCATCCAGCCCCCCCCCCCCCGACCCTTCCCCAGCCTGCTGTTCCACCTTCGAGCGTCCTGGGAGCCCTTACCTGGCAGATCAAGCAGAGGGTACGACAGGCCTAGTCGCTGGAGCCCGAACCGGCGGGAGGGTCTGATAATCATCTGCTTGTTCCAGCCGCCCTCCGCAGCGATGTCATCCAGTGGGGCCACTCCAGTCACTTCGCCTGTCATCCAGGAGTGTTCCACACTACGGGCCTCATCTGACGAGTGTTCTGGTGGCCCACCCTGCGGAGGGACATGCAAGAGTACATAAAAGTATGTCAGACCTGTGCCCGCAATAAATCCAACTCCTCACCTCCTGCTGGCTTGCTGCATCCCTTACCTGTTCCCGGCCAACCATGGTCCCATATTGCCTTAGACTTTGTGACCGGACTCCCCCCTTCTCAAGGCAAGACTGTAATTCTCACCAGTGTCAACTGTTTTTCCAAGGAAATTCTTCTTGTAGCCCTCCCCAAATTACCCACCGCTTTTGAAATTGCTGACCTCCTCACTTCACATGTTATCCACCTCCACGACATTCCTTTGGACATTGTGTCTGACCAAGGTTGACAGTTCACCTTAATGGTTTGGAAATCCTTTTGCCGATAGCTTGGGACAACTGTCAGCCTCACGTCTGGTTACCACTCCCAGAGCAACAGGAAGGCTGAGCATACCAACCAGTCCCTGGAGGCTGCTCTCAGATGTGTGGAAGCCGAGAACCTTTCCACATGGAGCACGCATCTGGTCTGGGTGGAAAATGCTCAAAACTCAGCTGTCTCCACTGCCACTGCACTCACTCTATTTGAGGCCTCTGTGGGGTACATTCCCCTCCTGTTGCCCATAGTGGAGAGGGAGGTTGCAGTGCTGTCTGTGGGAGCTAACGCACGCTGCTGCCGCTGACTCTGGAAAGCCACCTGAGCCGCCCTCCTCCACTCTACAGAGTGCAACCGCCGATATACAGACCATAAGTGGGTCCCGGCTCCCAAGTACAAGGTCGGGCATGGTGTCTGGTTATCGGCAGACCAAATACCATTGAAAACAGACGCCAAGAAATTGTCACCCCGCTTCTTGGGCCCAAATTCTATTACCAAAATCATCAATGATGCCACAGTCTGCCTACAGCTCCCACAGGCTCTCCGCATCCATCCAACATTCCACATTTCAGGTATCAAGCTGCTCTCTGCCAGTCTTCTCTGTACCCCCCAAGCCACCCCCTCCTCCTCGGGTCCTCAACAGCCAGACCACCTACACCATCCAGAGAATTCTGGACGTTCGCTGTCAGGGCTGGAACCTCCAGTATTTGGTTCAGTGGAAGGGCTACGGCCCAGAAGAAAGATCATGGATCCCCAAGTCCTACTTTCATGACAAGAGGATGGTTCAAGCCCCCCACCAAGCCCATCCAGAGAAGCCCAGTGGACCGCCAGGAGGCGCCCCTTAAGGGGGGGGGGCACTGTCATGTTCAGGTGAGCGCACGCCCCCTCCTTCCAGAGAAAAATTTCCCCGACCTCACAGGCAATCACTATACCTGCTTGATTGGATGCACCTGCCACTTCTGTCTTGCCAGCGCATAAAGGACCACCAAGCAGAGACTTCAGCACTGGCTCATTGGGTATACTGTCTCAGAAAGTTGTAAGCGAGTTTAAAGTCTTAGTTGAGGATAACCTAATTAATTCCTCTTCTTTCTCCTTTTCTCAGGTTGCTGCCATTTGTGTGGTGCATCTTCGGGGATTGTTGTGCGCTCACCTGCCCCATCATCCTCATCCCGCTTCAGCAACCTGTCTCCACCTGGTCAGACACCACCCAGCTCCTTCTCTACCTGTTTCCTGCCAGTGTCATCCCACCGGTTCGTCTGTTACTGCTGGGTCTTCCTCTGTCGTGTTCTCTGTTCAGCTCACGTAAGTGGCAATTTGACAATCCCCTTCCATAGCCGCCTTCCTTAACTAATTTGCGCTCATCTCTCCCCACAGGCTTAGTCTTCCTCTGACAAGTGACGCTTTCCATAACTGTGCTTTCTATTTTTGAAATTAATAAACTGTTTAAATGCCATTTCTCTGTGTCATGAGTGTTTTCTCTGGTGTGGTTCCCTGCACGTGAGCTGATCATCCTATCAATATGACACTCCCCTTATGGGTTACGTTTTCCTCTTGTAATTTTGATATTAAGTATTTCATTCCTTGTATTTATCTCATCTTTGCCTTTTTGTTTGTTTCTTTCTGTTAGTAGTATCTGGTTTGTGTCTCATTTTGTATTCAGTTCACATCTTAGTCAGTTACTGCTCGCCCTATCCTTATGTGCTTTTGTTGTGACAGCCACTTCTGCCTACTTCCCATTTTGGTTCAAGTTCATTGGCTGTCACAGCTGACAGCTGTCAGTAATTAGGTCAACTTCCTCGCTCATGTCACCCGCACCTGTTGTTCATCTGTGTATCATCTGTTCCTATTTAAGCCCCGCTGCAATGCAGTCTGATTGCAGTGGCATACTGTGTATTCTGACAGGTATCCCAGTCAGTCCTCCTCTTGCAGATGAGCTCCATCCCGCTCTCTTTTTGTTTTTCCTCCCAGTGTTTCTGCATGCCTCAACCTGGGTATGGCCAGGCTGTCCTCCTGCTTTTTCCCACCGACGGGAGCCCCACGCTGTTCCTCCTGTTATCCTGCCTTCTTGTGTAAGTGTAGTGTTTTTGTGTACTTAGTGTTTTGTCCTCATTAAATATGCATACTCACAGCATGCGTTTGGTGTTGTCAATCTGCCCTTGCCAGGGCAGTTTATGACAAGAATCCCCAGAGCAAAGGGTTCCTATTTTGTTTTCTTCTGAGCAAGAAGCTCTTACTTTGTTTTCTTCAGAGCAAGAGATCCCTATATTATTTTATCCAGGGCAAAGAGTTCCCATGTTGCTTTTGCCTGAGTTTAAAACTACAATTTTGTCATTATTTTCTGAGGTTAAAGTTCCTATGTTATCATTAACCCCTAAGCTTAAAGTTTCTGTGTTGTTTCCAGTGCATAAAGCTCCTATGTTGCCACCAGAGCAAGAAGCTCTGGTGATGATTAAAACTGCTCTGTTGTTATCTCTGGAGCAAGAAGCTCCTTTGTGGTCTCCACTGCAAAAGGCTTTTTTGTGATGTCCAGAGCCAAAAGCTCCTATGTTGTCTCCAGAGGAAGAGACTCCCATGCCATCTCCTGAATTAGGAGGTTCTACGTCATTTTCTCCTAAGTTTGGAGGTTCTGTGTGGTCATTTCCTGAGGATAAAGTGTCTATGTTATCATCTTCAGAGTTTAAGGGTTCCATGTTATCATCTTTGGAGTTTAACTGTTCCATATTGTCATCATCTCCAGAGTTTAAGGGTCCCATATTGTCTTCATTTCCAGAGTTTAAAGGTTCCATGTTGTCACCTCCTGAGTTTAAGATGTCCATGTTTTCAGCTCCAGAGTTTAAGATTTCCATGTTGTCATCTCCAGAGCTTAAGATTTCAATGTCATTATCTCCTGAGTGTGATGCTTCTGTGTTGTTATCCACTGTGCAAAAGGCTCCTATGCTATTGGCCGTGTTAAAGGTTCCTAAGCTGAACACCATGACCTAGCGTGTTTGCAAACATTTCCCTTCATGACTAACTAATCCAATCCATGAAGGACAGACACAACCACAGCCCCAACATACATATCCTGATGCTGTTGGTGCTGGTGCTGCTGCCTTTGCAGCAGCCTTCCTCTTTGCTTTCTTTGTGCTGGCTTTGGCTTTCAGCTTTATCATCCCTGCTCAGAGTGCCTGACAGCACATGGGCTTCCAATTGCCTCGATCTGCAGCAAGTGGATCCCAGTTGTTGGCTGGCAGACCAGTCGGAGGCATGTCTCTCTTGCTGACATCCCTGAAGCGTAGCTTAGGTCTACCAACTGACCTTGACCCAAATTCCAGGTCCCCGTACAAGAGGTCCTTAGGTATTTGACCATCTTCCATTCGGCGGACATGGCCTAACCACATCAGTCTACATTGTCTGAGGAGGGTGTACATCTAGGGAATACCTGTTCTTTCAAGTACAGCATTGTTGGAGACCTTATCCCTCCATGAAATGGCCAGGATGCGGCGATGGCATCTCATGTGGAAGGTGTGCAAGCGCTTCTCCTGCCCAGCATAGGTGGTCCAGGACTCGCTGTCGTAAAGTAAGGTGCTCACGATGCAGGCACTATAGACAGCAATCTTAGTTTGGGTAGTAAGTTTCTTGTTCTCCCACACTTGAACAGAAAGCTTGGCCATGTTGGTTACAGTCTTTCCGATTCTCTTTCCGAGCTCCACATCAAGACAGGCATTATCAGAGGTGGTAGAGCCAAGATAGGTAAACTGTGAGACAACATCCAGGGTGTAGTCTTTGATGGTTAGAGTAAGCGTAGCTTCAGAGCCTTGGCACATGACTTTCATCTTCTTCAGGCTAATGCTAAGTCTGAAAGTCTCACATGCATTGGAGATCCGGTCGAGGAGGTTTTGGAGCTGTTCTTCACTGTGTGCGACAAGGGCAGCATCATCAGGGAAGAGAAAATCACGCAGCATTACTTTGCAAACTTTGGTCTTTGCTCAAAGGTATGAGGGTTGAAGAGTTTCCCGTCAGATTGAGTACATAGCAGGATGCCTTCATCAGCTGACCTGAATGCATGTTTCAGGAGGACAGAAAAGAAGATGTTGAAGAGTGCTGGAGCTAGTACACAGCCTTGTTTCACGCCGCTGTTTATGTCAAATGCCTCAGACATGCTTTCATCATATTGCACAGTGCCCCGTGTCCAATCATGAAATGAAACTGATAAAGCTCAGGAGTTTTGGAGGGCAACCAATTAATGGCAGGATCTTGAAAAGGCCATTTCTACTGACCAAGTCAAAAGCCTTTGCTAGCTTGATAAATGGATGAAAAGGGGCTGTTGTTGCTCTTGGCACTTTTCCTGGAGTTGCCTCAATGAGAAGATCATATCCACTGTCAACCGTTTGGAGTGGAAACCACATTGGGATTCAGGATACACTCTCTCAGCGAGCTGTTGTAAGTGATGTAGTCAGTCCCTCCAGGATTTTGCGATGTTGCGATTGCACCAATTCACACAAAATCAGCCAATGAGCGCAACCATTGCACAACCTTGCAACTTTATCCAATCACCGCAACTTTCCCACAATTTTGGCCAATCCTCGTCAACTTCTGCAAATTTCACCAATCAAATTTGTCTCCAACATGCTGAAACGCTCAGTCTAACCAATCAAATGCATTGCTGCACTGCGTTCACTTCTGTGTTTACAGTGAGTAGTGAGTTTATAGTTTACAGTGAGTAACGGAACACATCAGCAAACAGAGTGTGTGATTTAAAAAAAACACTCACCTGTGAGGTTTTCAACACCGTCCCTTCGTCCATCTCCCCCACCCTGCTCGTGGATGCCTCGCCACATCTCTGTCCTGACCACGTGTACGAAGCGCTGGGTGTGTGTTGAAAAACATGCACCTGTCCAAAAGCACCTCGTTGCGGGAGCACATGTGAGGAGAGTACACTACACTACAGCGAGTGTTTGAACAAGTTATACATATTTAGAGGTAAAATCATTACTACATCTGGTCAATGAGCTTTAAAACTGTTGACCTCCGGTGTGGACGGACAAACTTACCCTCCCACCCCTTGCCGTCCCGCTGTAAATGAAAGGTGTGTGCCCGACATGCAGCAAACAGGCAGGAAAGAAAGAGAATATTCTCTGTATTTATTTTTTTTCCAGAAAAACACAGACTCCAATAGCCAATACAGAGCCATAGAATAATTTATTTTTTCCTCTCCGCTCGGTACGGAGTGGTTGGGAACTGTAGGGAGTTTTCAAATAAAGGTACTGCTGTGGAGCCCATAATTATAACCTGTGACTCACATGTGGCTGGCTGAATTCAGCCAAGAGAGACTTTGAGCTAGCCATGTGTATTGACTTCACACCTCAAGAGGAAGATGTGTCTGCACCCCCTGGGGACTCAGGAGAGAGGAGAAGATTACCCGGCCTGACCTTTGGGGGTCAGAGAGGAGAACAGAAGGACTCTGGGTGTTCTATTACAGATGAGAGGATGTAACTGAGTATTGTGACTTTTGTGTGATGTATTGTTAGAGATGAGTGTATAAATGTATGTGTGTGACTGCGTCCTGTCTCTTTTCACTCCAATCGAGAGAGGACGTAGGATGGATGAGAATTAAAGCAGATTCTGGAAAATTATCCAGTCTCCTCAATTCTTGACTCCTACAATTGGTGACCTACGCATGAATCTGAGCACGCCGAGGCTGGAGGACAGCCTCGTGATCGATATGGAAGAGCTGGGAGACAGCCTCTCAGACCCGGATTCACTAGGGAATGCCAGCAGGGGCACAAGACTGAATAAGCTCCCCGAGTTCTGGCAAAACGACCCGCACTCGTGGTTCCAGCACGTGGAGTCGCGGTTCCTGCTCGGGGGAGTTTCAGCGGATGACATTAAATTCCATAATGTCATCGCGACGCTCGACAGCCGCACAGCTCTGTGTGTGCGGAGCCTGGTGCAGCAATCACCCGCTGCCGGCAAATACGACGCGCTGAAAGCCACCCTCATCAGGAGCTTCGTGCCGTCGGCGGAGGCAAGAGCCAGGCAGCTACTGGACCTGCGCGACAGAGGTGGACGCAGGCCGACTGTCCTCATGGAGGACATGCTACAGATGATTGGGACGGACAACGACGCGTTCCTTTTCAAACATATTTTCCTGAGAACCCTCCCAGCGCACACGAGAGGTTCCCTGTCCAGCAGATGGTGTGTGAACCAGCAGGACTTCCGCGAGCTGGCCCAGGAGGCGGAGCGGCTCCTCAACGCCTGCGACGAGCAAGAGACCTCCGTGGCAGCGGTAGACCTCGGCACGACGGCCGGGGGCAGGGTGGAGCCAGAGGCAGCAGATCCCACCCCAGCGACGATGGCGGCAACGAGATCCCGAGCCAGGGGGCATGACAACCCCTGCTATTACTACCGTCGCTTCACCGAGAAGGCGCACAGATGCATCCCGCCGTGCAGTTTCAAAAGGCGGGGAAACAACCGGGCCGGGAGTCGTTAGCAGCTTCCACTCTCGGCGAATGGACCAAGCTGCTTTATTTGACAGATGCGGGCTCTGGGCGGCAATTCCTCATGGACACCGGAGCCCAGAGGAGCTTCATCACTGCAACTTATGCAGATCGGGTGGCTGGACCCCGCGGAGACGGAGCAACAGCGGCCAACGGCTCCAGCATCAAGACTTACGGAGAGAGAACCTTGTCTCTGTCCTTCCACGGCCGCGCTTACGAGTGGACCTTCATCGTAGCGGCAGTGAGCTTCAATATATTAGGTGCTGATTTTCTGTGTTCACATGGGTTGTTAGTTGATCTGGCCAACAAACGCCTAGTAAATGCACTCTCTTTCTGTTCTATCCCTTGTGCAGCTCGGGTGTGCCCGCCGCCAGTACAGACCAACGTCGCCGCAGCAGGTGGTAAGTTTCACACCCTTCTACACCAGTTTCCAGCACTCACAGTTCCCACTTTTTCAGCTAAGGTGGCGAAACATGGGGTGGAGCACTTCATAACCACGAGTGGCCCACCAGTTTTTGCTAAAGCTCAGCGCTTGGATGCAGCTAAGCTCTCCGTGGCACAGGAGGAGTTCGCCAACCTGGAAAGGTTGGGCATAATTCGCCGCTCGAAGTCCGCTTGGGCTTCCCCCCTGCATATGGTGCCTAAAGCTGACGGCTCGTGGAGACCTTGCGGTGATTATCGCAGGTTGAACAATGCCACAGCTCAGGATCGCTACCCGATTCCGCATATCCAGGATTTCTCAGTGCACCTGGCAAAAGCGCACATTTTTTCTAAAATAGACCTGGTCCGCGGTTATCATCAGGTCCCGGTTCGACCAGAGGATATTCCCAAAACAGCGGTAATAACCCCGTTCGGACTTTTTGAGTTTTTACGCATGCCTTTTGGCCTTAAAGGCGCCGCGCAAACCTTTCAACGGGTGATGGACGCAGTGCTGCGCGACCTTCCGTTTGTTTTTGTCTACTTGGACGATATTTTAGTAGCCAGCGCCTCAGAGGAGGAACACGAGAAACACCTCACTACAGTTTTTCAAAAGTTGGAAGCACACGGGTTGATAATCAACCCGGCCAAGTGCCAGTTTGGCGCAGCGCAAATTGATTTTCTGGGGCACCGTGTCTCACCAGAGGGAGCAGTTCCTCTGCCGGCAAAATTGCGCACGGTGGCTGAGTTTCCCCAGCCACAGACACTGAAAGCGTTGCAGGAATTTTGGGGGATGGTGAATTTTTATAACCGTTTCATACCCCACGCAGCACAACTCATGCAGCCGTTATACACCGCGCTTAAAAAACAGAAGCCTGCCAGTGTGATCGAGTGGTCCCTGGAGCGGGAGTGCGCGTTCACAGCGGTAAAAAAAGCACTCGCTGACGCAGCACTGCTGGCGCACCCAGACCCGGCAGCTCGCATAGCGCTAACCACAGACGCGTCAGAGGTAGCGATAGGGGCCGTGGTAGAGCAGCAGGTCGCCGGAGTTTGGCAACCTCTCGCCTTTTTCAGCAGGTCCCTGCGCGAGCCCGAGTGGAAATACAGCGCATTTGACAGGGAATTCCTGGCGCTCCACTTAGCCATTCGACATTTCCAGTTCTGGTTGGAAGGGCGGCATTTCACCGCGTTTGTCGACCACAAACTGCTCACTTTTGCGATGTCCAAAACTTCAGAACCGTGGTCAGGGCGACAGCAGAGACAGCTGGCCGCAATTTCTGAATTTACCGCCGATATTCAGCACGTAGCCGGTAAAATCAATGTGGTGGCAGACTGTCTGTCACGCGCAGTAACAGCACCCGTCCGCGGGGAAACGGATTGCGCGGCCGCTTACCCAGAGCGCGGTAACAGCGCGGACACGCGCGTGGCCCCGGTGCATGTGGGAATAGATTATGCAGCCATGGCGGCGGAGCAGAGCGAGGACGCGGACGTGCGCGCGCTCCTGTCTGGACCAACAGGGTTAAGCCTGGAACGCAAAAATCTACAAACCGGTTTCCCCCCGCTTATCTGCGATGTATCCACAGGGCGACCGCGCCCAGTGGTGCCAGCCGCGTGGTGCCGTTGCGTTTTGGACGCTGTGCACTCCCTAGCGCACCCAGGGGTGCGCGCTTCGGTGAAAATGGTGGCAGAGAAGTTTGTTTGACCGAGCCTGCGCAAGCACGTGAAAGAGTGGGCTAAGACCTGCATGGCTTGCCAGCGGGCTAAAATTCACAGGCACACTAAAGCGCCCTTAGAACCGTTCCACATTCCGGCTAAAAGGTTCGATCACGTGCACGTGGACCTCGTGGGCCCCCTGCCCACATCGCAAGGGTTCACGCACCTCTTGACGATGGTAGACCAAACCACTCGCTGGCCGGAAGTTGTCCCGTTAAGATCGACCACAGCAGCAGAGGTGGCACGCGCTTTTTTAACAGCCTGGGTAGAGCGGTTCGGGGTCCCATCAGATATTACGTCTGATAGGGGACCTCAATTTGCGTCGGAACTGTGGTCAGCAGCGGCCAGCGGCTTAGGAGCGGCGGTACATCGCACGACCGCTTATCATGCCCAGGCCAACAGTTTATGTGAGCGTTTTCACAGGTCTTTGAAGGCAGCCCACAGAGCGTCACTGACGGACACAGATTGGGTAAACAAACTACCAGGGGTTTTATTGGGGTTGCGTTCGGCACCCAAAGAGGATCTAGATGCCTCACCAGCAGAATTGGTCTTTGCACAACCGCTCAGGCTGCCAGGCGAGTTTTTACCCGACCACATGGCACCAGGGCCCTCCCCGATCCGGGGGTCTCTGAGTAACACTGGAGCAGAAATGCTCCCGGGCCCCGCTCATCACTCTTTCCCGTGTGTGTTCGTGCCCCAGGCTTTACGTGACGCAGAGTTTGTTTTTGTCAGGCACGATGCGCAGCGGCATAGCCTCCGCCCACCTTATGACGGTCCATTTCGAGTGCTGGAAACCGGGGAGAAATATTTTGTGCTAGATTTGGGGGGCAGGAGGGAGACGATCAGTATTGATAGATTAAAACCTGCTTTTGTGTTGCATAACGAGTCTGTACGGCCGGCGGGCGCGCCTCGACGCGGCAGGCATCCGAAGGGGCGGCCCCGGGACCCCCCACGGGGGGCAAATAACCCTTCTCCCCCTCACTCCACAGATGCACAGCAGGACGGCCCAACACAGAGCAGGAGACCTGCATACAGCAGATTCGGGAGAAGATTGAAACCTAAGCTGCAGGCAGAATGATGTGTTTTTTTGGTCAGGTTGTTTAGGTTGCTGTGAGATTCTGTTGGGGGGGTGATGTGCTGTATGACTGTTGTATGACTGTATGTGGGTGCCCAGTCTTTCGCGTGGAAGGGGGAAGTGATGTGGAGCCCATAATTATAACCTATGTGACTCACATGTGGCTGGCTGAATTCAGCCAAGAGAGACTTTGAGCTAGCCATGTGTATTGGCTTCACACCTCAAGAGGAAGATGTGTCTGCGCCCCCTGGGGACTCAGGAGAGAGGAGAAGATTACCCGGCCTGACCTTTGGGGGTCAGAGAGGAGAACAGAAGGACTCTGGGTGTTCTATTACAGATGAGAGGATGTAACTGAGTATTGTGACTTTTGTGTGTGATGTATTGTTAGAGATGAGTGTATAAATGTATGTGTGTGACTGTGTCCTGTCTCTTTTCATTCCGATCGAGAGAGGACGTAGGATGGATGAGAATTAAAGCAGATTCTGGAAAATTATCCAGTCTCCTCAATTCTTGACACCTACACTGCCAATAATATCCAAATATCTACTCTTAAACATGCATTCAATGCAATTTAGCTGTTGTAACAGATATTGTGTTAATGTTTGTATTTGCTGTTGCACAAGAGATTTTCTGGGTAGCAGAAGTGTCTGTTTAATTTACAAATCACTGTAATAGGAAATGTTTGACAGTCCTGTGCTTTTCTTGTATTGTTATACACAGGTACATCTCAAAAAATTAGAATATCATGAAAAAGTTCATGAAAATGTCAAGAATTTCAAGAATGTCAAAAATATCATGAAAATGTTTTGTCACTCATTTCAGAAAGTGAAACCCATATATTATATAGATTCATTACACAGAGAGTGATATATTTCAAGTGTTTATTTTAATTTTGATGATTATGGCTTACAGCCCATGAAAACCCCAAATTCAGTTTCTCAAAAAATTAGAATATTAAAATAATTAATATTAATTAATTTAATTAATATTAAAATTAATTTAAAAAAATATTTTTTATCATGAGAATCTTTTACATGGGTCCGCCCTCCAGTGGGTTCACCACCTGCAGGAGGGATCATGGGGGTCCGGTGCTATGTGGATTAGGTGGCGGTCAAAGGCGGAGACCTTGGCGGACTGATCCCAAGCTTTCTAAACTGGCTTTTGGTACGTGGAATGTCACCTCTCTGGTGGAGAAGGAGCCTGAGCTGGTGTACGAGGTTGAGCGATACCGGCTAGATATAGTCGGCCTCACCTCAACACACAGCTCCGGTTCCGGAACCAGTCTCCTGGAGAGGGGCTGGAGCTTGGCCTTTTCTGGAGTTGCCCCGGGCGAGAGGCGACGAGCAGGGGTGGGTATTCTTGTATCGCCCCACCTTGCTGCCTCTATATTGGAGTTTTCCCCGGTGGACGAAAGGGTTGCTTCCCTGTGCCTTCGGGTTGGGAAACGGGTCCTGACCATCATTTGTGCCTATGTACCAAATGATGTTTCAGAGTACCCACCCTTTTTGGAGTCTGTGACTGGGGTGCTGGAGGGTGCTCCTCCTGGAGACTCCATTGTCCTACTGGGGGACTTCAATGCACACGTGGGCAATGACAGTGAAACCTGGAGGGGGGTGATTGGGAGGAACGGCCTGCCCGATCTGAACCCGAGTGGTGTTCAGTTATTGGACTTCTGTGCTAACCACAGTCTGTCCATAACGAACACCATGTTCAAGCATAAGGGTGTCCATATGTGCACCTGGCACCAGGACACCCTAGGTCGCAGGTCGATGATCGATTTTGTTATCGTATCATCAGACCTGCGACCGTATGTCTTGGACACCCGAGTAAAGAGAGGTGCAGAGCTGTCAACTGATCACCACCTGGTGGTGAGTTGGATCCGATGGCAGGGGAGGAAGCCATTCAGACCTGGTAGAACCAAACGTATAGTGAGGGTGTGCTGGGAGCGTCTGGCTGAGGCCCCTGTCCGGGAGGTCTTCAACTCCCACCTCCGGAAGAACTTCAACCACATTCCGAGGGAGTCTGGAGACATGGAGTCTGAATGGGCCATGTTCTCCACCTCTGTTGTTGAAGCGGCGGCCCAGAGCTGCGGCTGCAAGGTGGTCGGTGCATCTCGTGGTGGCAACCCCCGAACCAAGTGGTGGACACCAGTGGTGAGGGGGGCCATTAAGCTGAAGAAGGAGTCCCATCAAGCTTGGTTGGCTTGTGGGACTCCCGAAGCAGCTGAGGTGTACCGGCAGGCCAAGCGGAGTGCAGCTCGGGTGGTTGCTGAAGCAAAAACCCGGGTATGGTAGGAGTTCGGTGAGGCCATGGAACAAGACTTTCGGTCGGCTTCAAAGAGATTCTGGCAAACTGTTCGGCGGCTCAGGAGGGGAAAGCAGCTGCCCGTCCACACTGTGTATGGTGCGGATGGGACACTGTTGACTTCGGCTGGGGATATCGTCGGGCGGTGGAAGGAATACTTCAAGGATCTCCTCAATCCCACTGATACGCCTTCCACAGAGGAAGCAGGGTTTGGGGACGAGGGGGATGACTCGCCTATCACAGGGGCTGAGGTCGCCAAGGTGGTTAAAAATCTCCTTGGTGGCCGGGCCCCGGGGGTGGACGAGATTCGCCCCGAGTACCTCAAGGCCCTGGATGTTGTTGGGTTGTCATGGGTGACATGCCTCTGCAACATTGCGTGGAGGTCGGGGGCAGTGCCTTTGACATGGCAAACCGGGGTGGTGGTTCTTCTCTTCAAAAAAGGGGACCGGAGGGTGTGCTCCAACTTTAGAGGGATCACACTCCTCAGCCTCCCTGGGAAGGTCTATGCCAAGGTACTGGAGAGGAGAGTCCGGCCGTTGATCGAACCTCGGATTCAGGAGGAGCAATGTGTTTTTTGTCCTGGCCGAGGCACATCGGACCAGCTCTTTACCCTCTCGAGAATTCTCGAGGGTTCGTGGGAGTTTGCCCAAACAGTTTACATGTGTTTTGTGGACTTGGAGAAGGCATTTGACCGCGTCCCTCGTGGATTTTTGTGGGGGGTGCTTCGGGAGTATGGGGTATCGGGCTTGTTGTTACGAGCTATTCGGTCTCTGTACGACCGTTGTGAGAGTTTAGTTCATATTGCCAACACTCGGTCGGAGTCATTCCCAGTGACAGTTGGACTCCGCCAGGGCTGCCCTTTGTCACCAATCCTGTTCATAATTTTTATGGACAGGATTTCTAGGCGCAGCCAGGGAATGGAGGGTGTCATGCTTGGTGACCACAGGATCTCATCTCTGTTGTTTGCAGATGATGTTGTCCTGTTGGCTTCATCCAGCAATGACCTACAGCTCTTGCTGGGACAGCTTGCCGCTGAGTGTGAAGCGGCTGGGATGAGAATCAGCACCTCCAAGTCCAAGTCCTTTTTCCTCAGCCGGAAAAAGGTGGATTGTCCTCTCCGGGTTGGGGACAGGCTCCTGCCCCAAGTGGAGGAGTTTAAGTATCTTGGGGTCTTATGCACGAGTGAGGGGAAAATGGAGCGAGAGATCGACAGACGGATTGGAGCAGCATCTGCAGTGATGCGGACATTGTACCGGTCTGTTGTGGTGAAGAGGGAGCTTAGTTCTAAGGCAAAGCTGTCGATTTACCAGTCAATCTACGTTCCTACTCTCACATATGGTCACGAGCTTTGGGTAATGACCGAAAGAACGAGATCGCGGATACAAGCGGCTGAAATGAGCTTTCTCCATAGGATTGCTGGACTCACCCTCAGAGATAGGGTGAGGAGCTCAGTCATCCGGGAGAGGCTCAGAGTAGAACCGCTGCTCCTCCACATTGAAAGGAGTCAGTTGAGGTGGTATGGGCATCTGATTAGGATGCCTCCTGGACGCCTCCCACTTGAGGTGTTTCAGGCACGTCCCACTGGGAGGAGACCCCGGGGCAGACCCAGGACTCGGTGGAGAGACTATGTCTCCCAGCTGGTCTGGGAACGCCTTGGTATCCCCTCTGAAGAGCTAGAGCAGGTGGCTGGGGAGAGGGAAGTCTGGGCTTCTCTGCTTGAACTGCTGCCTCCGCGACCCGGACCTCCGGAAAAGCGGTAGAAGATGGATGAATGGATGGAAATATTTTTTTTTAATACAAATGTTGGCTGACTGAAAAGTATGTCCATGTACCACTCAATACTTGGTCGGGGCTCCTTTTGGATTAATTACTGTATCAGTGTGGCGTGGCATGGAGGTGATCAGCCTGTGGCACTGCTGAGGTGTTATGAAGGTCCAGGTTGCTTTGATAGTGACCTTCAGCTCATCTGCATTGTTGGGTCTGGTGTCTCTCATCTTCCTCTTGACAATCCTCCATAGATTCTCTATGGGGTTTAGGTCAGGAGAGTTTGCTGGCCAATCAAACACAGTGATGCCATGGTCATTAAACCAGGTTTTGATACTTTTGGCAGTGTGTGTGTGTGTGTGTGTGTGGGGGGGGGGGGGTGCCAAGTCCTGCTGGAAAATGAAATCAGCTTCTCCATAAAGCTTGTCAGCAGAGGGAAGCATGAAGTGCTCTTCTGGTGACACCAGCACACTGTGGATGGACATTATCTCACACCAGAAGCAGACAGAGGGGCTGAACAATGGACTGAGGGGGGGTAGCACCCCACAGGAGTAATTACACCAGACTCTAAGGCGCCTTCGCCCCCTGCTGCTCTAGACTACAGCACAGGGAGGCGAATGTATATTAGGAAGGTAACATGTTATGATAATCGCGCCACACATTGCCTTTGTGTAACCCCATGTAATATGCACCAGCCCAGCTCTCTATGCATGAGATTAAAGCTATATAAGCGGAATGCAGAGGGAGCTGGGGATTCTCTTCTACATGACGGCCCCAGCGTCCACGCTGGGGTCACAGGCCTGTACATATGATAGAGGGTTTAACAAAGAATCTGTGTCGACCTACACTCGTGCCTCGTTTCCACATCCTTCTCTTACACCCTCTACACTCTACAATTTCCTGGTAGACAACTGCTGTGACTTTGGTCTTGATAAAACACATTGGATTAACACCAGCAGATGACCACTGTTCAGATAAAAGTAAATTTTGCATTTCATTTGGAAATCAAAGTCCCAGAGTCTGGAGAAAGAGTGGAGAGGCACAGAATCTAAGTTGCTTGAGGTTTAGTGTGAAGTTTCCACAGTCAGTGATGATTTGAGGAACCATGTCATCTGCTGGTGTTGGGCTGGGTTTGGTGTTTTATCAAGACCAAAGTCAGCGCAGTCGTCTAACAGGAAATTTTAGAGCACTTCATGCTTCCCTGTGCTAACAAGCTTTATGGAGAAACTGATTTCATTTTCCAGCAGGACTTGGCACCCCCCCAAACACACACTGCCAAAAGTATCAAAACCTGGTTTAATGACCATGGCATCACTGTGTTTGATTGGCCAGCAAACTCTCCTGACCTAAACCCCATAGAGAATCTATGGAGGATTGTCAAGAGGAAGATGAGAGACACCAGACCCAACAATGCAGGCGAGCTGAAGGTCACTATCAAAGCAACCTGGACCTTCATAACACCTCAGCAGTGCCACAGGCTGATCACCTCCATGCCACGCCACACTGATACAGTAATTAATCCAAACGGAGCCCCAACCAAGTATTGAGTGGTACATGGACATACTTTTCAGTCGGCCAACATTTCTATTAAAAAAACTATTTTTTTAAAATTAATTTTATGTAATATTCTAATTTTCTGAGAAACTGAATTTGGGGTTTTCATGGGCTGTAAGCCATAATCATCAAAATTAAAATAAACACTTATATCACTTTCTGTGTAATGAGTCTATATAAAATATGGGTTTCACTTTCTGAAATGTGTGAGGAAAAATGTTGAACTTTTTCATGATATTCTAATTTTTTGAGATGTACCTGTAGAATATCACTGCAGTAAACTGGAAAAAAGCATTTGCTTTAAAATTTGGAATTCTTCCCACAACTTGTAGTGCAAAAAACACTAAAAATACTGTAACTTTTATCACAACGTTTTATAAAAGCTTCCGCAAATTCAGGCTTTTTGGCCCGCAACAATCATAAAAATGTCCCGCAACATCCTGGAGGGACTGATGTAGCGCTACTCGGGCAAACAGCTTTCCAGCAACGCATAGTAGTGAGATGCCTCGATAGTTATTGCGGTCGCTGCGGTCACCCTTGTTCTTGTACCCTTGTTCTTGTACAGACCCTTGATTCTTAAGTGAGAGTGTCGCAGTTCACTTGTCAGTCTGTTTCCAGGCTTAAGTCCTGCTCACCCCAGCAAGACAGGTGGACGTTGGCGGGAAAGCACCTTATTGTCTAGGGGCTGCCCAGTTTAAGCAGGCAGTAGCTATCCAATGGGGCTAAACAGCCCCTCCCACTGTCAGGAGTGACCCCTGGCGTCTGGCTCTACGCCAATCAAGTCATGACTTAGAACTGGTAACTGCCACTCCCCAGTTTGTGCCAGGAAGAGCCATGCGACACGCTAAAGTTTCCTCTACAGGCGCTTGCTTGAGCAACGTGTATGGAGAGACTGGTTTGCCCATGTCCCAGAATCCCCCTCTGGGTCTTACTGGTAGAGCCTGAAAGAAAGGAATAGCCAATATGTTTGGGATCAGGTTGACTGCAGGAGTTGCCAGTCACTGATATACCATCAGGCTGCCTCACGGGACTCCACTCAGGTTTTTCTGTCAGAGTTTTCTCCCTTAGCCTACCGTATCCCTGGTCAAGGGAGGCTAAGGGTGTACTAACACTTGCCCAAGGTGTCCACCCAGGCTAGTAGAGGGAAGGAGGTGCCCTGCTGCTCCATTCCAGACCGGCTCAAAACAGGGTCTAGCCACTGCCAACATGATTACCCTCTGTCTATATATGTGTGTCTCAGTCTGTCTCCTATGCAGTGTCCTTGGTACATGTCGCCATTTCACACACGCTTCTGCCAAGCCTGGTTCAGGTTCAGGTTCAGGTTACTTTATTTGTACCCGTAGGTAGATTTGTTTTGCAGTCTGGTGACATCCATATTTACAAGCCACAAATTACATTCAATATAGACACAAACACAGGCACACATGAAGCTGACTATAAACATGATAAAAATACTCAAGGCTCCATCAATCAGGGTATAAAAAGACAAAGAGATGGGGGAAAAACCAGAGGTAAGAGAGAAGGGTCATATTAAAAGTTAAAAACGAGTCAAAGAGGTTAAAAACTCAAAGGTCTAAAACCCAATAAAATATTTAGAACCCAAGTAACATCGTACAAAAATAAGTAAATTTAAAATGGAGTTAATAAATAGGTAACTAAATTATGTGCAATATATTGTTACAGCTTGTTCAACTCTTTGACAGCAGCAGGAACAATACTGTTTTTGTAGCGCTGGGTTCTACTTTTTGGGACAGCAAACCTCCGTCTTGAGGGAAGAAGCTGAAAGTTGCAGTGCAAAGGGTGGGAGTCATCATTTAAAATGGAGGTAGCCATCCTTTGTACCTGTCTGGTGTACAGGGATGTCAGACTCAGCTGTGACTCACCAAGCAAACGACTGGACCATCTAACTACCTGATCCAAGGATTTCCTATGTTTCAGTTTTATCTGACCAAACCATGACACTAAAGAAAAGGATAAAACAGATTCAATAAAAGCCCGATAAAACATTGTCATTATGGTTCGGTCAATTTGGAAGCGTGCAAGTTTCCTCAAGCAATGCAAATGTTGCGGACCCTTTTTGCACACCCTTTCACAGTTCTCTTCAAAGTTTAAATTACTATCAATAATCGTCCCAAGATATTTGTACGATTGTACACATTCGGTGGTCTGGCCTTTTAGTACGGTGACTTTGTGCCTGGGAGTTTTCCTCCTAAAGTCAATAATCATGTCTTTAGTTTTTGTCGTATTCAGCTGCAGGTAGGAATCCTCACACCAGTGAACAAAATCATCAACAACTGGGCCGTGACCACTCTCACCATCCTGGAGGAGACTGACAATAACTGAGTCATCAGCATACTTTATAATGTGTCTGTTGTCATGTCTGCTCCGACACATGTTTGTGTACAGGACGAAGAGTAGTGGTGAAAACACACACCCCTGAGGACAGCCAGTAGAAGAGCACTTTAGGTCAGACAATGTACCATTGACCCTTACTCTCTGTGTCCTGTTGGTTAAGAAATCCAGAATCCAACCCACTAGATTATTGCTCAAATCAAATTGTCGCAGGAGCCTTTCAACTAAGATATGAGGTTGGATTGTCTTAAAGGCGGAGGAAAAGTCAACAAATAAAAGTCTGGCGTGTGTCCCATTAAAATCCAGATGTTCAAAAAGCATGTTAAACAGAGTGACAGTGGCATCCTCCACTCCTCTGTGAGGCCTATAGGCAAACTGCAGAGGATCCAATGCATGCTCAGTCTGCATTAGGACCTCACAGCCGACCAGTTTTTAAAAAAAATTTCATTAAAATTGAAGTCAAAGCAACTGGTCTAAAGTCGTTTACCGTTTTAGGACAGCTAGACAGCCTATTGTCCTTAACTTGTATTATCCTGCCTGTAACCCTGTGTCTGAAGCCTGCTGTGTTTTTGTTTTAATTTCAGCCCGCATGCTGCTTTATTTTCTGTTCTGTTCTGCACAATAAATAATGGTTTTGTGGTACACACATATGTAGTTTCATAGACTCCATTTGTATATTAATGTTGCTTCACGTCTGAGAATGAACAATAGGTCTGAGTCTCCTGGGGATTAACAGGAGGATGCGAAATATGTTCTGTGTTATGCAAAGAGATGGCCCTGAGGGATTTCCTGACCACCAGTGGTGTGGGGGTGAAGGGGACAAGATCAGGGAGAAGATGTATTGTGTCTTTGCATTAAAATGACAATGTAACTGTGGCCTTGATGTCCTGGTATAAATAGGACAGATGTGGGGTGATGCTTTCTCTTTTCTGTTTGAGAGGATGTTGGAGATACGTGAATGTTAATAAACTTGAATTGAGAAATAAACTCAGCCTCATCTTTTCACGCTCTCCACACTGGTGACCTTAAGACGTATCATGAGCCGAAGCAATTCCCACGAACCGGACTCGCCGGGAACCAGCCAGGCAAACGCAGTCTCAGTCAAACTACCAGAATTCTGGCAGGACAACCCGGACTCCTGGTTCCTCTTGGCCGAAGCTCAGTTCCCTCTCGGGGGAATAACGGCAGATGACACGAAATTCTACCACGTTATCGCCAAGCTCGACAACCGCACAGCTCGACATGTGCAGAGCCTGGTACAGTGCCCACCCGCTGGCGACAAATACGGCGGGTTGAAGGCTGCGCTCATTCAGCATTTCACTCCCTCAGCCCAGGAGAGAGCAGAGAGACTCCTGGCCCTGAACGACTTGGGAGAAAGCACGCCTGTCGACCTGATGGAAGACATGTTGAGGCTGAGAGGCTCAGACGACGACGATTTCCTTTTCACCCACATTTTCCTGAGAACCCTACCGTCAGAGACGAGGGCGACCCTGGCAGGTTCACGGTTCGTGGCCCAGCAGGACTTCCGCGTGCTGGCCCAGGAGGCACAGCGGATTCTCAACGCCAGCAGACGGCACACAGCCACCGCAGCAGCGACAGACCTCGGCGCGATGGCCGGGAATGGCAGGAGGCCAGAGGCGGCGGAGGCAGACCCACCGACAACGGCGGCGGTGAAGACCAAACATCGTGGAGGAGACGACCTCTGTTTTTACCATCGCCGCTTCGCAGAGAGGGCACGCAAGTGTATACCACCGTGTCAGTTCAAGAGCTCGGGAAACGCCAGAGCCGGGGGTCGGTAGCAGCCGCGGCCATCGGTGAACAGAACAAGCTGCTCTACTTGACAGATGGCGTTCTGGGAGGCAATTCCTCGTGGACACAGGCTCCCAAGTGAGTTTCATTACGCCAACCTATGCTGACCGGCTGGCAGGCCCCGGGAGTCACGGAGCATCAGCGGCGAACGGCTCGAGCATTAAGACCTTCGGTGAAAGGACTCTGCTTCTGTCCCTGCACGGCCGTACATATGAGTGGACTTTTATTATAGCTGGGGTGAGTTTCAACATGTTAGGTACTGATTTTCTGTGCTCACATGGGCTGTTGGTTGATCTTCCTAATAGACGCTTGGTTAATGCACTCTCGTTTAACTCTATTCCTTGTGCAGCTCGAGTGACCCCGCCCACAGCACAAGCCAACGTCGCTACGGCAGGCGATAAGTTCCACACTCTCCTCACTCAGTTTCCAGCACTCACAGTTCCCACATTTTCAGCAGCCGTCGCTAAACACGGAGTGGAGCATTTTATTACTACCGCCGGTCCC
Organism: Pholidichthys leucotaenia; assembly: GCA_020510985.1. Taxonomy (NCBI): domain Eukaryota; kingdom Metazoa; phylum Chordata; class Actinopteri; order Cichliformes; family Pholidichthyidae; genus Pholidichthys; species Pholidichthys leucotaenia. The sequence continues at coordinate 439,632,646 of CM035841.1, forward strand.
CCCATTTTTGCAAAAGCTCAGCGCTTGGATGCAGCTAAACTGACCATAGCATGCGAGGAGTTTGCCAACCTTGAAAAGTTGGGCATCATCCGGCGTTCGAATAGCCCATGGGCTTCCCCGCTCCACATGGTCCCTAAAGCTGACGGCTCGTGGCAACCTTGCGGTGATTTCTGCAGGTTGAACAATGCTACAGCACATGACCGCTACCCAATCCCCCATATTCAGGATTTTTCCGTTCATCTGGCGGGGGCGCGCATTTTTTCTAAAATAGACTTGGTCCGCGGGTACCATCAAGTCCCAGTACGCGCTGAGGACATACCCAAAACAGCAGTAATAACACCGTTTGGCCTTTTTGAGTTTTTGCACATGCCGTTTGGGCTTAAAGGCGCCGCGCAGACGTTCCAACGCATGATGGATGTGGTGTTGCACAATGTCCCTTTTGTGTTCGTCTACCTGGACGACATTTTGGTAGCCAGCGCGTCTGAAGAGGAACACGAAAAACACCTCACGGCAGTTTTCCGGAGGTTGGGAGACCACGGGTTAATAATCAACCCAGCAAAGTGTCAGTTCGGGGTGATGCAGATTGATTTTTTGGGGCACCGCATCTCTCCAGAAGGAGCAGTTCCGCTGCCGGACAAAGTGTGCGCAGTAACAAATTTTCCCCAACCACAAACGGTCAAAGCATTACAGGAGTTTTTGGGAATGGTGAATTTTTATAACTGTTTCCTCCCCCACGCAGCGCAGCTCATGCAACCATTGTATGCCGCGCTAAAAAAACAAAAACCCACAAATGCAATCGAATGGTCCCCGGAGTGGGAGTGCGCATTCTCGGAGGTCAAAACAGCCCTGGCAGACGCTGCGTTGTTGGCACATCCAGACCCAACGGCCTGCATAGCGCTCACTACTGACGCGTCAGACGTGGCCATAGGGGCGGTAGTAGAGCAGCATGTTGCCGGGGCTTGGCAACCGCTTGCCTTTTTCAGCAGGACTTTGCGCGATGCCGAGCGAAAATACAGCGCGTTCGACAGGGAGTTGTTAGTGCTCCACTTAGCCATTTGCCACTTCCAGTTCTGGCTGGAAGGTCGTCGTTTCACCGCGTTCGTCGACCACAAGCCGCTGACTTTCACGATGGCCAAGGTTTCGGAGCCGTGGTCCGGCCGGCAGCAGAGGCAGCTGGCTGCAATTTCAGAGTTTACTACCGATATCCAACACGTAGCGGGTAAACTTAATGTAGTAGCAGACTGTCTCTCGCACACTGTAACTGCTCCAGTCCGCGCAGGGGTAGATTATACTGCCATGGCCGCGGAGCAAAATAGCGGCGCGGAAGTACGCGCGGCCCCAGTCCGCGTGGGGATAGATTATGAAGCCATGGCCGCGGATCAGGTTAGCGATGCGGACGTGTGCGCGCTCCAGTCTGGACCAACAGGGTTAAGGCTGGAGAGCAGGGTGCTGCAAGAGGGTATGCCCCCCCTAATCTGCAATGTCTCCACCGGACGACCGCGTCCGGTGGCGCCAACCACGTGGCGCCGCCGTGTTTTTGACTCGATTCACTCTCTGGCGCACCCGGGGGTGCGTGCGTCGGTCAAAATGGTAGGAGAGAAGTTTGTGTGGCCGAGCCTGCGCAAGCACGTTAAAGAGTGGGCAAGAGCCTGCATGGCTTGCCAGCGAGCCAAAATACACAAACACACTAAAGCCCCCTTGGAGCTGTTTCACATCCCGGCTAAGAGGTTCGATCATGTGCATGTCGACCTCGTAGGCCCCCTCCCGCCGTCACAGGGGTGCACACATCTTTTGACAATGGTGGACTGCACCACACGTTGGCCTGAAGTGGTCCCACTGGCATCAACCACAGCCGAGGAGGTGGCGTGCGCTTTTTTAACGGCTTAGGTAGCGCGTTTTGGAGTTCCGTCGGATATTACGTCCGACAGAGGTCCTCAATTTGTTTCCGAGCTTTGGTCAGCGATGGCCCGCAGCCTGGGGGTAACGATCCACCGCACTACTGCGTACAACCCCCAGGCTAATGGTTTATGCGAACGTTTCCATAGGTCATTGAAAGCAGCCCTCAGAGCGTCGCTTACGGATGCAAATTGGGGAAACAGGCTACCATGGGTTTTATTGGGGTTGCGTTCTGCACCTAAAGAGGACTTAAAAGCCTCCCCAGCCGAATTGGTGTTTGCGCAGCCACTCCGGCTGCCAGGGGAGTTTCTCCCAGTTAATCCTGCGCCAGAGTGCCCCCCCCTGCTCAGCGGTTACTGAGCGACACGGGAGTGAGCACACTTCCTGGCCCCGTTCATCACAGTTTTCCACGCGTTTTTGTACCTAAGGCTTTAAAAAATGCGGAGTTTGTTTTTGTCAGACACGATGCTCAACGCCCAACCCTGCGACCGCCTTATGATGGCCCATTTAGAGTGTTGGAAACAGGTGATAAGCACTTTTTGCTAGATTTAGGAGGCAGAAGGGAAACAATTGGCATAGACAGACTCAAACCCGCTTTTGTGATGGCTGACGTAGCTGTGCTGTTGCCGAGGGCTCCTCGACGCGGCAGACCTCCTAGGGAGTTTTCCCCAGAGCTCCCACAGGGATTGACTAACAGTTCTAATCCATAGACAGCAGCTCCCCAGCAGGATGGTGCCGCAGGAGGGTTAAAGCCCGCTTACAGCAAGTACGGAAGACGGTTGAAGCCCAAGCAGCATGTAGACTGATGTTTGTGAATTTATCAGGATATGCAGACTGTGTTTTATTGTTTCATCTTAGACGTTTGGGGGGGGGGGGGGTCATGTGGTACACACATATGTAGTTTTATAGACTCCATTTGTATATTAATGTTGCTTCACGTCTGAGAATGAACAATAGGTCTGAGTCTCCTGGGGATTAACAGGAGGATGCAAAATGTGTTCTGTGTTATGCAAAGAGATGGCCCTGAGGGATTTCCTGACCACCAGTGGTGTGGGGGTGAAGGGGACAAGACTGGGGAGAAGATGTATTGTGTCTTTGCATTAAAATGACAATGCAACTGTGGCCTTGATGTCTTGGTATAAATAGGACAGATGTGGGGTGATGCTTTCTCTTTTCTGTTTGAGAGGATGTTGGAGATACGTGAATGTTAATAAACCTGAATTGAGAAATAAACTCAGCCTCATCTTTTCACGCTCTCCACAGTTTATCAAATCTGCCTTGCATGTGGGTCCTCACCTTCCTTGCCTCGGAGGAGCATCTGTAACACATACAATTAAATATTTAAGCTGTTTTAATGTATTTGTGATCATTATGATTATCTTTTTTAATGAAATTACAAATCATGATATTCTAAATTACTGAGATGCACTAATATTAAGAATGAGGCCTTATTACAGTGAGGATCATGTTCTTTGACTTCTTCAGTGCTTTCAGCACCATCCAACCGATGATCCTGAAGGACAAGCTGCTGTGCACAGGGATGGACCAGCACCTGTCATCATGGATCCTGGACTACCTCACTAACCGGCCACAGTTTGTGAGAACCCGGGACTGTGTGTCCGATACGATCATCGGTAGCACGGCGGCCCCCCAGGGAACGGTTTTGGCTCCCTTCCTGTTCACCCTTTATACTGCGGACTTCTCACACAACACAACACACTGCCATCTAAGAAGTTCTCTGACGACTCTGCGATTGTTGGCCTCATCTCCAACGGAGATAAAGCTGAGTACAGAGGACTTATCCAGGACTTTGTGGACTGGTGCCATCGGAACTGCCTTCAGATCAACGCAAGGAAAACTAAGGAGCTGGTGGTGGACTGCCGCAGGCAAGGACAACCCCTCACAGCACCAGTAAATATACAGGGAACAGACATCGAGATGGTGACATCCTACAAGTACCTGGGTGTTCATCTGAACAATAAACTAGACTGGTCACACAATACTGACGCACTCTACAAGAAGGGACAGCGCAGGCTGTTCCTACTGAGGAGACTCAGGTCTTTTGGTGTACAAGGGGCGCTGCTGAAGACATTCTACGACACGGTGGTGGCATCAGCCATCACTTTTGGAGTGGTCAGCTGGGGCAGTGGCATTACTGCAGCCGATAGGAAGAGACTGAACAAACTGATTAAGAAAGCTCGCTCTGTCCTGGGGCAGTGCCTTGACCCAGTGGAGGAGATGGAAGAGAGAAGGATGGTGGCTAAACGCTGGAGTCCGAGTTCCACCCTATGCAGGACATACTGAATGCACTAAGGAGCTCATTTAGCAGCAGACTACATCATCCTAGGTGCACAACCGAGAGGTTTTGAAGGTCCTTCTTACCTACGGCTGTCAGACTGTACAACCTAAGCAGGGCTGCTCGCAGAGATAGCAAAAAAATGTGACAACCTAATAGTATTGAATGCAAAAGACACAATAGACTTACACAATGGTCCCCTCCAGTATACAACTAGGAAAATACCGGTAGCTACGGAGGGTGACAATATGTGTGGGTACATAATCATACCATGTAGGATGACTAAGTAAACGCTTATGCTGTTTCATTTAATCTAGCTACAATGCTCTGCACTGTGTGTCTATATATTTATATTTATATGTACATATGTATACTCGCTGCTCTTGTTTTTTCTTGCCTTCTGATTGTTGCTCTGAGTGTTGCTATCCCTGTGCTGTTGCAATCCTGGAATTTCCCCATTGTGGGACTAATAAAGGCTTATCTTATCTTATTAATGTGATAATAATAGAGAAAATGATAAAGAGTAAGATATTCATGTAATTCAGTCATTTACTGCTGTTAACACATTACCAGCAGAACTGAAACAGCTCAGCTGTCAGCAACCATCATCCAAGAGAGATTTTTGTCCGACAGATAATGCTAGTGCATGCTAACAGTTTAATCAGTATTCTAAAGCTGAAACAGTCGCTCATTGACAATGAGAAGCACAAGCTTTACTCGCTAAAATCTCACTAACCATACTAGTGTTGTATTTAGAAGTAGCCAAACTTGAGGCATTCTTCACTGAGTCGGAGAGCAGCAGAAATCCGCTGACAGGTGGCCGGAGACTGGGAACGGAGAGGACAAGGGGGCATAATATGACATTTACACTTTCCGACCAAAAAATCCAAATACAATTACAAGTGCCATTACATGCCTAACACACACACACACACACACACACACATATATATATATATATATATATATATATATAGATAGATAGATAGATAGATAGATAGATAGATAGATAGATAGATAGATAGATAGATAGATAGATTTTTTTTATTTTATTTTTTTGTTACTTATTTGTACCCGTAGGTAGACTTGGTTTGCAGTCTGGTGACAAGCCACTGGCTGCTGGTCGCTGCGTGCGCGAGCGCCCTAAACCTACATGTTTTTGGTATGCGGGAGGGAACCGGAGAAATCCCGGAGTAAACCCACGCAACACGGGGAGAACATGCAAACTCCACACAGCTCACTGTTGGTCGGGGGCTGGGATCGAACCCACGATCTCATGATCCCCGCGATCCCCCGGCCGAGGGTAAAACTGTGCTGCCAGATAGATAGATAGATAGATAGATAGATAGATATACTATCATTCAAAAGTTTGGGGTCACTTAGAAATGTCCTTATTTTTGAAAGAAAAGCACTTTTTTTCAATAAAGATAACTTTAAACTAATCAGAAATACACTCTATACATTGCTAATGTGGTAAATGACTATTCTAGCTGCAAATGTCTGGTTTTTGGTGCAATATCTACATAGGTGTATAGAGGCCCATTTCCAGCAACTATCACTCCAGTGTTCTGATGGTACAATGTGTTTGCTCATTGCGTCAGAAGGCTAATGGATGATTAGAAAACCCTTGTGCAATCATGTTAGGTCTGTAATGCTGTAATTGCTGCAAATGGAGGATTCTTTGACGAAAGCAAAGTTTGAAGGAAAAAATTATTATTTCAAATACAAATCATTATTTCTAACCTTGTCAATGTCTTGACTATATTTTCTATTCATTTTACAACTCATGGTGGTAAATAAGTGTGACTTTTCATGGAAAACACAAAATAATTGTCTGGGTGACCCTGTGGAAATGTGAAAGGACGAGGCAGAGTTTATCTCACGAGTCAGGTTTATTCACATTCTCCAACATCAACAATACAGAAAGAGGAAGAAACCCAGACCTTCATCTCTTTTTTATACCCCAGGAGCTTCAAAGCTCCAGACACAATGCATTTAATCCCCAGTAACAATGCATCAGTGTAAATGGTGTAGAGATTGAAAGGGTATCTGAAACTAAATTTCTTGGAGTAATAATTGATAACAAACTGTGTTGGAAGTCACATATTAATTATATTAAAGGTAAGTATCCAAATCAATTGCATTACTACACAGAGTGAAATATTTGCTGAATCAACCCACACCTTGTATCATTCATTAATACTCCCATACATGACATATTGTACTGAAGTATGGGGAAATACATATAAAACAAACATATATCCAGTCTTTATGCTTCAAAATAGAGCTATTAGAATGATAAACAAAGCAGCTTACAGGGAACCAACAAACCCACCTTTTCTTAAACAAAAAACTCTCAAGTTGAAAGATCTGGTTGACTTTAAAACTGCAATAATAATGTTCAAAGTGAAGAATTTATCACTGCCCGCAAATATCCAAAAGTTGTTCCAAACAAGGGAGAAACGATATCACTTCAGAGGAACATGTATATTTCAAAAACCTTCAGTGAGAACTACCACCAAGCAACACTGTGTTTCAGTGCAAGGAGTCAGATTATGGAACGATTTTGGACCTGAATTAAAATCATGTACAACGCTTGGACAATTTAAACAAAAACTAAAGGAAGAAATACTCCAAACATATTTACAAGACGACATGTAAACTCACATAAGGATTGACATTTCCAGCCTGTGTTGTGTGGTAGCTTAGTTTTGTTTTTTTTTTCTTTTTTCTTTTTTTTTCTCTGTCACATTTTGTCTTAGATTTGTTTTTGAATAGTAACCACTTAACTTAGCCTAGCTTAGTTTTCTTTTTTTCTCTCAGTCACATTTTGTCTCAGCTTTGTTTTGAATTGTAATCGCTCTTGACTGTTTTCTCTTTTTTCTATTTTGAATTCCTGGATGGAATATGGGTGGGCAATATAAGCTGCGGCTTCAGCCATCACCCATTTCGGATAACTCACGTGGAATTGTATAATCAGAGGAGTCTTTGTCTAATTTGACCTTGTTGTTATATTATTCAGTTTCTTTTAACCTGTACTGTACTATCCGAAAAATAAAATTCATTCATCCCTTTCAGATCTTATCATCCCCACCCAAAGTCACTGGCAGCCAGGAAATCCCCCACGGCCATCTCTTTGCATACCAAAGACCACATTTCACATCCTCCTGTTATCTCCGAGGAGGCTCAGTCCTTTGTTCATCTGAGACGTGGTGCATACAGTAAGCATACAGTGATATACATATGAAGCATAAGGTGATATACATTTGTGCATATGAAACCCACATATGTGTCCCACAACCCTAAACTTTTGAATGGTAGTGTATATATTAGTGGTATTGGACGATTAACATTTCTAATTGCAATTAATCTTTTGGAACATTGAGTTAATCGCAATTAATACTGCGTTAATCGCATGTTCTTCCATTCAGATACAGTGTACCTTAAGTTGGTAATTTTTTCAAGTTTCGCACACTGTTATAGACATGAGAGTGGATAAATATTCTTGCTTTCTTCACCTGCAGGTTTCTTAAAGCTCTCAACATATCCAAAATGATAAAACTATCCAGAATTTTCTACTCAAAAGTACTATCTCAAGTGCAAAAAACTACAAAATACTACGGCTCGGTAACGTCACTGAAACACAACCACACTCCCATAACAAACATCCACCAGCCGAACACAAATCAATGGACTTCGTGTGTCACAACAGACACAATTTTTCTTTTAACAGAAAATTGTAAACACAAAAACAACTGTCTCGCCCATGACGTTACCAGCCATGCAGCAAAAACAGGGCATGGGAGTGAGTGGACATTACGAACCCAGCTTGAGAGTTTTAGGCTGCTACTCACCTACCAACAGATGGGCCCAAAGCTATGAAGATGAAACAGGAGGAGTGTCTGTCCTCAGCTGCTGGCAGCATCCATAGCATGTAGCTGTTTACTGCGAGCTGACTAGCCAGCTTCCAAAGAAAAACCTTCTCCAGGTGAAGTTTTGGAGGAGCTGTGACAATTATCCAAGTGAGAGCTCCGACAGATAATCTTGTAAACTTAAACATGATTGTGTTTTGTTGAATTCCATATCAGTGATCAAGCTTGTTTGACTTCACAATTTCTGCATGGCGGGCAAAGTGTCTGTCGCTACCCAGAGTGGCTTCAGTAGTTTCGTACGCAGTGCAGTTCACGCCAAAAAAGTACTGTTCGTGCTTTCTGCCATCAACCACGTCACAAAATTTGTCGCCGTTAATGGGGGCGAAGCGTTAACGGGCAACTAATGTGATAACGCCAACACCACAAATATACATACATACATTGGCTGCACGGTGGCGCAGTGGTTTAGCACTGTGGCAGCACAGTTTTACCCTCGGCCGGGGGATCGCGGGGATCATGAGATCGTGGGTTCGATCCCAGCCCCCGACCAACAGTGAGCTGTGTGGAGTTTGCATGTTCTCCCCGTGTTGCGTGGGTTTACTCCGGGATTTCTCCGGTTTCCTCCCGCACACCAAAAACATGTAGGTTTAGGGCGCTTGCGCACGCAGCGACCAGCAGCCGGTGGCTTGTCACCAGACTGCAAACCAAATCTACCTACGGGTACAAATAAGTAACAAAAAAAAAAAAAAAAAAAAAAATACATACACATATATACAGTGGCGTGAAAAAGTGTTTGCCAGCTTCCTGATTTCTCAATTTGGTCACGTTCTGAGCAGGGAGGGATTTCCCCGGGCTCAGATTGTCTTCCTTTTTTCCATATTTACACTGTGTTGTCATCTTTGAGTTACCTTGCACCCTTAGTTTGATTTATTTTCCAGTGTACATTCATTATAGTTTGTTTATTGCATTTTTGAGTTTGCCTGTTTCCATTTTTTCTGTCACATCATTATGTTTGTATTTCATCATGTTTTTTTCTCTAAGGGCTGACAGCTGTCATTGGCCTTCTGGGGTTTGCCCAGCGTGGGCGTGCCCTGCCAGCTGGCAGCCCTGATGACTTCCTCATTATTCCCAGCTGTGTGTCATTGCCTTCTCCTGCCCGTTCAGATACCCACACCGGTTTTTGATTGTGTGACGGGTTTTGATCCCTATATAAGGGGAGTGATTTGCATTTACATTTGCCACTGTCTTAATTTACCTCATCTCTTCTCCACCAGAGTCCTGCTTCGCTCTGGTGCATAAATCTTGTAAGTGTTCTCTCTCTCTCTCTCGTTTGCATTTTCTTTTTTGAGCACTTTGTTGAACTTTGTTTGTTTTTTGTAATAAACTTAACAAGCTCAAAGTACAGCACGTGGGTCTCACCTCTCTGCCCTGAAGGCATTCATGACAGTAGACAGTGGCCAGTTTGTGACCCAGCTGCTGTGAGTTTGTGGATTTTTTGCTTTTCTTTTTTACTCACCTGTTCTGTGGAGCTCATTTTGTCCCCAGCCCACACAGACTCTGCAGGTGGACACACCTACCCAATGCGCCTGGGGTGGGAGTGCTGCCAAGCTCTCATGGAAATTGATAGGCTGATCTCCACAGCATGCTCCGGTTTCGTCTCAAAGGACACATTGTGGTATTTGGGCCTCGCTGAGACAGCTGCTCACCAGTGCCCTCAGCTTTTGGAACACGCTGAGGGAATGAAGAGGATTTCACTAGTGGCAGCGCTACAATACAAGAACAGCAGGATGGTGAGGAATTCCCCAGGGAAGCCTGGGCCCACGCCAAAACAAAGGCACTCCCAGGTCCCTGTTGTTTCGGCTCCTTGCAAGTCTCCAGGGCCCGTTCCTGCTCCAGCCTCATCCACGTTGCCATCAAGCCCCGGACTGCTGGAGGAATACCCCAGCCTCTCAGCCAGCAACTTCCCCTTCGCCAAAGCAGAAGACTTCCGCATCAGTGCATCCTTTATGTTCTCCCTCTTCAGCTATTCCGTCAGGTCCTCATTTTTTCCGCAGCTGCTGTTTCCCACTTCACCTCGCCATCTTCTCCCGCTGCTGAGAGGTTGTTTTTTTCCCTCTTCGGCTACACCCGCAGCTGATATGGCAGGGGCGGCTCTCCAACGTTTTCCTGGGAGGGCCTCTTAAACCAAAGTCATGGAGAGGGTTGACCCAACACCATCTGCAGCAGTAAACATCAAAACCCGGGAGAACAGGCAAGTGTCATTTCATTCCTCTTCAGTTTATGATGCTATGCCTTGCCTGATTCCCGGTAGTGAGGCTCAGGAGTTGCAGTCCCCTGAGTCCTCACCGTCTGTTGCAGCAATTAATTCCTCATCTACCCTCTCCGTGGCTCCTCCTATTGTCCCTGAGTGTCCACCGGCCCTGGAATTGAGCCGCCGGGCGACAGAGGAGCCTGCAGGTCTGGAGGACCAAGTCCCAGCCCCGCAGCCGTGGACAGGAAAGAGGGAGAGCGCTGCCTCTGACCCGAAACCTGCATCTACGAGCACGCATCCTCTGGCATCAGCTTCTCAGGATCCAGCACCAACAGGGAAATCACCTCCAGAATCAAAGCCGGATGAACCACCTGTGTGGGTTACCTCGCTGGAGAAGAGTAGGACTGCATGAACCACCATGCCTGCTGCAGGATCCTCTGCAGCAGAGTCGGAGCTGGACCTCCAGAGGACTGGGCCCAAGACACCATCGCTTGGGTCGACGGAGTCCTGGACAGTGGTGGAGCTTGAGCTCATGCAAGTGCTCTCCTTTGTGTTTCTTGTATCTGTTTTGGAGAGATCTTGTCTCGCTCTTGGTGAGGAGAGCCAGGTGCAGCCATCAGCTGCACCTGAGCTCATCTCACCGGGCTCCGCTGCTGCCGGTGACCGTGACCCTGTCTCTTTGACTGTATTGTCTGTGCTCTCCCCCAGGGTCACTGAGGATGTGCCAACCTTGCCAGATGTCTCTGTGGGTCCAGGTTCGCCACCTGAGATCGCCATGGGTCCAGCTCCCCCTGCTGAGGCCATCGAGGACGCTCCATCCAAGCCCGGGACCTCCATGGGTGCTGATCCCCCTCCAGTTGAGGTCGTTGCAGGTGCTCTGTCCCAGCCCGGGCCCCCTGTGGGTGCAGCTTCCGTTCAGTCCACGTCTCCATGGGTGCTGTGTCCCAGCCTGAGACCAACTTGGGTGCTGCACCCCAGTGTTGGTCCACCATGGGCGTTATGCTCCAGCCTGGGGGCCACCATGGGTGCTGCATTGCTCCAGCCCAGAGCCACTGCGGGTGTTGCATTGCTGCAGCCCGGAGCCACCACGGGTGCTGCATTGCTCCAGCCCAGAGCCACCGCGGGTGCTGCATTGCTGCAGCCTGGAGCCACCACGGGTGCTGCATTCCTCCAGCCCAGAGCCACCGCAGGTGCTGCATTCCTCCAGCCCAGAACCACTGCGGGTGCTGCATTGCTCCAGCCCAGAGCCACCGTGGGTGCAACTTCGTCCCAATCCGGGATGATTGAGGGTGATGCTGGCCAGACCAAGAGCATAGTGTTTCCCCCTCCTTCGCCAGACACCGCTGTGGTCCCCAATCCAGTGCCAGACACCATCATGGTTTCCCCTCCTCCGCTGCCAGACGCCATCGTGGTTTCCTCTCCTCAGCCTGAGGTTGTCGTGGTTCCCTCGACTCCCCTTTCCTGCTTGCTGATTGCCCTTCCCATCGGGCGGATGCCTCCTGGACCACCTCTCCTTTTCAGGTGGCTGAAGAACTCTGGCAGGCCACCTGACAGACTGTGCCACAGAATTTGGGTGGCCCATGTTCCCGGGAAGGCCACCCGACTTGTTCCATCATACTATCTGGGGGGCCTGGGACTCTGGTCACCTGCCTGAACTGTTCAGCTCCTCGGTCCAGGGGGCTTAGGGGAGCTGAGGGTCTTTCCTGGTGTGGGATGTGAGCGGGACTTTGTTTTTGATGTCTTCTTTCATTGTTCCTTTTGGGTTGGTTTGGTCCCTCGGTGCCTGGGCCCCCTCCTCCCACCCGGTGTAGGGTTGTTTTCTTGTTGGGTGGTAGCTCTGTGTTAGGCGGTTCTTTTCTTTTGATGTTACCTTGGGGTGTCTGGTAATCCACCCCTTGGGGGGGAGGGGGGGCTCTGTCATGTTCAGAGCACGGAGGGATTTCCCCGGGCTCAGATTGTCTTCCTTTTTTCCATATTTACACTGTGTTGTCATCTTTGAGTTACCGTGTACCCTTAGTTTGATTTATTTTCCTGTGTACATTCATTATAGTTTGTTTATTGCATTTTTGAGTTTGCCTGTTTCCATTTTTTTCTGTCACATCATTATGTTTGTATTTTATCATGCTTTTTTGCAAAGGGTTGACAGCTGTCATTGGCCTTCTGGGGTTTGCTCAGCGTGGGCGTGCCCTGCAAGCTGGCAGCCCTGATGACTTCCTTATTATTCCCAGCTGTTTGTCATTGCCTTCTCCTGCCTGTTCAGATACCCACACTAGTTGTTGATTGTGTGAGGGGTTTTGATCCCTATTTAAGGGGAGTGATTTTAATTTGTATTTGCCACTGTCTTAATTTACCTCATCTCTTCTCCACCAGAGTCCTGCTTTGCTCTGGTGCATAAATCCTGTAAGTGTTCTCTCTCTCTCGTTTGCATTTTTATTTTGGAGCTCTTTGTTGAACCTTGTTTGTTGTTTGTTGAAATAAACTTCACAAGCTCAAAGTACAGCACATGGGCTCACCTCTCTTCCCTGAGGGGCATTCATGACAAATTTATTGTTTGTCACACTTAAATGTTTCACATCATCAAACAAATTTAAATATTAGACAAAGATAATACAATTAAACACAAAATGCAGTTTTTAAATGAAGGTGTTTATTATTAAGGAGAAAAAATACATACCTGCATGGCCCTGTGTGAAAAAGTGATTGCCCCCTAAACCTAATAACTGGTTGGGCCACCCTTAGCAGCAACAACTGTAATCAAGCATTTGCGATAACTGAAAATGAGTCTTTTACAGTACTGTGGAGGAATTTTGGCGCAATCATCTTTGCAGAATTGTTGTAATTTAGCCACATTGGAGGGTTTTCGAGCATGAACCACCTTTTTAAGGTCATGCCACAGCATCTCAGTCGGATTCAGGTCAAGACTTTGACTAGACCACTCCAAAGTCTTCATTTTGTTTTTCTTAAGTCATTCAGAGGTGGATTTGCTGGTGTGTTTTGGATCATTGTCCTGCTGCAGAACCCAAGTGCACTTCAGCTTGAGGTCATGAACAAATGGTTGGACATTCTCCTTCAGGATTTTTTGTTAGACAGAAGAATTCATGGTTCCATTTACCACGGCAAGTCTTCCAGGTCCTGAAGCAGCAAAACAGCCCCAGACCATCACACTACCACCACCACATTTTACTGCTGGTATGATGTTCCTTTTCTGAAATGCTGTGTTACTTTTTCACCAGATGTAACAGGACACACACCTTCCAAAAAGTTAAACTTTTGTCTCGTCAGTCCACAGAGTATTTTCCCAAAAATCTTGGGGATCATCAAGACGTTTTCTGGCAAAACTGAGACAAGCCTTTATGTTTTTTTTGCTAAGCAATGGTTTTCATTTTGGAACTCTGCCATGCAGGCCATTTTTGCCCAGTCTCTTTCTTATGGTGGAGTCATGATCACTGACCTTATCTGAGGCAAGTGAGGTCTGCACTTCTTTGGATGTTGTTGTGAGGTCTTTTGTGACCTCTTGGATGAGTCGTTGCTGCACTCTTGGGGTAATTTTGGTTTTCCGGCCTCTCCTGGAAGGGTTCACCACTGTTCCATGTTTCCGCCATTTGTGGATAATGGCTCTCACTGTGTTTGGCTGGAGTCCCAAAGCTTTAGAAATGGATTTATAACTTTTTTTCCTGGCTGATAGATCTCAGCTACTTTGTTTCTGATTTGTTCCTGAATTTCTTTGGATCACAGCTTGATGTCTAGCTTTTGAGGATCTTTTGGTCTACTTGATTTTGTCAGGCAGGTCCTATTTAAGTGATTTCTTGATTGAGAACAGGTGTGGCAGTCATCAGAACTGGGTGTGGCTAGAGAAATTGAAATTATGTGATAAACCACAGTTAATTTATGTTTCAACGGGGAGTGGGGGGCACTTTTTCACACAGGGCCATGTAGGTTTCAATTTTATTTTTATTCTTAATAATATAATAAACATCTTCATTTAAAAACTGCATTTTATTTTTACTTGTGTTATCTTTGTGTAACACTACTTTAGGTGAAATCTTGTACCCTTTTGGTAGTACTGGGTATGGCAGTGTAGTTACCTTTAACCTTACCACCTAGACAGAAGGGGCAATTGGACCGGGTCAGATAGATTCTAGGTTTGTAGGAGCCTGGACGGCGTAACGACAGATGACACACACACAATAGTATGGGAACTTGCAAGTAGGTGTATACTTTCTTTTTTAAAGTTGTGTACACTTAAACAAACATAGAGTGCTTGTGAAATACAATAATAAATAAAATAAAATAAAATAAAATACCCCAAATATATTTACAGTGTGTTCAGTCCCTTTGTATCAGTTCCAGGTGACCAGTTGGATCACCTCTACCAGTTAATAGGGTTCGGGCTTCGGCTCACCATCCAGATCTGGAGAATCCACGTTCTTGTCAAACCAGGCCAAAAAAGAAACCTTACCATGCTAAGCAGCACGTGCTTCACAGGATGCCCGCGCTCACGTGAGTTCACAGCCTTTGGGTTCAAATCAATCTCAAGAGTTTTATCCGGACAAAGGCTGCCACTAGCAAGTTAGCTCACCTTCTCAGTAAGGGATCGCGCTCTCTCGGTCGATGTCTCTGCTGCGACTGAAAGCGTTCTGCAGATTACACCAAGACCGAGCTAGGGAGCGTGTGACCCCACTGGCTGGTGTTACCTCATTGGCTGATGCTGCCAAACAAACGACGTAGCCATTGGTTGCTCAATATACCAAATAAAAACACTAGGAACCCCATCAGAGCCCCTTAGAAATGTTTTTAACTAGTTATGGGTATATTTTATGAACTTATATTTATTTATATATTTATCTTCAAAATATCCATTCCCATTGTGAAATGAGTGTCCCCTTTTTTAAAAAAAACGGTATAGATATTTATAATTTTATTTACGTTTTTAGCACTGGGTTACATTTGTCTAATATTTAAATTTGTTTGATGATCTGAAACATTTAAGTGTGACAAACATACAAAAAAATTAGAAATCAGGAAGGGAGCAAACAATTTTTCACACCACTGTATATATACAGTATCTCACAAAAGTGAGTACACCCTCACATTTTTGTAAATATTTTATTATATCTTTTCATGGGACAACACTGAAGATATGACACTTTGATCCAATGTAGTCAGTGTACAGTTTTTATAACAGTGTAAATTTGCTGTCCCCTCAAAATAACTCAACACACAGCCATTAATGTCTAAACCGCTGGCAACAGAAGTGAGGACACCCCTAGTGAAAATGTCCAAACTGTGTCCAAAGTGTTAATATTTTGTGTGGCCACCATTATTTTCAAGCACCACCTTTACTCTCTTGGGCATGGAGATCACTAGATCTTCACAGGTTGCCACTGGAATCCTCTTCCACTCCTCCATGATGATATCATGACATTAGAAACCTGGCGCTCCTCCACCTTCCGTTTGGGGATGCCCCACAGATGCTCAGTAAGGTTTAGGTCTGGAGACATGCTTGGCCAGTCCATTACCTTTACCCTCAGTTTCTTTAGCAAGGCAGTGGTCATCTTGGAGGTGTGTTTGGGGTGGTTATCATGTTTGAATACTGCCCTGTGGCCCAGTTTCTGAAGGGAGGGGATCCTGCTCTGCCTCAGTATGTCACAGTACATGTTGGTATTCATGGTTCCCTCAGTGAACTGTAGCTCCCCAGTGCCAGCAGCACTCATGCAGCCCCAACCCATGACACCCCCCCCACTATGCTTGACTGTAGGCAAGACACACTTGTCTTTGTACTCCTCACCTGGTTGCCGCCACACAAGCTTTACACCATCTGAATCAAATAAGTTTATTTTGGTCTCATCAGACCACAGGACATGGTTCCAGTAATCCATCTCCTTAGTCTGCTTGTCTTCAGCACACTGTTTGTGGGCTTTCTTGTGCATCATCTTTAAAAGGGGCTTCAGGGACGACAGCCAAGCAGACCAATTTGATGCAGTGTGCGGCGTACGGTCTGAGCACTGACAGGCTGACCCCCACCCCTTCAACCTCTGCAGCAATGCTGGCAGCACTCATATGTCTATTTTCAAAAGACAACCTCTGGATATGACGCTGAGCACGTGCACTCAACTTCTTTGGTGGACCATGGCGAGGCCTGTTCTGAGTGGAACCTGTCTTGTTAAACTGTTTTATGGTCTTGGCCACCATGCTGCAGCTCAGTTTCAGGGTGCTGAAAATCTTCTTATAGCCTAGGCCATCTTTATGCAGAGCAACAATTCTTTTTTTTCAGATCCTCAGAGAGTTTTTTGCCATGAGGTTCAGGTTCAGGTTCAGGTTCAGGTTACTTTATTTGTACCTGTAGGTAGATTTGTTTTGCAGTCTGGTGACATCCATATTTAAGATAAGATAAGATAAGATAAGCCTTTATTAGTCCCACAACGGGGAAATTCCAGGATTGCAACAGCACAGGGATAGCAACACTCAGAGCATCAAAAGAGAGAGGAAGGGGAAAAAAAACTCGGAATCGAGCCGCTGTTGCAAAAGGCAGCCGACTGGTGTGGCGCCGAGAGACTATTAACAGTGGTATACAAACGTTATAAAAATTACCTCGATAAATCAGTGTGTTAAGTATAATTTTAAAAAATGAACTTATGATATAATGCTGTTTACACTGAAATGAGCTGCCTTCATATTCTTCCTCCTCATTTTGTACAAGTGTAAAAAATAATTTTCATATGATAAGTTGATATATTAATTATCCTTAGAGGCCTAGTGAATTTACACTGAAACGATAATTAAACTGGACGTCTGTCGTAAGCTAGTCATGCTACAGCAGAGCGACGCCGCTCAGTTCAAACCAGACCACGCTTCCTCAATGACAGCCATCTTTAACAGTTGTCAACGTGTCGTCAGTGAGGTTACACAGCTTCTCTTCAAATGCACAATTGCAAAAACCCCACTTTATAATCTATATTATTCCCATAAAAAATAAGATTTAATTTATAGCAATAATGTAAAATGAATCTCATCTCCCATCTGTTGACGCCGTTAACATCTGTATGTACACAAAAAAAATAGAGTAAACTGATGCTACAGTCTCTTTTTGTTACAGTACACTTTTCTTCTGCTAACACTGAATGGACCAATCGGTGCACTTCTTTCAACAAACAACACAAAAGTCAATTTTAAAAAATGTGCTAAAAACTCTCCACTAGCATTAATATATTAATAATTTATCTTATAGTTTGATTTTAGCTTCCGCCATCCAAACTCCTGATTATAGCTAGCTCGACTCCACCTTGTCCCTTTTCGCTCCCTGAAGACCAACACTTCCTGACATCGCTGAGATCCCCGCACTTAAATTAAAAAAACAAAAAAAAACAAAAACAGGAGCAGTTTACGACGGCAAGCCATTGGTCCTTTAAATACTGTTCAGTACTGGAATGTTTTTAGACTCTAATACCTGATACGAGTAAGTGAGCCATTAAAAAATACAAACAAGAATAAAAACTCCTTCTGGACACAATAAATAGCTATCCTTCATATAGTGCAGTAATACAGTACTCACACTACACCTACAGTAATTGCACATGCAACTGCCCCCCCCCCCGCTGCCATCTTTATCATTCCCGTCACTTCCTATTTCCAAAATCAAATTTCCAAAGTCTGTTCTGGGACTTCCCTGCAGTTAAAACCAAGGGGTTCCCAGCATGGAGCCCTGGGGGATGCCATCCCATGCTGAGGCAGAGCTTGCAGTCCAAGGCGAAATGATCTGGGTTACAGGTAGTTTGGTTAATTCCAGTTAATAACACGAGCAGTAACATCTCTACAATTCCTTCTCCTCCATCATCAGATACTCTGCACTGGTCGTCAGAAGTCGTATCAGTTTCAGTCATGGCGAAGACTCTCGCGGCGTCCATGCTGGAATGATCCTTGGGTTGTTAATGGTGGTGTCTGTTGCTCCACCCTCCCCCAGCGCTCCTACAGGTCTCCATCTGAAGGCGGCAGACACAGCTTGTAGAGTCTTGGAGCTGCTGAAGGCATCTGGTCCATCACCTTCAGGTTCTTGGCAGAGAGCTCCACCCGTGCTCCCTGTTTCCTCATGATGTCCATGGTCTGCATGATGCAGCGTGGCATCAAGCCATGGTTCCGGGCCAGGATCATGGCCTGCTCCAGGGTCATGGTCAAGGTACACCTCTGCATGCCGGTGCCACACAGGGTGACGTGGCAGGCCCCCAGGCGATTGCACAGCTCCGAGGACACACACAGCACGCTGACGCCCGATGGGTGGCCCTGGGCAGCGGGGCGGACGTTGACATAGGACTGCATCAGTCTGCACAGGTCGTCCAGAGTGTTGAGAGGACACAGCAGCTGGTCTATCTTCATGGCCGTGGTGTTGGAGTCAGTGGGGAGGTTGGACTTCTCCAGGTAGAAGGCCCTGAGTCTGCGGTAGTACACCTTCACCTTCTCCAGGGACACGGCGTTGGTGCGCTGCTGGAACTCCTCCATGGAGGACAGGTCCTGAGGACAGACGCCGTCTGGACGCTCCAGAGCTCTGGTGAAGAGGACGGTGTGGATCTTCAGACTTCCTCCATTCTGCAGCCTGCTGGGCAGCTCGCTGAAGTGACAGCTGTCCAGGAACAGGGTGACCCTCAGGGCGTGTCTGCTGCCTTCCACCTGGTACCACACCGGCGTGTTTGCCACTAGATACTCGTCATCCAGTTGCCTGAAGAACACAGTGACTTTGTCCAGGTCCAACAGGGCAGCCTTGGTGTCCTCCAGCATGGTGCGCTCCTCCTTCACATGTGGCGCCAGCGTGGACTGAAAGTGCATCAGAACCCCGATAACAGAGATCTGCTCCAACCACTTGCGGCTCGTCTCCCTGCTGTCCTCCTGGTACTCACCGGCGTTGTTGAAGCGCGACCTCAGCGCCATCAGCAGCTGCTCGGCCAGTGTGCACAGGGCGCCTGTCGCTGCCTGGCAGAAAATCACATCCCGCCGCAGCTGAAGGGACGTGTCTGTACACTTGAGCAGAGCCAGAAGCAGCTGGTTCTTCCCGTCATCCACAAATCTCTGCAGGCTGTCCACCAGAGTTTTGATGGAGGTGGGAAGGTTCCACGGGTCCTCCTGGATGTTCTTGTGGATGACGCATCGACCGCGGACCGTCCAGTCCTCTGTCTGCCTGAACTCTGGCTGCCCGTGGTCGGAGTAGAAGTGTTTGGTCTCCTCACAGGCTTTGGTCATGACGGCTCCTTTCAGGAGGCTGTTGATGGAGTCCACCTGGTTGAAAAGGTGCTCCAGGCAGCCGTGGAGTTTGTCCTGTTTGTCTGAGGAGATCCTCATGTCACACGGCAGCTCGTCTCCTGACCCCATCTCATCACTGCCCAGGTAGGAGCTGTTACTCCTCACACTCGTATAGGACAGGACCGAGTCTCTGTTGCTGTTACACTCACTGTAGGAGTCTCTGTAGCTCATGGTGTCGTGGCCCGAGTCCTCCTGGTCCTCCTCAGTCACTTTGAAGCAGACTCTCTTGATGCCGCCCTGCTCCGCCTTGTCCTGGTCACATCCGTCCTCGCAGGACGCCATCGAAGGCGACGGGTTCTCCTCATCGACCGGCGGCTTTCCGCCCCCCTGCAGCTGTGTAGGCTCAGTGATGGAGGACAGTAGCACGTCTATCTGGGCGACGTACTGCCTCATTTCCCTCACGGCAACGTCCAGGCGGCTGTACAGGTAAACGTAGGCATCCTGCGTCTCTGTGTCCTCCTGTTTGAGCAGGAAACTCAGACCGCTGTCGCCATGGCAACTCCGGCGGCCGTTCATCATGCCCTGGCCCCCGTCTGACGTCATGTCCCCACTGTCGGACTCGTCTCCCTCCAGGCCCGAACACCTCCAGGACGGGGCGCCCATGCTGGTCATGCAGTGCTGAGTGTGTGACATGGGGTTGAGCTGGGCTTGGTCGGGGTCCAGACCGATGATTGAGTTTTTACGGCCAAAGCGGATGCTGAATGTCCTGCCGGCAGATGTGGTGCTTTTGGGGTAGGAGACCTGCATCAGGTTGACGTGACAGTTGGTGGGAACGAAGTCCATGCAGCCCAGAGGGTGGGGGCTGCCACCAGCCTGTCTGAAGGAGGGACACACCTTGTTTCTCAGCTCCTCAGAAAACTGCTGGTAGCTGCTAATGCGGCGTCTGATGCTCTCCAGCTTGGCGTCACAGATCTGTCTGAACTCCAGCTGAGGCATGGTGACCACGCGGTCGCTCTGGGAAATCAGGAGGCTGCAGTTCTGGACAAAGAGGCTGTCGTCTGCACAGAACGCCTCCAGGATCTTAGCAGAGAGGCTGAAGCAGCTTTTGGGCTCCACGATCTTCTCCAGGACATGACTCTTGATGCCAGCGGTGCTGACGTACTCGTAGACGACGGCGTGCTCCAGCTGGACGTTGTCTACCGTCAGGCTGACCAGAGGCAGGTCGTCAGAGAGGGAGAGGTGGCCCAGCTCGTAGTCTCTTCCGTTGGTGCTGTTCTCCTCCTCGTGTTCAGAGCCATTCTCCACTGGATGACATTTGAATGGGCTCTCCTCCTCCTGCTCCTCCTCCTTCTCTCCTCCTCCTCTCCATCGCTCTTCCACGTCCTCAAAGGCCCGGTACACCCAGTGACACACTTTCAGAGGCTCCTGATGGGTGTGGTGCGCAGTGAAGTGCTCCAGGACCTCCTCGTAGTCGCCATGGTTGACGTTGCTGCCGTTCACCTTCAGGATTACCTGACCGGGCTGAAGACCCGCTGCCGCTGCCTCCCAGCCTTTCCTGGTGGCATGGACGTGAGGCGGGGCAGAGCCACACAGTCTGAAGGAGAGGCTGTCTGGGTTGTCGGGGATCTTCACGATCTCTTTAGCCTTCGTGGCCACCAGCAGCCTCAGTGAGCGCCGGGCGCAGAAGGCCTGGCTGATTATGGTCTGGACCTCGGAGAGCGGCCTGAGGAACAGCAGGTCCTCGTTGATGGTAAAGATCTTCCTGCCCACCTGCAGCCCGGCCATCTCAGCGTGTGAGCCCCTGGTAACAGACTTCACCACAATGGCCTTGTTCTTCTCCTCGATCTCAAAGCCGTAGTCGTCCTCCTCGGGGTGAATCACCAGAGACTTGGCCAAGATGTTCTCGATGAGTTTGAAGTCGTTCCTCTGCAGTTGTTTGGTTTTGGTCCCCGTTCCCTCCGTTTCCTCGTCTGCGTAAAAGCGGAAGAACTGGGACTCATCTTTAAACTCACTCTTCTCCAGCACGTGGTGCATGAAGCCGTTGTTACACAGACCCACTCCCAGCATCACGGCATCCTCTCTGGTGGAGCAGTCACCCTGTGACAGGAGCCAGTCCACTAGTTTGCTGGCAGGAACCACAGATTTAAAGGTTTTCAGGTGGTGGTCTCTGTCCCAGCAGGAAGGTCCTGATGTGGGGGATCTTGTTCAGCTCCATGAGGAGCCGCAAAGCCTTCTCGTGGTTACTACAGTACTCGCCATAGACGGAGAAACTGTCCTTAAACTGGAGGAAGACGTGTCCCAGTGCATGATGGGGTTGGGGTTCAGGCTGCAGAGCGCCCTCCACCGTAGACAGAACCTCTCTGTGCAGCTCCAGGATGTCCTCGATGTTTGAGAAGAGAATCTTGACGTGCTCGGGTGAGAGACACTGTTGGTCATCAGCGGTTTGTCTGATCCGATGCAAGAATGCGGACTGCAGGAACAGCAGAGTCCGGACGTAGTCCCGCTCCGTGTTCAGGATCTCATTTAGGACGCAGAGCCGGAGCCGCTGCTGTCGCTCCGAGTCCTTCACGGCGCCGCGGGTCTCGTGAACTCCGTCCTCCAAGCCACAATTTACAATTGTGGCTTGGTGGCTTGCAAACGTCACCAGTGTGACGTTTGCAAGGGTTCACACAAAGACAATGGAGCAGATGGCTCTGATCAACCAGATTTATTTTCACACACCCCGACCCCCAACCTGCTTCTCAGCACAGACAGGAGCGGAGGTCATTCTCACAGACCTCTGTTTACATCACGGTTACACACACATGATACATCTTGCCCTAATCCTGCTAAACACTGCTGGGCCATTATAATGCAGTTATAATGACACAGCAGTATAACTCAGAAGTAACACATTTAACACACACACAGTAACGTTTCAAACTGGCAAAGCATGCTGGGAAATCCCTGGCTCCCTTAAAATGGCCCCGACGTTACACTGCCCCCCCCTGGACTGGTTTCTGTCCCCAGAAAATTCAAAGTCCACTTTCAGAAATCCAACGCGAGTCAGCCCGGTGCCAGGGCGGCATGCACGGGCCATCTGAGTCTCGGTCAGAGCATCTGGTTGGGGTAGGGTTCCGGTTTGGCCATCAGCGGGCGGATGGACACATCTGACAGCCTCTGTAGGACCACGCACAGTCCCTTCCCTGGCAGCGGGAGTCCCAGGCCCGCTCCGGCCGACTCCCACCGCTGCCAGTTCTCCCAGGCGGCCGCTGGCCCGCATCCATGCGTCCAGCCTTTGCCGCGCCTGGAAAGTGGCCGCATCTTCGTCCTGCTCGCTCCGCTGCGTCGCTCCTGCGCCTCTGTGACGTCATCTGCCGGGGGAAGCATCTGCAGGAGGCGGCTTTTTTTCCCGTCCATGCCACCTCGCTCTAATTTAGCGTCGGCGAGGGGCCAGTTTGTCGTGCGCTGTGTGCGGGGCAGTACCATGCCATGTACCCTGGCTCTGTGCAGCGGAAGCCGTCCTTCCTCGCGTCGCCACGGCTGTCTCCTTCGTGCACGCGCTGCTGTGATCTGCCGTAGCTCCTCCTCCACTCGCTCTCAGCACGGTGGTTTCCTCTGATGATCAGCGCGGCAGCCAGCTCGACCTGGGCCAGGTGGTCATCCAACAGGTTCTCGCCGTTGTAGCGGGGAATCTTGGCCCGCTGCTGAATGGATGAGACTGTCATCTCCCGGTCGATTGCCGCTCCTAGTCGCTCTGGAATCGCCAGCCCGTCCTGCCCTGAAAAGGGCGGGAAGCGGGGCTGGTTTGCTCTGCTCCGTCCATCGCGGCGAAGCTCTCCAGGGGCCGGCGTCTCAGCTCTATACTCCGTTCCCGGCTGAGCGATGAATCGCTCCGGCCGCTGTACCTCCGCCTGGATCCTCATCTCGCTCCATATCCCACTTCTGACACCAGTCTGACACAATTTACAAGCCACAATTATATTCAACATAAACACAGACACACGCACACATGAAGCTGACTATAAACATGATAAAAATACTCAAGGCTCCATCAATCAGGATATAAAGACAAAGAGATGAGAGAAAAACCAGAGATAAGAGAGAAGGGTCATATTAAAAAGTTAAAGACTAATGAAAGAGGTTAAAAACTCAAAGGTCTAAAACCCAATAAAATATTTAGAACCCAAATAAAATCCTACAAAAATAAGTAAATATAAAATGGAGTTAATAAATAGGTACCTAAATTATGTGCAATATATTGTTACAGCTTGTTCAACTCTTTGACAGCAGCAGGAACAAAGCTGTTTTTGTAGCGCTGGGTTTTACTTTTTGGGACAGCAAACCTCCGTCTTGAGGGAAGAAGCTGAAAGTTGCAGTGCAAAGGGTAGGAGTCATCATTTAAAATGGAGGTAGCCATCCTCTGTACTTGTCTGGTGTACAGGGATGTCAGGCTCAGCTGTGACTCACCAAGCAAACGACTGGACCATCTAACTACCTGATCCAAGGATTTCCTATGTTTCAGTTTTATCTGACCAAACCATGACACTAAAGAAAAGGATAAAACAGATTCAATAAAAGCCCGATAAAACATAGTCATTATGGTTCGGTCAACTTGGAAGCGTGCAAGTTTCCTCAAGCAATGCAAATGTTGCTGACCCTTTTTGCACACCCTTTCACAGTTCTCTTCAAAGTTTAAATTACTATCAATAATCGTCCCAAGATATTTGTAGGATTGTACACATTCGGTGGTCTGGCCTTTTAGTACGGTGACTTTGTGCCTGGGAGTTTTCCTCCTAAAGTCAATAATCATGTCTTTAGTTTTTGTCGTATTCAGCTGCAGGTAGGAATCCTCACACCAGTGAACAAAATCATCAACTACTGGGCCGTGGCCACTCTCACCATCCTGGAGGAGACTGACAATAACTGAGTCATCAGCATACTTTATAATGTGTCTGTTGTCACGTCTGCTCCGACACATGTTTGTGTACAGGATGAAGAGTAGTGGTGACAACACACACCCCTGAGGAGAGCCTGTAGAAGAACACTTTAGGTCAGACAATGTACCATTGACCCTTACTCTCTGCATCCTGTTGGTTAAGAAATCCAGAATCCAACCCACCAGATTATTGCTCAAATCAAATTGTTGCAGGAGCCTTTAAACTAAGATATGAGGTTGGATTGTATTAAAGGCGGAGGAAAAGTCCACAAATAAAAGTCTGGCATTTGTCCCATTAAAATCCAGATGTTCAAAAAGCATGTTAAACAGAGTGACAGTGGTGTCCCTTTGTGAGACCTATATACAAACTGCAGAGGATCCAATGCATGTTCAGTCTGCTTTAGGACCTCACATCTGACCAGTTTTTCAAAAATTTTCATTAATTTTCATTAATTAATTTTCATTTTCACCAGAGTGGTGGCTCAGTTGGTAGAGCATCCGCCCCACACCTGGGAGGCAGGGGTTCAAATCCCGGCCGGGTCATGACGGGTCATGACGAAGACCATATAAAAGTGGAACTTCCTGCCATCCAGCTTGGTGCTCAGCAATAATGGAATGGAGGAGGGAAATCTGTGGCGGCGCCTTGCATGGCAGTGGCCCTCTGATTCTGCACTGGGGTGTGTGTGATTGACACTGTAGATAGGTAAACCACAATCTCGTTCTACTGTACATGATTGGTTGTACGGTTGAATGACAATAAGGGTGATTTAATTAAAATTGAAGTCAAAGCAACTGGTCTAAAGTCGTTTACCATTTTAGGACAGCTGGATTTTGGAACGGGAACAACCACCGCTTCTTTCCAGATCTTAGGCACATGTTGTGTCTGTAAGGACTTACTGAAAATGTAATGAAATACAGGACTCAGTTCATGTGCACAGGACTTTACCAAGCGCCCACATATATTATCAGGGCCCTGACTTTTGTTCACTTTTACAGCACAGAACTCCCTTTTAACATCCTGCACCTCAATATTAAAGTGCTGATTGTCTTTGAGTTTCTGTTTCAAATCTTGGGTTTCTGTGCTAAAATCAGAGGAATCAAAATGACCATAAAAACAATTAAGAGCATTAGCCAGCTCTGTGTCTGAATTAAAACCATTTAAAAACACACGATTATTGCGCTCAGTGCTCTGAAGGCCTGCAATAGTTTTCATATTGGCCCAGGCTGAACCAAGTTTCTTTGTTGCCATCATACTTTCCAATTCTGATTTATAATTCTGTTTTGCTCTTAAAATTTCGGCCTTCAGCTCCTTAGTGGCAACCTGTAGCTCAGAAACCGACCCCTGTTTAAAGGCAAGTGATCTCCTCTGTAAGCAGGATTTAACCTCTTGCACTCCGGGATACCGCGGGCGGTCACGTCTCTGCGTCCTAGCGCGCCCTCGTGCGCACTAGGACACACACTGTGCGTCTCAGAGCGCACTGAAAAACAAAAAAAGCTGCATTTCCGTTCTTCCACTACAGACACAGCCGCGAACAGAAAGCCAAAGAAGTGCTTTGATTGGTTTAGATTTGATTGACCTCTCATTCGACTAATAAGAGCCTTGAATTGGGTTTCTGAAACCTTGAAGAACCAATGACTGAAAATCTAGCAAGAAGGACCCGTCTACCAACGGCTGCGAATACAGCAAGCCAATTGAAGCAGAGAAGTTCGACGATTGAAAGCATGCATCCCATGCGTAAAATCTGTTTTGTGTAAGCCGCTGGGTGACACACACGCATTTGCCAGTCTTTTTTTCTTACTACTGTTCTTATTTGTTTTGAAAAATCATTCGCCAAAACCGCAATCATGGAAGCGCAAAACCGCAATAATGGAATCATGGTTTGACCGGGTCGCGTGACCAGAACCACGAGTCGTAACAAGAGGACCAGCGTCATGTTCGTCTGACAATGAGGAAGAGATGTTCGCCAGCGACACTGCTGTTGTGGACAGGTAATTGTTATAAGCTAAATTATTCTTTATCCCTGAAAATTGTAATCAAAATGACTTTTGACCGATCGGTAAATTACAGCTGTGCGTCATCGCCACATGACGGACCGTGAATGGTCCCCCCCCCCCCCTCTGTAGCGGATGGCAGATATAGTGCAGATATTTTAGTACAACTGTGCGTAGTAGACCACGGCGTGTGCCGCAGTCCGTCATGTGGCGATGGACGATGTCCGTCCTCTGTAGCGGTGTGTGTGTGGGGGGGGTGTTATCCTCTACATTACAGATATTTTAGTTTAATTTTTATTACACTGTAGGTTACGGTATTTTTTCTTGTAAAAAAAAAAAGCCACATATTTTTTTACGTGGCATGCTTCTTTGTGTGTGGGTGCTTGTTTGTTCATTCATTCATTCGTGAATGAATAAACAACCCCCCCCCCCCACACACACACACACAGCCCTGAGTGTCACCTTTCATTAGAGCCCAAGATCAAGCTACTATACTGAATCATTCAAAAATTACAGACGTTTTTCCAAACTGTGTCATTTGGCACAATTTGGCACAGTTCAAAAACGCCTGAGAACAACCTGACAAAAAAGCTGTGTAATATATTCATTTTTTGTGGTATTGTTACAAAATTTGGACCTCAGCTGGATAACACTTGGTTCTACATTTGCATTTTCCAGCCCGGATCTGACAGCTGTGTGTTATTTGCAAGCATTTGTATCCAAAAAAACACCCAGGCGAACTTTATTTTCTTCAAGTTCAGTATGTTTAGATGACTGTTACTCAGTGGCAGGAGCACTTACAGAGATTATGACTGTTTTGCCAAAAAAATTCAAAGTGTTTTCTTTTAAATGAGACCAACCCCATGAAGATGCTGCAAAGGGTTGAAGAACAGCTTTTGATTTACTTTGGGTACGCTATTTTTAGGCGTTTTTAGGGAAACTGACCAGAGTGCAAGGGGTTAACTGATTTTGTAACCCATGGCTTGTTGTTGGGATATATTTTGACACGTTTACGTGGAACGATCATATTTTTACAGAAAGCCATGTATGAGCATGTGACGTCCACCAAAGAGTCCAAATCATCCCCGCAGGACTGTGTGAAAACCTCCCAGTCTGTACATTTAAATCATTCCTGGAGGCAGTGCACTGAATCTTCTGTCCACACATCAATGTCTCTGGTCTCCACCTTGCCTCTTCTGAGAGCAGTTTTATATGTGGGCAGCAAATGTACACAGTTGTGATCTGAGGATCCTAAAGGAGGAAGGGGGAGTGATTTATAGGCCCTCTCAATGGATCCATAGCACAGGTCCAATGTCTTTTTTCACCTGGTTGGGCAGGAGACATACTGATAAAAGTTTTTAAGTGTCTTCTTTAAAGAAAAATGGATAAAATCTCCAAGAATAAAGTTTGGAGCCTCTGAAGAAATTGACTGCAGCCGCTGGACCACATCAAAGACGGTGCTGAAGGCGGAGTCAGCGTCTGCCCTCGGGTGAATGTACACAGTCGTGATGAAAATTTGGGGGAACTCGTGAGGTAGATAAAAGGGGCGTAGTGGTACGGACAGCAGCTCCACATCGGGTGTACAGATGCGCTCTCTGACTGTGACAGATGTGCAGTACTGTTTATCAATATATAAACATACGCCGCCCCCCTGACGTTTCCCCGTTACCTCTTCCTGCCGATCCGAGCGAAGTGGGGCTCCAAAGCCGTCAATCCACAGGTCCACGTCCCGGTCATGCGCAGTAAGCTACGTCTCCGTGTAAGCCATGACACAGCAGTTCTTGAAGTCCTTCTGGTAGTGTACATTCCCTTGAATTTCATCTACTTTATACCTCAGAGATTGCATGTTCCCCAAACTCATGGAAGGAAGAGGAATGCTATTAAACTGACGTCTTCTCAGGTATAATTTCATGCCTCCACGCCTTCCATGTTTCCTCCTCTTGTCTCTCTTTTCATCGCTGTGTCCATGAACGTCTCTTAAAATAAAGTCCGGCAGTTGCGGCATACACTCAATCACAGATGCTGCATTATCCGTGTTTAAATGCAGTAACATGTCCCTGGAATATTGTATTCTCCCCTGGCATGATCATGATTGCGCTTACCTCAGAGACAAAGAGCCGGTGGGAAAGAAGCAGCAGTGCAAAAATGGGGAGGAAATCCATTTTGATGGAACCAGGGAGCTCTTCGTTATACAGTCCACAAACATTCCAGGACCAAAACGACACAGAGAATTTCGTTAAAACACATTAAAGTGCGTAAAAACAGATACACAGACGACAGACTTTTTTCACCAGCTGCCAGTCGCTGCGTGCGCATGCGCCCAGACCTGAGGTGCCATGTTGAACTTTCAGTGACCAGTATGAGAGACAGTGAGAGCGATAACACCAAATTTAACACACCTGCTCCCCATTCACACCTGAAACTTTGTAACACTAATGAGTCACATGACACCGGGCAGGGAAAATGGCTAATTGGGCACAATTTGGACATTTTCAGTTGGGGTGTACTCACGTTTTTTTGCCAGCAATTTAGACATTAATGGCTTTGTGTTGAGTTATTTTGAGGGGACAGCAAATTTACAAGCTGTACACTGACTACATTGTTTCAAAGTGTCATATTTTCAGTATTGTCTCATGAAATGATATATTAAAATAAGATAACAAAATATTTACAAAAATGTGAGGGGTGTACTCACTTTTGTGAGATACTATATATATAAAGAGAGAGAGAGAGAGAGAGAGAGAGAGAGAGAGAGAGAGAGAGAGAGAGAGAGAGCAGGGAAAATAATTATTGAACACATCAAAATTTTTCTCATTAAACATACTTCTGATGGAGCAATTGACCTGAGGTTTTCACTAGATAGCAGTGCCAACCCAGGTAATCCATACATACAAAGAAATCAAGGCAACTGTGTTCACAAAACAAGTCATATTTAATGAAATGGAATGACACAGGGAATAAGTATTGAACATGCTGGTTAAATTCATTTAATATTTAGTAGAAAAGCCTCTGTTGGTAATAACAGCTCCCAGACACCTCCTGTATGGAGAAACTGGGCGCAGGCATTGCTCAGGAGTGATTTTAGCCCATTCTTCCACAGAAACTGTCTTCAAATGAACTCTGATTTTCCGTTCATTCCAGAGATTTTCAATTGGATTCAGGTCAGGTGACTGACTGGGCCATTCTAGCAGCTTGATTTTCCTTCTCTGGAGCCAGTGTTACGAGCTGAGCTCTGGAAGTTCTGCCAGGCTCAGTCTTGTGCCTTTTCTCTGTTTTTATATACATTTGTTGTATTTTTTTGTGCCTTTTGGTTTTTGTTATGCCTGGATGCTTTCTATTTTCCTGTTTATGTCTTAGTTCTACTATATTCTGATTCTGTGTTATTGGTACCTATTTCTCAGTTGCACTTGTTTATAATTTATTCTACTCCTGATTATTTTAGGTTGACAGCTGTCAGGGCATTTCCTGATTGGTGCCCCGTGTGGGGGTAGCCCTGTCAGCTGCCAGCCGGGGTGCTTTCATCTCATTACTTCCAGCTGATCCCAATCACTATTTATTGTTACCTTTTCGCCCGCTCTCGTGAACCCACACCTGTCACTACTTATGTAAATGTTTTTTTGACCTTATTTAAAGGGAGTTATTTTCATTTCCATTTGCCGCTGTCTTGACTCTCCTTCTCCTCTTTTCAACCAGAGCCCTGCCATGCTCTGGTGTGCAATATCTGTAAGTTTTGTCCCTCATTTGTATGTTTAGAGCACCTTGTTGAACTTTATGTTTGTGGCCTTTTTTCAATAAATTGCCCAAACTCACAGTTCAGCGCGTGGGTCTCATCTCCCTGCCCCGTAGGGCATTCATGACAGCCAGTTCAGAATTTCCTTGGCTGTGTGTTTGGGATCATTGTCTTGCTGAAATGTCCACCCTTGTTTCATCTTTAGCATCTTGGCAGATGGCAACAAGTTCATATCAAGGATGTCTCTGTACATTTGTCCATCCATCTCCCCTTCGATTATATGAAGTCTGCCTGTACCATCCACTGAAAAGCATTACCCACATCATGATGCTCCCACCTCCAAACTTCACTGTCGGTATGGCGTTTTGGAGCTCATGTACAGTGTCATTTCTCCTCCAAACATGCTGTGTGTCGTGGCATCCAAAAAGTTCAATTTAGGTCTCATCTGACCAGACTACTGTATATTCTCCCAGTATTTTACTGGCTTGGCCAAATGGTGTGCAGCAAACTATAGAGGAGCTTCAACGTGCTTTGAGTGCAGTACAGTACTTATTGTTTTCTTCTTTCGTGCTAACTCCAGGTCTTTCTGGAGCTCTCCGTGAGTGGTCTTTGGCTCTTGGATAACTGTTCTCCTCCGATAATTCTTTTGACTCCGCTGTCAGACACCCAAAATTGAAAATTTTGGGTGTATTCCAGAGTTTTACAGGAATTTAGATACATCAGCACACGCTGACAGGGTCTTCAGGGAGAGAACAAACATACGTTAATGACTAGCAAAAACAGCTTCTTTTTTTTTTGTATGTATGGATCGGGTTGTTTTCACTTTTAATTTAATTTGTTACTTGGCACTATTTTAAAGCTCATTTTCATGACAGATTCTAAAAATCACAAGAATAGGACACGTTTTTCTACTTTTTAGATTGCCGGATGAGTCATATTGGATGTCTGGTTGAATAACAGCTGGGGGATGTTTTGTTTTGTTTTTTTTTAGATTGCTTGACAGTATTGGGAAAATGATAAAGCATTTACTTGCATTTCTGCAACATTAAGCAAATTTACCTTACTGTCACAGGAATTGCAGGTGGAGAGATGGTTTTCATTGCTGGTGATCAATTCAAAACTTGTCCATCTCTTTAAGATTATATAATGCAGGATATGACTCTGAGGAGCATCTTGCACTCTCACCCCGGTAAATGATCAGGGTTAGAGTGCATATTAATTGGCATCAGCTGGAGATTGTAAACTGTCCTTAGGTATGGAAGTGAGAGTCAGAGTGAATGGTTGTCTGTCTCTCTGTGTTGGCCCTACGATGGACTGGCGATCTGTCCAGGGCGTACCCTGCCTCTCGCCCAAAGTTGCTGGGATAGGCTCCAGCCCCCCCGCGACCCAAAAAGGATTAAGCGGTAGAAGATGGATGGATGGGTGGATGTTTCTTGACATTTGATAGTATTTTTGTATCATTCATTATTATGTAAATGTTATTTTGTATCAGATGTAAATTAAGCCTATGACACATTTATAAACATTGTAACCACTCAAAGTGGAGACCAGAGACATTGATGTGTGGACAGAAGATTCAGAGCACAGCCTCCAGGAATGCTTTGACTGTACAGACTGGAAGATGTTCATAATGGCCTGCGGGGATGATTTGGACTCTCTGGCTGAGCTCACATGCTCATACATGGCTCACTGTCAAAATAAGTTTGTTCCACGTAAACGTGTCAAAATATACCCCAACAACAAACCATGGGTTACTAAATCAGTTAAATCCTGCTTACAGAGGAAAGCTCTTGCCTTTAAACAAGGGTCTGTTTCTGAACTACAGGTTGCCACCAAGGAGCTGAAGGCCGAAATTTTAAGAGCAAAACAGAATTATAAATTAGAGTTGGAAAGCAAGATGGCAGCAAATAAACTTGGTTCGGCCTGGGCCAGTATGAAAACTATTGCAGGCCTTCAGAGCACAGAGCGCAGTAATCATGTGTTTTTAGATGGTTTTAATTCAGACACAGAGCTGGCTAATGCTCTTAATTGTTTTTATGGTCGTTTTGACTCCTTTGATTTTAGCACAGAAATCCAAGATTTGAAACAGAAACTCAAAGACAATCAGCACTTTAATATTGAGATGCAGGATGTTAAAAGGGAGTTCCGCGCTGTAAAAGTGGACAAAAGTCAGGGCCCTGATAATATATGTGGACGCCTGGTAAAGTCCTGTGCACATGAACTGAGTCCTATATTTCATTACATTTTCAATAAGTCCTTACAGACACAACATGTGCCCAAGATCTGGAAAGATGCCGTGGTTGTTCCCGTTCCAAAATCCAGCTGTCCTAAAACGGTAAACGACTTTAGACCAGTTGCTTTGACTTCAATTTTAATGAAAATTTTTGAAAAACTGGTCAGACGTGAGGTCCTAAGGCAGACTGAACATGCATTGGATCCTCTGCAGTTTGCCTATAGGCCTCACAGAGGAGTGGAGGACGCCACTGTCACTCTGTTTGACATGCTTTTTAAACATCTGGATTTTAATGGGACACACGCCAGGCTTTTATTTGTGGACTTTTCTTCTGCCTTTAATACAATCCAACCTCATATTTTAGTTGAAAGGCTCCTGCAACAATTTGATTTAAGCAATAATCTGGTGGGTTGGATTCTGGATTTCTTAACCAACAGGACGCAGAGAGTAAGGGTCAATGGCACATTGTCTGACCTAAAGTGCTCTTCTACTGGCTCTCCTCAGGGGTGTGTGTGGTCACCACTACTCTTCATCCTGTACACAAACATGTGTCGGAGCAGACGTGACAACAGACACATTATAAAGTATGCTGATGACTCAGTTATTGTCAGTCTCCTCCAGGATGGTGAGAGTGGCCACGGCCCAGTAGTTGATGACTTTATTCACTGGTGTGAGGATTCCTACCTGCAGCTGAATACAACAAAAACGAAAGATATGATTATTGACTTTAGGAGGAAAACTCCCAGGCACAAAGTCACCATACTAAAAGGCCAGACCACCGAATGTGTACAATCGTACAAATATCTTGGGACAATTATTGATAGTGGATTGAACTTTGAAGTGAACTGTGAAAGGGTGTGCATAAAGGGTCAGCAAAATTTGCATTGTTTGAGGAAACTTGCACGCTTCCAAATTGACCGAACCATAATGACTATGTTCTATCGGGCTTTTATTGAATCTGTTTTATCCTTTTCTTTAATGTCATGGTTTGTTCAGATAAAACTGAAACAGAGGAAATCCTTGGATCAGGTAGTCAGATGGTCCAGTCGTTTGCTTGGTGAGTCACAGCTGAGCCTGACATCCCTGTACACCAGACAAGTACAGAGGATGGCCGACTCGATTTTAAATGATGACTCCCACCCTTTGCACTGCAACTTTCAGCTTCTTCCCTCCAGACGGAGGTTTGCTGTCCCAAAAAGTAGAACCCAGCGCTACAAAAACAGCTTTGTCCCTGCTGCTGTCAAAGAGTTGAACAAGCTATAAAAATTATATTGTACATATTTTATATTTACCTATTTTGTAAGATGTGTGCCTGTGTTTGTGTCTATGTTGAATGTAATTAGTGGCTTGTAAATATGGATGTCACCAACTGCAAAACAAATCTACCTACGGGTACAAATAAAGTAACCTGAACCTGAACCTGAACCTCTTTATGAAAAAAAATTGTCCATTAGTAAAGAAAAAGCTTAAACATAAATTTGTTGATAAGCCATGGTTAACCAAAGGATTACAAAAGGCGTGTAAAAAGAAAAATTCATTATATAAAGCTTTTCTAAAGAAAAGGACAAAAGAAGCAGAGCAGCAGTATAAAACATACAAAAATAAGTTAACATATATAATGAGATGTAGTAAAAGAGACTATTACAGTAAAGAACTGGAGAAAAACAGAGACAATATTAAAAATACATGGACAATACTTAACAATATTCTTGGAAATAAAAGCAGAAATACAAGCTACCCAACCAGTTTTTCAAAAAATAATACAACGACTCAGAGTGTGAATGCAGCTTCACCTGCAGATGAATTTAATAACTTTTTTGTTAACATTGGTCTTAATTTGGCTCAAGAAATACCCATTACGGCACCTACAGGTGATACAATAAGCAAAAACACTGCTATAAAAGACTCAATTTTCATAAAGAACACAGACTAGAGAGAGGTCATTGAAATTGTTAAATCGTTTAAAAGTAAAACATCTACGGACTGTGATGGTATTGACATGCTCTTAGTCAAAACTATTATTGAATGCTTAGTGAAGCCACTGACGTATATTTGTAACCTGTCTCTCCAAACAGGTATATTTCCCAATGCAATGAAAATAGCTAAAGTAATTCCGATATACAAGACGGGTGACAGAGGGGAACTCTCAAACTATAGACCAATTTCACTATTGCCGCAATTTTCCAAGATACTTGAAAAAATATTCTATGAGAGAATTGACAACTTCATACTGAATAATAATTTAATGTGTGAGCAGCAATATGGGTTCAGACACAAGAGGACAACTGCATTTGCTCTAATGGAATTTATAGAAAAAATATCAACTGCCGTTGAAAATAAAAAGTATTCAGTTGGGGTATTCCTGGATCTTAAAAAAGCATTTGATACAGTGGATCATAATTTATTATTAAAGAAACTACAAAATTGTGATATTAGGGGGGTAGCACTGTCCTGGTTTAAGAATAGATATCAGTATGTATGTGTTGGTAACAAAAACTCACAGTTACTGAAGGTTACTTGTGGAGTCCCACAGGGTTCAGTTTTGGGGCCACTGTTATTCAATATGTATATAAATGATATATGTAAAGTTTCGGAAAAAATGGATTTAATATTGTTTGCCGATGACACTAATCTATTATGCAGTGGAAGCAATTTGGAACAACTTTTGGATACATTCGGAAAGGAATTAGGAAAGCTTAAACTGTGGTTTGATTCAAACAAATTAACGCTCAATTTAAGTAAGACAAAATTTATAGTTTTTAACAACCATCACAACAACTTAGTATCTAAATTCAGTGTAAATGGTGTAGAGATTGAAATGGTATCCGAAACTAAATTTCTTGGAGTAATAATTGATAATAAACTGTGTTGGAAGTCACATATTAATTATATTAAAGGTAAAATATCTAAATCAATTGCAATACTACACAGACTGACATATTTGCTGAATCAACCAACATTATATACTTTGTATCATTCATTAATACTCCCATACATGACATATTGTACTGAAGTATGGGGAAATACATATAAAACAAACATATATCCAGTCTTTATGCTTCAGAAGAGAGCTATTAGAATAATAAACAAAGCTGCTTACAGGGAACCAACAAACCCACTTTATCTTAAATTAAAAGCTCTCAAGTTGAAAGATCTGGTTGACTTTAAAACTGCAGTAATAATGTTTAAAGTGAAGAATCTATCACTGCCCGCAAATATCCAAAAGTTGTTCCAAATAAGGGAGAAACAATATCATTTCAGAGGAACATGTATATTTCAAAAACCTTCAGTGAGAACTACCACCAAGCAACACTGTGTTTCAGTGCAAGGAGTCAGATGATGGAACGATTTTGGACCTGAATTAAAATCACGTACAACGCTTGGACAATTTAAACAAAAACTAAAGGAAGAAATACTCCAAACATATATACAAGATGACGTATAAAATCACATAAGGATTGTCATATCCAGTCTGTGTTGTGTTGTTGCTTAGTTTTTTTTTGGTCACATTTTGTCTTAGCTTGTTCTGAATTGTAATCGCTCTTGTTTTGTTTTTCTTTTGAATTCTTGGATGGAATATGGGTGGGCAATATAAGCTGCAGCTTCAGCCATCACCCATTTCGGATAACTTATGTTGAACTAGATAATCAGAGGAGTTATTGTCTAATTTGTCCTTGATGGATTTTCTTTCCCCCTTTGTTATATTATTCTGTTTCTTTTTAATCTTTACTTTTAATCTACTGTGGCAAGTCCTGAAGAGATTTGGGTGTCCACCCAAGTTCCTCACCATCCTCGCGCAGTTCCATTCTGGGATGATGGCCCGAGTGGTAGTGGGAAGGCACAGCTCAGAACCTTTTGGAGTGCAAACCGGAGTGAGTCAAGGCTGTGTGCTGGCCCCAGTCCTCTTCAACATCTTCCTTGTCTGTGTAACAATTCTGCTACGTAGGAGGGTGGAGAAGCAAGCTGGAGTTACCATTGACTTCAGGCTTGATGGTAACCTGTTCAACATCAGGAGGCTACAGGGAACTTCCAAGCTGACATCAGAGACCATCATTGAGCTACAATACGCCGATGACTGTGCCCTGGTTGCCCATACACCAGACCCTCTACAAAACATCCTCTCGGCAGCTGTAACTGCATACATAAGAATGGGACTGACAATCAACACCCAGAAGACAGAGGTACTCTGTCAATCCAGTACTGACCCCCACAAAGCCCAATAACCCTCACAGCAGCAGGGCAACAGCTGCTCACAGTGCCCACTTTCAAATACCTGGGGAGCATAATGTTTGACACCTGCTCAATGGATGACAAGATCCAGAACCACCTCAAGCAAGCATCAGCATCTTTTGTTCGTCTTAGGAGAAGGGTTCTTCAGAACAGCAACCTCAAACTCCACACCAAAGTGCTGGTCTACAGAGCTGTATGTATCACCACCTTACTGTATGGATGTGAGGCATGGACTATTTACAGCCACCACCTGAGAAGCCTGGAGACCTTCCATGTAAGATGTCTCCAGAAGATCTTTGGCATCACTTGGAAGAACAGAGTGCCGCACACAGAAGTGCTGGTGAGAGCTGGCAGCTGTAGCGTGGAGTCCATCTTGGTCCAGCATCAACTCAGGTGGTTGGGGCACGTCATCCGGATGCCCAGCCACAGACTCCCATGCAGAATCTTGTATGGTCAGTTACACCGAGGCCAATGCAGTGCTGGTGGACAGAAGAAACGCTTCAAAGACCAAATGAAGTCCATCCTGAAGAAATGTCGGATCAACCCCTCTTCACTGGAGGAACTCGCTTCCTGCCGAGACATTTGACGCTCCCACTCCTCACAGGGAGTGGATTATATGGAGGAACAGCACACACAACACCGGACAGCAAAGTGTGCAAAGAGACATGCTCGCCAAGTCCCCCCTGCTCCCCCCAGCACCTCCTTCACATGCCCGGTCTGTAACCGAATCTGCAGATCCAGGATCAGACTATTCAAACACCAGCAGACTCATAAATAAAGAAGATGGTCATCATCGAATCGATGGACTACCAGAAGAAGAAGAAGTATGTATTTCAGTGTGCTTTCCTCTCCTTAGCCACTGTCTGGCCGGCAGCTGTTCGACGGCCGCTTTGACCTACTTTCTGTGAGCGCTGCTGACAGCTCGCTGGTCCGACCATGCCCCCTCTCTCTTTATCACCAGCTGATTCCCACTCCCACTGATCAACTTTCACGGTCCTCCCCCAGGTGCTTCTCATCACTCCATCACCAGCAGTGCGTGTACTTAAGCAGCTGTTTGCCAGCCACACACTGCTGGTTCATAGTATTGTCATCTGTGTTGTTAGTCTGCCAGTATTTTCAGCACTCTCATGACGTGTTAGCCACTCCATGTTCGCCGTGGTTCTCGTGCGTCCCTGAAGCGATGTCAGCTCTGAGGCGCACCTGTGGCTAACACATCTCCCCTCATTTGTTCGCTGGGCAATGCCAGGCCCCGAACACCATCAGTAAGTGTGTTTGTGTTTTTTGTACACCTTCACCTTTTTGGGATTTGTCTGTCTTTCTATGTTAAATGTGTTGTGGTGAACCCTGCATGTAAATCCTTGTTATTTCATCCTCCTTCTCCATGCCCTGCGTAAGAGCGCACGGAGGGTCATGACAGAAAGGAACAGGGTTGTACATCAGTGCTAGCATTAGCATTGTTTCACCATTAGCGTGGTTTATGAAAGTAAAGGATAAATGTAGTTCTATAAATAAAAAGAAATTTATAAAAAATAATGTATCTTCTTTTGGTAATATTAATAACAGGGTTGAGAGACACACTCAATTTATTCAGTAAATATTTGAAAAATACAAAATATATCACAGAGGACTAACCTTAGCACACAGTTTGATGTGTTAGCACACAGTTTGATGTCTCTTCTGTCAGGAGCCGAGCCGGCTTGGTTTCCCCCGGCTCGGTCCTGACCTCCCTGTGGGGTTAAGTGCCACTGTTTATGTGTATATTATGTATTTCAGTTTACCTTCCTTACCCATAGCCACTATCTGACCAGCAGCTGTTAGACAGCTGCTGTGACCTACTTTCTGTGAACGCTGCTGACAGCTCGCCGGTCCGGCCACGCCCCCTCTCTCATCTTCACCAGCTGTTCCCTTTCCCATGTGCCATCATCCTGCACCTCGCCCAGGTGCTCCTCATTTCACCATCACCAACAATGTGTGTATTTAAGCAGCTTTTTGCCAGTCACACATTGCTGGGTCATTGTATTGGACTGTCAATGTATAGTCTGAATCAGGACTTCAACGACATGTATCCACGCCGCACACTGGTTCTCTGGCACCCACTCAGTGATACCGGCTGTGGGACACCGGCATGGGTACATGTTTCTCCTCATACGTTCACGGGGCGATGCCAGCCCCCGAACGCCAACCGTGTTTGTGTATTTTTTGTAAGTCTTCACCTTTTTGGGAACTGTTTGGCTGTTTTGAAGCCACCGCCTGGAAGCAGCTCTGCGATCCACATGGTGAGGACATCGATGGCCTCATTCACACCTTCACGGGCTACCTCAGCTTCTGTGTGGACAAATCCGTTCCCACCAAGACCATACGGCGTCACTCAAACAACAAACCCTGGATCAACCCTGAGATAAAAACACTTCTGAGAGAGAAGAAGAGGATCTTCAGGTCGGGGAATAGGGAGATGCTGAAGTCCGTACAGAGGGAGCTGAGGAGAAAGATCAGAGTAGGCAAGGACAGCTTCAGGAAGAAGATGGAGGACAAGCTGCAACAGAGCGACATCAGCGGGGTCTGGAGAAACCTCAAAACCATCTCTGGGCTCCAGAATACCTCCCCCCAGGCCACGGGGGGGGGGGGGGGGGGGCAGGGAGTGGGCGAACAACCTGAATCTGTTTTTCAATAGGTTTGACCAACCGCCCTCCCCCCTGTCTGCACAACAACCACTGCTGCCTCTAAAGAAATCAAGTCCTGCTGCCCACTCCCCACTCCACCAACACCCCCCGACTCCCAACACACAGCCCCCCATCCTGACCCTGACCAGGACCCAGGTGAGGACGGAGCTGAGGAAGATCAAGGCGAGGAAGGCGCCGGGACCGGACGGCATCAGCGCAAAGCTCCTCAAGTCCTGTGCAGACCAGCTGTGTGGGATTGTGACGTATATCTTCAACATGAGCCTGAAACTGGGGAGGGTACCACAGCTGTGGAAAACATCTTGTGTGGTACCTGTACCAAAAACTTCCCACCCCAAAGACCTGAACAGCTACAGACCGGTGGCCTTGACGTCCCACTTGATGAAGACCCTGGAGAGACTGCTCCTTGCTCACCTCCGCCCCCTGGTGGAACCAGCGATGGATCCACTCCAGTTCGCCTACCAGCATGGCATTGGGGTGGAGGATGCGGTGATCTTCCTCCTTCACCGTTCTCTGTCCCACCTGGAGAAGCCCGGGAATACGGTGAGGATCATGTTCTTTGACTTCTCCAGTGCTTTCAACACCATCCAACCGATGATCCTGAAGGACAAGCTGCTGCGCGCAGGGGTGGACCAGTACCTGTCATCATGGATCCTGGACTACCTCACGAACCGGCCTCAGTTTGTGAGAACCCGGGACTGTGTGTCCGACACGATCATCAGTAGCACGGGGGCCCCCAAGGGAACGGTGCTGGCTCCCTTCCTGTTCACTCTTTATACTGCGGACTTCTCACACAACACAACACACTGCCATCTACAGAAGTTCTCTGATGACTCTGCGATCGTTGGCCTCATCTCCAATGGAGATGAAGCTGAGTACAGAGGGCTTATCCAGGACTTCGTGGACTGGTGTCATCGGAACTGCCTCCAGATCAACGCGAGGAAAACTAAGGAGCTGATGGTGGACTGCCGCAGGCATGGGCAGCCCCTCACAGCACCAGTAAATATACAGGGAACAGACATCGAGATGGTGACATCCTATAAGTACCTGGGTGTTCATCTGAACAATAAACTAGACTGGTCACACAATACTGACACACTCTACAAGAAGGGACAGCGCAGGCTGTTCCTACTGAGGAGACTCAGGTCTTTTGGTGTACAAGGGGCGCTGCTGAAGACATTCTATGACACGGTGGTGGCATCAGCCATCACTTTTGGAGTGGTCTGCTGGGGCAGTGGCATTACTACAGCCGATAGGAAGAGACTGAACAAACTGATTAAGAAAGCTAGCTCTGTCCTGGGGCAGCGCCTTGATCCGGTGGAGGAGATAGGAGTGAGAAGGATGGTGGCTAAACTGTCATCTCTGCTGGAGTCCGAGTTCCACCCTATGCAGGACATACTGAATGCACTGAGGAGCTCATTTAGCAGCAGACTACATCATCCCAGGTGCACAACCAAGAGGTTTTGCAGGTCCTTCCTACCAACGGCTGTCAGACTGTACAACCTAAGCAGGGCTGCTCGCAGAGATAGCAAAAAGACGTAACAAACTAATAATTTTTTGAATGCAAAAGATGCAATAGACTTACACAATGGTCCCCTCCGGCATACAACTAGGAAAATACCGGTCGCTATGGAGGGTGAGAATATGTATGGGCACATAATCATACCATGTAGGATAACTAAGTAGACGGTTATGCTGTTTCATCCCATCTAGCAACAATGCTCTGCACTGTGTGTGTTTATATATTTACATATTTATTCCATCTAGCTACAATGCTCAGCACTGGGTGTGTTTATATTTATATATCTATATATTTATTCCATCTAGCTACAATGCTCTGCATTGTGTTTTTATATATCTACATATTATTCCATCTAGCTACATTGCTCCGCACTGTGTGTGTTTATATACTTGCATATTTATTCCATCTAGCTACAATGCTCTGCACTGTTTATATATTCATATATTTATTCCATCCAGCTACAATGCTCTGCACTGTGTGTCTGTGTGTGTGTGTATATATATATATATTTTATAGTAATATGTACATATGTATATTAGCTGCTCTTGCTTGCTTGTTTTTTTTTTTTTCTTGCCTTCTGATTGTTGCTCTGAGTGTTGCTATCCCTGTGCTGTTGCAATCCTGGAATTTCCCCGTTGTGGGACTAATAAAGGCTTATCTTATCTTATCTTATCTTATCTTATCAGTTTTTGTGTTTAATAAATGTGTTGTGGTGTAACCCTGCACGGAGATCCTCATTATTTCTCCCCTCTCTGTGCATTGCGTAAAAGTGCACGGGGAGTTATGACAGAATGACCCAGCCTGAAAAAAGGATCTAGCCGGTTACACCCTCACATCATTTTTTCTTTTTGAACTGTGTTGTTGGCTCACCTGGTTTGGGATGGCTTTGATGGGTCGGTGTTACCCGCTGAGCTTCGGCTGGGAATGCTGCCGAATATTGATGGAGATAGACGGGCTCATTTCTTCAGTAAGCATTTATTCCAGCCCGGAGGATGTGCTGTGGTATGTGGGTCTGGCGGAGGCAGCAGTTCGTGGGTGCCCTCAACTCTCCGAACATGCTGAGGGGGTTGAGAGGATTTCCCTCGTGGCAGCACTGCGGCGAGGGAGAGGAAACCGCCTAAGAAGACCGGGCTCGCGCCGAAGGGGAAGCCCTCCCGAGTCCCTGTTCTTCCTGCTTCCCGCCAGAGTGTGACACTCACTCCCGTTCCGGCTCATCTGGCTCCAGCATTCAGCAATTGCCGTCGTCCTAGGGGGAAACGACAGGAGAAGCCCCCTTCGTCCTCGGCGACCATCATTCCTCCAGCTGCCGGGAAGCCTTCCAGGCCCACCCCTGGAATACCCACCTCTGTCGCCAGGGAGACTGCGCCTCCTCAATCTTCAGAAGAGGCCAAGATCACCATGGACACAGAGGGACAACAACCATCCTGCTGCAGCCATGAATATCACACACCGAGAAGACAGGCAAGTGTTTGTTCATTCTACTCAATTAAGCTATGATTAACCTTGTCTGTCTCCCGAGGGAGAGGCCCAACCTCAGTAGTCTGCTGGGTCCTCTCTTCCGGCTGCAGTTAAAGGCTCATCCCCTATTTCTTCTGTGTTTCCTCCATTTATCCCTGAGTGTCCGTCTGTCCCAGAACCGAGCCACCAGATGTTGGAGTTTGGGATCCTGGATGATC
Organism: Pholidichthys leucotaenia; assembly: GCA_020510985.1. Classification (NCBI taxonomy): domain Eukaryota; kingdom Metazoa; phylum Chordata; class Actinopteri; order Cichliformes; family Pholidichthyidae; genus Pholidichthys; species Pholidichthys leucotaenia. The sequence continues at coordinate 439,675,168 of CM035841.1, forward strand.
CTCCCCAGGGGCCCACACAGAGGTGTGTCCCTGCAGCCATGCCAGAGGAATCCCCAGCGTTGGAGCCGCTGGAGGAAGTCAATAGGACTGCTACGACCATCTCGCCTGTTGTGGAGGCTGCTGCAGCAGAGTGGGAGCCGGAGATGGACCTCCTCGAGGCAGGACCCAGGCTGTCATTGTCAAGTTCGACCGAGTCCTGGACGGCGGTGGAGCTCCAGCTCAGGCAAGTTCTCTCCCTTGTTTTTCTTATGTCTGTATTTGAGAGATCTTGCCTGGCTCTTGGGGAGGAGAGTCAGGTGCAGCCCTCGGCTGCATCTGAACTCACTTCTCCGTGCTCCGCCGATGCCGGTGACCCTAACTACCTTTCTTCTCCTGCTTCCTCTGAGCCTTCGTCTAGGATCGCCGGAGAGGGTGTGTCATCGCCAGAGTTCGCCGAGGGTCCGGTTCAGCCAGAGAAGGACACCGCTGCTCCAGCTCCTCCTACCAAGGTCGTCAGGGTTCCCCCAATCGATCGCCTCCTCAGCCTGGTGTTCCTGCAGGTTGGCCCGCTCGCACCGCGAGTGCAGCTGTGTCCCAGGCCGGGACCATCGAGGGTGCTGTCGGTCAGCCTGAGGACGCAGGGGCCGTTACTCCTCAGCCTGATGCGGCCGTGGTCCCCATCTCCTCCCAGTTTGATGCCGTGGAGATTCCTTCCCTACGGTCCGGTCACCCACCAGAGAGCCTCCCGGTGGGCAGGCTGCCTCCTGCTCCACCTCCCCCGGTCCTGGTGGCTCTACAATGTTGGTCGACCACTGGAGGGACTGAATCTCTAGGCCAGATGGCCCGTGTTTTCCAGCAGGCCACCGGACTTTGTTCCCTGGACTGCCTGCTGGGCCTGGGACTCTGGACGGCCTCCCAAGCCTCCTCGCCTTTTGACTTGGGGGGGGGGGGGGGTAATTATGGGCCCTGGGCTGGGTGTTGTGTTCCCTCCTTCCTGTTCCCACTCCTTCCCACCCGGGTTTGTGTTGTTGTTTCTGATGGGGGGGGGGGTCCTCGGGATGTTCCTTGGGTGTCTGGGGTTCCACCCTTTGAGTGGGGGGCTCTGTCAGGAGCCCATCCTGCTTGGTTTCACCCGGCTTGGTCCTGACCTCCCTGTGGGGTTAAGTGCCACTGTTTATGTGTATATTATTTATTTCAGTCTACCTTCCTTGCCCATAGCCACTGTCTGACTGGCAGCTGTTAGACAGCTGCTGTGACCTACTTTCTGTGAGCGCTGCTGACAACTCGCTGGTCCGGCCACACCCTCTCTCTCATCTTCACCAGCTGTTCCCTTTCCCATGTGCCATCTTCCCGCACCTCACCCAGGTGCTCCTCATTTTAGATTTTTAGATTTTAGATTTAGTATACTTTATTGATCCCCAGAGGGGAAATTGAGGGTCATCCACCACCTGGATGGATGAAGCAGCCTTAACCATTCACACACACATTCACACCTAGGGCCACTTTAGGGTCTCCAATTAACCTAACCTGCATGTTTTTGGCATGTGGGAGGAAACCGGAGAAATCCCGGGGTAAACCCACGCATACACAGGGAGAACATGCAAACTCCACACAGATCACTGTTGGTCGGGGGCTGGGATCGAACCCACGATCCCACAATCCCCCGGCCAAGGGTAAACTGTGCTGCCGCAGTGCTAACCACTGCGCCACCGTGCAGCCCCACATTTCACCAGCAATGTGTATATTTAAGCAGCTTTTTGCCAGTAACACATTGCTAGGTGGCTATATTGGATTGTCAGTGTATAGTCTGAATCAGGACTTCAACGACGTGTATCCACGCCGCGCACTTCGTGGTTCTCTGGCGCCCACTCAGCGATACCGGCTGTGGGATGCCAGCGTGGGTACACGTTTCTCCTTATGCATTTGCGGGGCGACGCCGGCCCCCGAACACCAACCGTGTTTGTGTATTTTTTGTAAGTCTTCACCTTTTTGGGAACTGTTTGTCATCAGTTTTTTGTGTTTAATAAATGTGCTGTGGTGTAACCCTGCATGTAGATCCTCATTATTTCTCCCTTCTCCGTGTGCTGCGTAAAAGCGCATGGGGAGTTATGACAACTTCCTGTTTGTTATACCAATCACTGCTTTGCTCGTCCTGTGCTAGGCTAAATAGGTTTTGGTAACAGGGTTGAACTTATGTTGTGGGACACCCCTTCTGGAGATTAATTAATATTATTTAAAATATTCTTATTTTAAATAAATGGTTTAACAGTTACAAGGTGGATGCATTAACAACACCTAAACAAAAGCAAAAACAAAAAAAACCCAGTGAATTCTTAACTTATTTAAATGTTCGGTGGTGGCCGGAGAGGCTGTTGGCGCGGATTGGCAGCCACGTTTCCGTCAGCTTGCCCCAGGGCAGCTGTGGCTACAGTAGTAGCTTGCCACTACCATTGTCTGTCTGGAGTGAATGAATAATATATCTACTTGTAAAGCGTCTTTGAGTGTCTATGATAAAGCGCTATATAAATCTGATGCATTATTATTATTATTATTATTATTATTATTATTATTTTAACAGTCGCATTTGATATACAGTTTAGTTAGCAAGGACCTGGGCCAAGAGAAAAATGCAATTTTATGAGGTGCTTAATAAATATTTTAGAGCTTCAAAAATATTTTTGGACTATTCTTTCAGCAACTTTGTTTACAATATGTCTCAGTATGAGTATAATTTACAGAATAAATGAATGATTTAGTATTTTTTGCATGATTTATTTTCAATTCAAGGGAAAGAAACTGTCCTGCAATTCTGGAATGGCCCAATATTAATATATAAAGGTTGTGGGTTTTTTAAGAGAATTTAGTGTTTTGATAATTTTCAACAACCTCGTACACCAGAAGCCAGTTTAGAAAGCTTGGGATCAGTCCGCCAAGGTCTCCGCTTTTGACCGCCACCTAATCCACATAGCACCGGACCCCCATGATCCCTCCTGCAGGTGGTGAGCCCACTGGAGGGCGGACCTATGTAACTCCTTCGGGCTGAGCCCTGCCGGGTCCCATGGGTGGAAACCCGGCCACCAGACGCTAGTCTTTGAGCCCCTCCCCCAGGCCTGGCTCCAGGGTGGAACCCCGGTAACCCCATACCGGGCGGGGTACACTGAATCCTTGATATAGAATTTATCATGAGAGTCTGTTGGATCGTTTTTAGTCTGGCCCTTCACCCAGGACCAGTTTGTCTTGGGTGATCCTATCAGAGGCAAATTGCCCCGGACAACATAGCTCCTGGGATCACTGGGGCACGCAAATTCCCCCACCACGATAAGGTGACGATCCATGAGGGAGAGGTGTACGAGGTTGAGAAATACCGGCTAGATATAGTCGGCCTTACCTCAACACACAGCTCTGGTTCTGGAACCAGTCTCCTGGAGAGGGGCTGAAGCTTGGCCTTTTCTGGAGTTGCCCTGGGCGAGAGGCGACAAGCAGGGGTGGGTATTATTGTATGCCCCCACCTTGCTGCCTCTATATTGGAGTTTTCCCCGGTGGGTGAAAGGGTTGCTTCCCTGCACCTTCGGGTTGGGAAACGGGTCCTGACCATCATTTGTGCCTATGCACCAAATGATGTTTCAGAGTACCCACTCTTTTTGGAGTCTGTGACTGGGGTGCTGGAGGGTGCTCCCCTTGGAGACGCCATTGTCCTACTGGGAGACTTCAATGTGCACGTGGACAACGACAGTGAAACCTGTAGGGGGGTGATTGGGAGGAACGGCCTGCCCGATCTGAACCTGAGTGGTGTTCAGTTATTGGACTTCTGTGCTAACCACAGTTTGTCCATAATGAACACCATGTTCAAGCATAAGGGAGTCCATATGTGCACCTGGCACCAGGACACCCTAGGTCGCAGGTTGATGATCGATTTTGTTATCGTGTCATCAGACCTGCAACCGTATGTCTTGGACACCCGGGTAAAGAGAGGTGCAGAGCTGTCAACTGATCACCACCTGGTGGTGAGTTGGATCCGATGACAAAAAAAGAAGCCATTCAGACCTGGCAGACCCAAACGTATAGTGAGGGTGTGCTGGGAGCGTCTGGCTGAGGCCCCTGTCCGGGAGGTCTTCAACTCCCACCTCCAGAAGAACTTCAAACACATTCTGAGGGAGTCTGGAGACATGGAGTCTCAATGGGCCATGTTCTCCACCTCTGTTGTTGAAGCGGCAGCCCAGAGCTGTGGCCGCAAGGTGGTCGGTGCATCTCGTAGTGGCAACCCCCGAACCAAGTGGTGGACACCAGTGGTGAGGGGGCCATTGAGCTGAAGAAAGAGTCCTATCAAGCTTGGTTGGCTTGTGGGACTCCCAAAGCAGCTGAGGTGTACTGGCAGGCTAAGCGGAGTGCAGCTCAGGTGGTTGCTGAAGCAAAAACCCGGATATGGGAGGAGTTTGGTGAGGCCATGAGACAAGACTTTCCGTCGGCCTCGAAGAGATTCTGGCAAACTGTCCGGCGGCTCAGGAGGGGAAAGCAGCTCCCTGTCCACACTGTGTATGGTGCGGATGGGGCACTGTTGACTTCGACTGGGGATATTGTCGGGTGGTGGAAGGAATACTTTGAGGATCTCCTCAATCCCACTGATATACCTTCCACAGAGGAAGCAGGGTTTGGGGATGAGGGGGATGACTCGCCTATCACAGGGGCTGAGGTCGCCAAAGTGGTTAAAGATCTCCTTGGTGGCTGGGCCCCCGGGGTGGACGAGATTCGCCCTGAGTACCTCAAGGCCCTGGATGTTGTAGGGCTGTCATGTTTGACACGCCTCTGCAACATTGCGTGGAGGTCGGGGGCAGTGCCTTTGGCATGGCAAACAGGGGTTGTGGTTCCTCTCTTCAAAAAAGGGGACCAGAGGGTGTGCTCCAACTTTAGAGGGATCACACTCCTCAGCCTCCCTGGAAAGGTCTATTCCAAGGTACTGGAGAGGAGAGTCTGGCCGTTGGTCAAACCTCGGATTCAGGAGGAGCAATGTGGTTTTCATCCTGGCCGTGGCACATTGGACCGGCTCTTTACCCTCTCGAGAATTCTCGAGGGTTTGTGGGAATTTGCCCAACCAGTTTACATGTGTTTTGTGGACTTGGAGAAGGCATTTGGCCGCATCACTCATGGTTTTTTGTGGGTGGTGCTTCGGGAGTATGGGGTATTGGGCTTGTTGTTACAAGCTATTCGGTCTCTGTACGACCGTTGTGAGAGTTTGGTTCGTATTGCCAACACTCAGTCAGAGTCATTCCCAGTGAGAGTTGGACTCTGCCAGGGCTGCCCTTTGTCACCGATCCTGTTCATAATTTTTATGGACAGGATTTCTAGGTGCAGCCAGGGAACGGAGGGTGTCATGCTTGGTGACCACAGGATCTTATCTCTGTTGTTTGCAGATGATGTTGTCCTGTTGGCTTCATCCAGCAAAGACCTACAGCTCTTGCTGGGATGGTTTGCCGCTGAGTGTGAAGCGGCTGGGATGAAAATCAGCACCTCCAAGTTCGAGTCCATGGTCCTCAGCTGGAAAAAGGTGGATTATCCTCTCTGGGATGGGGACAGGCTCCTGCCCCAAGTGGAGGAGTTTAAGTATCTTGGGGTCTTGTTTACGAGTGAGGGGAGAATGGAGGGAGAGATTGACAGACGGATTGGAGCAGCATCTCCAGTGATGCGGACATTGTACCGGTCTGTTGTGGTAAAGAGGGAGCTTAGTTCTAAGGCAAAGCTGTCGATTTACCAGTCAATCTACATTCCTACTCTCACCTATGGTCACGAGCTTTGGGTAATGACTGAAAGAACAAGATCGCGGATACAAGCGTCTGAAATGAGCTTTCTCCGTAGGATTGCTGGACTCACCCTCAGAGATAGGGTGAGGAGCTCAGTCATCCGGGAGAGGCTCAGAGCAGAACCGCTGCTCCTCCACATTGAAAGGAGTCAGTTGAGGTGGTATGGGCATCTGATTAGGATGCCTCCTGGACGCCTCCCACTTGAGGTGTTTTGGGCACGTCCCACTGGGAGGAGACCCCGGGGCAGACCCAGGACTCGGTGGACAGACTATGTCTCCCAGCTGGTCTGGGAACGCCTTGTTATCCTCTCTGAAGAGCTGGAGCAGATGGCTGGGGAGAGGGAAGTCTGGGCTTCTCTGCTTGAACTGCTGCCTCCGCGACCCGGACCTCCGGAAAAGCAGTAGAAGATGGATGGATGGATATTTTTCAACAATCACGTGACCAATGGACACAAGCACATGGGGACTGTTTGTGTAAAAAAACCAAAAAGAGGTTCTAAAACATCTAAAGAAAAAATCACACAGAAGGCAATAAACTTTCAATATATGTTATGATTTGCATAAATCAACACTCAAACGAGCTTTAAGCCTAACCCTAAGTTGATCTCAGTAATGTTTGATTTTCCTTCTGTGGGAAAATACTGACTGCCTGGATTTAGTTGTCTTGAAATTGCCCTAAAGATGTGGAACATAGAGGACAGCATATCGGCACCAACCCAAAAATGTCAGTACTGGCCTTCAAAAAACTCACATTAGTCAAAAGAACTGCAATTTATCCCTAAGTCACTGAGACTTTGTCATCAAAATGACCTTCAAGGCACAAATTTGTGTGCACATGCCTTTGCATCCACCCCCCTTCCCAATCAAAACACAGTCCCCAACACATACACATACAAACACAGGAATACAGATGCTAGCCATCATTATGGTCTACTGTTCCATCAAACCTCAGATTGAGCCTGTTTGCCTCAAGCTGACAAGTGTGTGAGGGATTTTTTTTTCTTTCCCCCTCAATTTTGGCAAATGATCAGACAAGCAGCACGGTCTTGTATTAAAATGTCAGCTTAAAATGAAAATAAACAACTTAGGGGCGGAAAAAAGGTTTGGCAATACCGCTAATATCAAGCCCACCCCCGGACAGACTTGGTATGCCCCTAGGGCAGTGTGGAGATTGGCAGGTAGGGAGGCTGGATCTCACAGCCTGCGGGGAGGTTCCCTGTTTGAACGGCAGAAGCTTTAGGTCTTTAGTATGGCAGTCTGGCAATAAACAACGATAAGGCTCCAACATTATTTCTGCCCAACACATACAGCATGTATACTATATACAGACAGAGGTGGGAAGAGTATACAGGAATTATACACAGGTAATAGTGTAGCCTTATGATATTCATTACTAGCCCCCCAAAACCAAGAAATGGCCCTAATTACCAAAAAATACTGGTTCGTTTCTTTCTTTGCTGGCAAAACATCTTCACTTCTTGGTCTCATTGATTCAGCAAAATCTTTGAAACTTTCACTGGAGGTTTATTCATGCTATAAATATGTCTTCCTACCACATCCTCAAGTTGGTTTTCATCCCTATGTGTCAGCTCGTGCTTTCATGTCAGACATTGAATGTAATTCCCCAGTACAAACAGGATGTCCTTTGGTGGTGCAGTGACATGTGTGGTAATGAAGGCTGCCAAGAGGTGGAAGTCACAGGCGTTTTATCAAGAAGACGTGGGCTTGATCCCTGTTTTACTTTTTTTTAAATATTTCTGATTACTTTTGTTTTCATTGGCTTTTTAATTTCAATCTCATGTTTTCATCCATCCATCCATCCATCTTCTACCGCTTTTCCGGAGGTCCGGGTCGCGGAGGCAGCAGTTCAAGCAGAGAAGCCCAGACTTCCCTCTCCCCAGCCACCTGCTCCAGCTCTTCAGAGGGGATACCAAGGCGTTCCCAGACTAGCTGGGAGACATAGTCTCTCCACCGAGTCCTGGGTCTGCCCCGGGGTCTCCTCCCAGTGGGACGTGCCTGAAACACCTCAAGTGGGAGACGTCCAGGAGGCATCCTAATCAGATGCCCATACCACCTCAACTGACTCCTTTCAATGTGGAGGAGCTCATGTTTTCATTGTCTTTTTAATTTCAATCTTATGTATGTTTAAGGACAAAAATCTGGTTGGATTTAGGAAAATATGGCAACCTAGGTTACAAAAACAGCCTTTACAGATGTAACCCTGATGAATCGGGATGTCTCACTGCTGCCCATGCTGGAGTGACAATTTCTGTCTAAATGGAAGGCTCAGTGCCTCTGATGATTGTGGAGGTCACTCATCTGCACTGTTATGTTACTTACCGTATGGCATGCACTTACAAACACACTCTTACAACAAACTATGAGTGTGTAGCTCTAACACATGGCTAAACATGATTTAGTATCCTACAAAAGAGCACGTAAGACTTTGCTTAGTTTCAGAACACCATATACCATCCTAAATGTATCACACAAAATCATTGGCTATTGGCTAAAGCTGAATTAAGCTATGGTCATAAATACCCTAACGAATGGCTGCGAACACCATGCGAATGATTTTTGGAGCATTTTTTTACAGCCTTCTTAAGGCGGCCATATAGGGGAATCCAGCATTCGTAGACTGTTCATAAGTTTATAGCCAGGTCAATGGTCTTGTCCAAGATTTTTATGCACGCCCCACGAAAAGCCCTCATCATAGGGCAACTATGTGAATGCCAAAGGAACAACGTGAGAACTACACAAAATGTTGGCTGTAAGTATGTCTCAGGAACACCTTAAGTTGTTCTTGAGGGCCCCTTACAGTGGTTGTAGGAAATGATGTACAAATCCTGTTTGTACAGAGATTCGCATAGCATGTGTAAGGTGGTAGTGAGGCGCTCATAAGGCGGAAGTACGTCATTCATGCAACATTTGTGCTGACAAAATGTGCCAAAAGCTGTAAGATCTTCCTACCAACGACTTGAGAGTGCCGTGAGTTGCACAAAAATTTCCACACGATGGCAGTAAGTATGCTGTAGGAAGATCCCAAGGAACCGTTACGAAGAACATAAGAACTCTAGGGCTATCGTATTACAGAAAAGCTCCTTATTTCTCAAGAATGCCTCAAGTTGCTCTTGCGAACTGAAAGGCAGCCGTAAGAAACTGCTCCCTTCCAGAAACTCCAGAATTTATAGGACCTGAGAGATTCTTACAAACCCATTGTTCATAAAAAAATCTTTGTAACCATAGTTTTAGCTTTTAAAATTAATCTTCCTTATTGGTGGACTGAGATGGAAATATTGGTCAAGATATCTGCTGGCTTCAATTGAACCTCTAAAAAGTCATTAGCCCCCTGGTGCTAAGTCATCAGACAGACCCACTGATGTTGAGTTTGCTTGCATTGTGACATTATCTTGATTTAACAAAAAAAAGACTGTGGGCAGTGGGAGACACATGCCATGTGGACAAACACCACTGTGCTTGATATCACATATCTGCACATATCTATGCCAAGAAATCAATATAACATTAATAGCACACCAGTACCAACCTTAACTGCTGAGAGTCTTTTATTGTCCGGTTTTGGTAAGCCCCATATGTCTATGCCTGGCTGACAGCAGTGGAACCCTATTGACCTCTGCCATGGTTGGATAATGTGTGCACTCTGATATGTGCCCACATTTCCTCTGATCTCACTCGGTGACTGGGGTGTAGGTCTGGATTTCTCTTGAGTGCAATTCTAGTTGGACATCAGATAGCCTTCCCATTTCCTATCCACCACGTATTCCTATTCTCTACACACTTTCAGTCATGGGGAGTGTACGGCTTATGAAGTGCCATTCAAAACCAGTTAGCCTTAAGCATTTTGTGAAATCCTCCAACACCACTCCAAGATATTGGAAAAAATGGCATATCTTTTAATTGCTGAACATGATTAATGCAGCCTGTTTCTGCCAAGGTCAAGGACATTAACTCTGTAGTTACACACTAGCTCATAATTAGGAGACCTTCAGTAGCCACAACAGTGGATCAACATGAAATTGCAGTTTTCATTGAGTGATAGTGTGGAAGAGAAAGATTGGGATTGTGCCTTCATTTAGTGAAGTCAAATGCTATTCCCTGCAGCTGCTTCACAAGAAAAAAAAACTTACAAGAACTATAAATAATTAGTATTAATTTTTTAAAACAGAGGAATTGAATTGTTATTAGTTTATTAACAGATAGTTCAATAACAGTTCAGTATGAAGGTCATCAACATTAAGCTGACATGACAGCTCAATGATCCATATTCCATCAAACAAAAATGGAAGGCTCCTTCTGTGGCTTTGGCTCAAAAAAAATCAAAGCACAACTTCAATTGCAGCAATGCTGGAAACACAACTTGTACACCCAGTTAACAGCATTCTCCCTGTGTGAAACATCCTCTTTTAATTTCCAAAGCGTGCATCCTTACCTATTAGCATTTTTGGTGCCCGCTTAGTCTACCCCACATTCCCCCCTTCTTCATATTGTATAAATATACAATTAACTAAAAAAAGATATCATTTGTTTGCCTCAGTGCGGTCCCCGAGCATGCTGTTTTGGCCCCCGTGTATAACACGTAGAGTGTTTGTTGGCATTAACTAGCACACGTGTCGAAAATAAACACCTCGCTCGACAACATTCCATTAATAACATGCCTTTGCTTTGTTGCCTACTTGTTTCTGCTGCTGCTGCATTTTGTTACTTTGCTGTAATACTTTCCCTATCATTTGTACTGCCTGTGTGTGTGCGTGTGCGTGTGTGCGTGCGTGTGTGTGTGTGTGTGTGTGTGTGTGTGTGTGTGTGCATGTATGCGTGCATGCGTATGTGTGTGTACCTGGTTTGTATTGCGTATGAGTGAGTGTGGCCCCTGGTCCTGCAGAGGCCAATTTTTAGCTTTTTGGGGGCCCTATGTGTTTGTGGCCCACTAATTTTGTAATGGGGAAGAGTTCAAACCTTAAAATGGAAAAAAAAAAATCTCCCTCCAAACAAAAATATGAAAAAACAAAAACTCATTGCTTAGATTACCAGGAAAAAAAAATGATTACATAGAAAAAAAAATTAAACCATTATCCATACAAAAGTTTCAAATTCACAAGAAGTTACAAATTTGTGAGAAAAAATATCAACAAATTTCCATGAAAACGTTGCAACTTTACCAGAAAGTTAAGTTGCAAATTTGCAAGAAAAAGATTTGCAAATTTAATTGAAAAAAGAAGCAAACGTATGAGAAGTATGTCATAAATTTATGAGAAAAAAAATGTAAATTTACCAGAAAAAGTTGCAAATTTACAAGAAAAAAAAAGTCACAGATGTATAGGAAAAAGTGAAAAATTTGACAAGGAAAAAATTGCTAACATTGGAGTTCTCCTCAGAAGATGAAAGGATAGTTTCCCTGGGTTGGGAAATGGGTCCTGACCATCATTTGTGCCTATGCACCAAATGATGGTTCACATTACCCACCCTTTTTGGAGTATCTGACTGAGGTGCTGGAGAGTGCTTCTCTTGGAGACTCCATTGTCCTACTGGGGCAATTCAATGCACATGTGGGCAAAGACAGTGAAACCTGGGGGCGGGGGGGGGGGGGGGGAATTGAGATGAACGGCCTGCCTGATCTGAACCCGAGTGGTGCTCAGTTATTGGACTTTTGTGCCAACCACAATTTGTCCATAACGAACACCATGTTCAGGCATAAGGGTGTCCATATGTGCACCTGGCACCAGGACACCCTAGGTCACAGGTTGATGATTGATATTGTTATCGTGTCACCAGACCTGCGACCACATGTCTTGGACACTCAGGTAAAGAGAGGTGCAGAGCTTTCAACTGATCACCACCTGGTGGTGAGTTGGATCCAATGGCAGGGGCGGATGCCACTCAGACCCAGTAGACCTAAACGTATATAGAGGGTGTGCTGAGAACATCTGGCTGAGGCCCCTGTCCGGGAGGTCTTCAACTCCCACCTCCAGATGAACTTCATCCACATTCTGAGAGAGTCTGGAGAAATGGAGTCTGAATGGGTCATGTTCTCCACCTTCTTTGTTGAAGCAGCTGCCCAGATCTGTGGCTGCAAGGTTGTTGCTGCATCTTGGGGTGGCAACCCCCAAACCAAGTGGTGGACACCAGTGGTGAGGGGGGCCATCAAGCTGAAGAAGGAGTCCTGTTGAGCTTGGCTTGCTTATTGGACTCCTGCAGCAGCTGAGGTGTACCAGCAGGCCAAGCGGAGTGCAGCTCGGGTGGTAGCAGAAGCAAAAACTCAAGTGTGGGAGGAGTTCGGTGAGGCCATGGAACAAGACTTTCAGTCAGCCTCAAAGAGATTCTGGCAAACTGTCTGGCAACTCAGGAGGGGAAGCAGCTCCCTGTCCACACTGTGTATGGTGTGGATTGGGCACTGCTGACTTCTACTGGGGATATCATCGGGTGGTGGAAGGGATGCTTTGAGGATCTCCTCAATCCCACTGACACGCCTTCCAAAGAGGAAGCAGGGCTTGAGGACAAGGGGGATAACTCACTCATCACAGGGATTGAGGTTGCAGAAGTGGTTAAAAAACTCTTTGGTGGCCAGGCCCCGGGGGTGGATGAGGTGTGCCCTGAGTACCTCAAGGCTCTGGATGTTGTAGGGCTGTCATGGCTGACACGGCTCTGCAATGTTGCGTGGAAGTTGGGGACAGTGCCTTTGGTGTGTCAAACCGAGGTGGTGGTTCCTCTTTTTAAATAGGGGGACCGAAGGGTGTGTTCCAGCTTTAGGGGTATCACACTTCTCAGCCTCACTAGGAAGATCTATGCCAGGGTACTGAAGAGGAGAGTCCAGGCGTTGCTCGAACCTTGGATTCAGGAAGAGCAATGTGGTTTTTGTCCTGGCCGTGGCACATCGGACCAGCTTTTTACACTCTTGAGAATACTCGAGGGTTTGTGGGAGTTTGCCCAACCAATCCACATGTGTTATGTTGACTTGGAGAAGGCATTTGAGTGTGTCCCTTGTAGTTTTTTGTGGGGGGTGCTTCGGGAGTATGGGGTATCGGGCTTGTTGTTATGAACTATTCAGTCTGTGTAGGACTGTTGTGAGAGTTTGGCTCGTATTGCTAACACTCGGTCGGACTCATTCCCAGTGAGAGTTGGACTCCACCAGGGCTGCCCTTTGTCACTGATCCTGTTCATAATTTTTATGGACAGGATTTCTAGGTGCAGCCAAGGATTGGAGGGTGTCATGCTCAGTGACCACAGGATCTCATCTCTGATGTTTGCAGATGATGTTGTCCTGTTGGCTTCATCAAGCAATGTCCTACAGGTCTTACTGGGACTGTTTGCTTCTGAGTGTGAAGCAGCTGGGATGAGAATCAACACTTCCAAGTCTGAGTTCATGGGCTTCAGCTGGAAAAAGGTGGATTGTCCTCTCAGGGTTGAAGACCAGTTCCTGCCCCAAGTGGAGGAGTTTAAGTATCTTGGGGTCTCATTCACAAGTGAGGGGAGAATGGAGCGCAAGATAGACAGACGGATCAGAGCAGCCTCTGAAGTGATGCGGATGTTGTACTGGTCTGTTGTGGTGAAGAGGGAGCTGAGCTCTAAAGCAAAGCTGTTGATTTACCGGTCAGTCTACGTTCCTTCCCTCACCTATGGTCATGAGCTTTGGGTAATGACAGAAAGAATGAGATCGTGGATACAAGAGGCTGAAATGGGCATTTTCCCTAGGATTGCTGGACTCACGCTTAGAGATAGGGTGAGGAGCTCAGTCATTCGGGAGAAACTCAGAGTTGAACTGTTGCTCTTCCACATCAAAAGAAGCCAGTTGAGATGGTTTGGGAATCTGATCAGGATGCCTCCTGGACACCTCCCACTTCAGGTGTTTTGGCCATGTCCAATGGGGAGGAGACCCCGGGGCAGACCCAGAACACGCCGGAGAGACTACGTCTCCCAGCTGGCCTGAAAACATCTTGGTATCCTCTCTTAACCCTTTGAGTGTGAGAATTTGCGTGCCCCTAGTGGCAGAGTGCGGCACTGCGCCTGCCTTCTCACTCTGACTTTGTCAAAAGTAAGTGAGAAATTTCTGTTTTTTGTTTTTTTTTAAATGTACTGATTTCTTGTTCGCATACTTTGAAGATAAGATGATGAGGTACCTCTGTACAAAAAATGGTGTCAAAAGACTGAACCATTTTTTATGTAAATACGTCCAAAGTCCAGTTTTGACTGAATTATGGAATTTAAAGAGGTGCCGTGACATTATGTAAATTAGATGCATAAATATATTCCTATCTGAAACTTAAGATCATATTTTACATATTTCTAATTGACAGTAAGCCATTATTTCTTACTACTTTCAAGTTATAGCCTTGGAAATCTGAACTATTTTATTGACAAAAAATATTTACCACTCTTGAACACTAGGGGTTATGTTGCAGTTCTGCACCACACACACTCAGAGGGTTAAGAGCCGGAGCAGGTAGCAGAGGGAAGTCTGGGCTTCTCTGCTTTAGCTGCTGCCTCCCCAACCAGGACCTCCAGAAAAGTGGTAGAAAACTGATGGATGGAAAATTTGCTAATGTATGAAATAGAAGTCACAAATTTACAAGAAATTAGTTTCCAATGCCACACGAGTCGGTTGCCTTTTTGCAGCAGCAGCTTAACTCTGAATTTCTTTCTCATTTTTTATTTACTATCCCTTTTTTTCTTGCCACAACTTTCTGATCCTGTTAACTCATATCCATCACAGATGCCAACGAAAAAATATATCACCGCACTGGCTTGGATATTAGCCATCTTTCTGCTCATTTCGCCAATGACTACTGACCCAGTGAGTGGAGGAGCTGTTGTTTACAGTAGGAGCCAGCTGTTAGCATTGGGCTGCTCCGCAGTGCTAATGCAAAGACCAAATATCCCACAAGAAATCGGGCCAAAATGACGGGGATGTCAAGGTGGGGTGATGTGATGCATGAGGAAAAAAGGTACAGACCCTTCCTTCCATCCATTATTATGGGAAATGTGAGATCGCTGCTTAACAAGATAGACAAGCTGGTGGCTGTGTTCCAATATAAGAGCATCTTCAGAGAGATTAGCATTATGTTGTTTTCTGAAACGTGGCTAGCAGAACTAGCAACAGATGCTAGTATTGGTCTGGAGGGCTTCCATGTAATACGGGCAGATAGGACATCAGATAGCGGGAAGAGCATGGGCGGGAGGCTGATAATGTTTGTGAACAACAGATGGTGTAATCCTGGGCACATCATGATTAAAGAAGAATACTGCAGCAAGGACACTGAGTTGCTAGCTGTTAGCATGCAACCGTCATACCTCCCCAGATATGCCCCCCTCTGCGAGCGCTGAGGCAGCATGTGACATCATCCACTCAGTTACTAGCAGGCTACAGACCCAGCACCCAAATGCTCTCCTCCTCATCTCTGGTGATTTTAACCATACGTCACTCTCCTCTATTCCGCCCACTTTCACCCAATATATCACGTGCCACACCACAGACAATAAAACACTGGACTTATTTTATGCAAACACTAAAGAGACACCTCATCACCCCCCCCCCCCCCAGAAGATTGGACCACAACTTGGTTCACCTCCTGCCTGTGTACAAACCCCTGGTACAGAGACAACCTCCTGTTACCCTCACAGTGAAGATATGGTCTAAGGAGGTGGAGGATGCTCTGAAGGACTGTTTTGAATCCATTGTGTGGGAGCAGCTTTGTGATCCACATGGTGAGGATGTCAACGGCCTCACACACACCACCACAGACTACATCAACTTCTGTGTAGAGAACACTGTACCCACTAAGACCATACGATGTTTCCCAAACAACAAACCCTGGATCAACCCTGAGATAAAGACACTGCTGAAGGAGAAGAAAGGGAGCTTCAGGTCGGGAAACAAGGAGGAGCTGAAGTCTGTACAGAGGAAGTTAAGAAGGAAGATCAGAGAGGGGAAGGAAAATTACAGGATGAAGATGGAGGACAAGTTGAACCAGAGTGACATCAGCGGTGCCTTGAGAAGCTTCAAAACCATCTCTGGGCACCAGAATACCTCCTCTCAGGCCACAGGGGTTAGGGAGTGGGTGAACAACATGAACCTGTTTTTAACAGGTTTGACCATCTGCCCTCTTCTCTGCCTGCCCACCAACCACTGCTGCCCCTACATTCATCTAGCCCCGCTGTCCACGGCCCCCCCACCCCCCGTACATGCCCCACTGTTTTTCCCCCCACAGACCTAACATCCCCGCTTCCCAGCACAAAGCCCCCCTGCCCCAACCTGACCATCACTAAGACCCAGGTGAGAACTGAGCTGAGGAAGATAAAGGCGAGGAAGGCTGCAGGTCAGGACGGCATAAGCTTGAGCCTCTTCAAGTCCTGCACAGACCAGCTGTGTGGGATCGTGAAGCACATCTTCAGCCTTAGCCTGAAGCTGAGGAGGGTACCACAGCTGTGGACACATCCTATGTGGTACTTGTACTGAAGACCCCCCACCCCAAGGACCTGAACAGCTACAGACCAGTGGCCACCACATCATACCTAATGAAGACC
The DNA here is from genome assembly GCA_020510985.1 of Pholidichthys leucotaenia. Classification (NCBI taxonomy): domain Eukaryota; kingdom Metazoa; phylum Chordata; class Actinopteri; order Cichliformes; family Pholidichthyidae; genus Pholidichthys; species Pholidichthys leucotaenia. Next base: position 439,691,477 of record CM035841.1, read on the forward strand.
CTGGAGAGGCTGCTCCTCGTCCACCTCCGCCCCCTGGAGGGATCAGTGATGGATCCACTTCAGTTTGCCTACCAGCATGGCATCGGAGTGGAGGATGCAGTATCGTCCTCCTATATCGTTCCCTGTCACACATGGAGAAGCCTGGGAGCACTGTGAGGATCATGTTCTTTGATTTCTCCAGTGCTTGCAATACCATCCAACCAGTGATCCTGAGGGACAAGCTGCTGAGCGCAGAGGTGGACCCGCATCTTTCATCGTAGATACTGGACTATCTCACAAACCGACCAGAGTTTGTAAGAACCCAAGACTGTGTGTATTACACCATCATCTGCTCTACGGGGGTCCCCCAGGGAGCAGTTTTGGCTCCCTTCCTGTTCACCCTCTACATTGCTGATTTTTCACACAACACACCACATTGCCATCTAGAGAAGTTCTCTGACGACTATGTGACCATCAGCCTCATCTCTGATGGGGATGATGGGGACTACAGAGGACTTATCCAGGACTTCGTGGACTGGTGCCTACAGAATTGCCTCTAGATCAGTGTGAGGAAAACTAAGGAATTGGTGGTGGACTGCCGCAAGCGAGGACAACCCCCCACAGCACCAGTAAACATCCAGGGAACAGACATTGAGATCGTGACATCTTACAAGTACCTGGGTGTTGCTTGAATGATAAACTGGACTGGTCACACAACACCAACACACTCTACAAGAAGGGACAGCACAGGCTGTTCCTCCTGAGGATACTCAGGTCTTTTGGAGTGCAAGGGGCACTCCTGAAGACCTATGATTCGGTGGTGACATCAGCCATCACATTTGGAGTAGTCTGCTGGGGAAGTGGCATCACGGCAGCCGACAGGAAGAGACTGAACAGGCTGATCAAAAAAGCTAGCTCTGTTCTGGGGTGACACCTTGACCCAGTGGAGGAGTTAGGTGAGAGGAGGATGGTGGCTAAGCTGTCGTCTTTGCTAGAGTCCGAGTCCCACGCCATGCAGGACACGCTGAATGCAATGAGGAGCTCATTTAGCGGTAGGCTGTGTCATCCTAGATGCACTACAAAGAGGTTCCACAGATCCTTCCTACCTACGGCTGTCAGACTTTATAACCTAACCAGGGCTGCTCGTAGAGGTCGTATTGAATGTACTAAACGTAACAACTTTGCACAATAGAGACTGTCCCCTCCAATACACAACTAGGACAATAATGATTATTATTGAGGGTGGCAACAACACTGTTGATTCAAATGCGAATTATACTGTCTGGGTACATATTCATATTTTGCAGGATAATTTAACAAACCGTAATGCTGTTTATTCCATCTAGCTGCAATGCTCCTGCACTGTGTATATATCTGTGTACATATGTATATTTATTTACTGCTTTGGCTAATCAGTTCTTATTATCTTGTTGACTATTGCTCTGAGTGCTGCTACCACTTTGCTGCTGTAATCCTGGAATTTCCCCATTGTGGGACTAATAAAGGCTTATCTTATATCTTAAAAAGCTGAAAATTTACTATAAAAAAGTTACAAATTTATAAGAAAAGCAAGTCAAATATTTATGAGAAAAAAGTCTACAATTTGGAAGAAAAAAAATGCATATTTACAAGAAAAGACACTGCAAATTTATGAGAAAAAAAAAATTCTTCAAAAAAAAATGTTGAGGATGAACTTTTGGCTTGAGGGCCCTCTAGGGGGCCTTTTGCATTGGTGTACTCATGCAGTACTCATGCACATGCAGTTGTGCAGCCACTTTTAAAAAACCTAACCTTGATCCATCTGTTTTTAAAAACTTCAGGCCAATTTCTAAGCTTCCTTTTATTTCTAAGCTTTTAGAAAAAGTTGTTGCCAAGCAGCTCACTGACTTTCTGATTGAATACAATATTTTCGACAAATTTCAGTCAGGTTTTCGTCAGAAACACTTGACAGAGACCGCTCTTCTCAGGGTGTCAAATGATATTTTAATGTCATCAGACTCTGGCAAATGCTCTGTTTTAGTGTTATTAGATCTTACTGCAGCATTTGATACTATTGATCATTGTATTTTGTTACAAAGGCTTAGAGATTGGGTAGGTATTTCTGGAAAAGCTCTGGATTGTTTTTTCTCCTACCTTTCTGGTAGGAGTTTTTCCATGGCTGTTGGCTCTTATTCATCTGACTCTGCTCCTTTAACCTGTGGGGTGCCTCAGGGTTCTATTCTGGGTCCACTTTTATTTGCCCTATATATGCTGTCACTTGGTTCTATTATCAGCAAATTTAAAGGTGTGTCTTATCACTGCTTCGCTGACGATTTACAGCTACTTTTCTCTTTTAAGCCTGACCATGTTGACAATTTAAAAATTATTCATGATTGTCTGTCTGCAATTAAAGACTGGATGTGTAGTAACTTTTTGCAACTTAATGCTGATAAAACTGAAGTCCTTATTGTAGCACCTGATAATCTAATTCCTAAGTTGGTTAATAGCATTGGTTCATTAAGCTCTAACGTACGGTCTAATCTAAAAAATTCTTGGTGTCTTTTTCGATCAATCAATGAGTTTTGATCAGCATGTCAAATCTCTGACCCGGAGTTGTTTTTTCCACCTTAGGAATATATCCAAAATTAGGTCATTGGTTTCCTACACTCAGTTAGAAATCATTATTCATGCCTTTGTTTCTTCACGTTTGGACTACTGTAATGCTCTTTTTACATGTCTTAGCAAATCCTCTTTACACCGCCTACAGTTAGTCCAGAACGCTGCTGCAAGATTGCTAACTAGGTCCAGTAGATTCTGTCATATCACTCCTGTTTTGGCCTCCTTGCATTGGCTTCCTGTAAATTATAGAATTGATTTTAAAGTTCTTGTTCTTACTTACAAAGCCATTCATGAAGAGGCACCTTTTTATATTAGTGAGCTGCTCTCTCTACACCAGCCCAGAAGGTCTATCAGGTCTTCTCATCAGAATCTATTGGTAGTTCCTAGTACTAGGCTCAGAACCAAAGGCGATAGAGCCTTTGCTGCTGTTGCTCCCAGACTGTGGAACTCCTTACCTTTTGAACTTAGATCTGCACCTTCCATTGGTGTTTTTAAGAAGCAACTAAAGACCCACCTTTTTAGCCTGGCTTTTTAATTAACTATGTGCTGATTGTATTTTTATGTGCTTTTACTGTCTACTTTTTTTTTTTTACTGTTTTATGTGCCTGTGTTTTTATTTTATTTTTTTTTTACCATGTTAAGCACTTTGTGACTCTGTCTGTGAAAGGTGCTCTATAAATAAACTTATTATTATTATTATTATTATTATTATTATTATTATTATTATTATCATTATTTACTCTCCTTTATAGGCAGAAACAGCTCTGATCCTGCCTCTACCTGATTATTGCTGAACTTCATGCATTCTTTTATGTGCACAGGATGTACTGTATATGATTACTTAAAGCTGTGGTCACAAAGATTCTTACAAATGATGGGTTCGTAAGAATCTCCCACTTCCTACTAATTCTTGAGTTCACAGACATTTGTGGAAGGGGGGAATCATACACGGCTTCCGTTCAATTCGCAAGAACAACTTGAGGCATGCTTGAGAAATGAGGTGCTTTTCTGGCTACTGCCAGTCTTAAGATTTAAAACTACAGACCTCTTCTGTGAAAACGTTTTGTCCACTAATCTGTCATGTGTTGAGTCATCATATCGCATCATCATATCTCCTGTCCGTTGATTCTCATGCATCCAGATTAATGAAAAAACACACTCAGCCAGTGTTTTCTGTTAAATGAGGACAGTTAAATACAAACTATTTGAGGACACAACAGGGTTTATCACTACACAGAGGAAAAAAGTGTTAGGTGGGTTTATGATTCAGCTCTCTACCAGACCACAGTTTGACCAGTCCATCCTACTGGCAAAACAGCTGTCACCACGACCTAGGAGAAGAGAGGTATGTGCGCACAAACCCAATATTTATTATCTAATGATGTTTTAAATTAAATCTACAATTTTAAAACAGCTCATGTGATGAGTGGCTTCTCTTTCTTGGTTTCAAAGAGAACCTCTGATGAATGATAATTTTCTTTTTTAGTAAGATCAGGTTTAGGGTAATAAAACTGAAGGAAACTCTGTCAACCTCATGGACAAAGAGAAAGACTGGCATCATCTCTGAATTGTAGCCAACAGTGCTCATCCATGAGCAAGCAAGGCTGTGGAGTTAAAAAGCTCCTTATTTTAAATTAATTTTCATTCTGTGACTAAGCCCACATTGTCCTCAGCGCAAAACAGAATTGTCCTCCCATTTACACTTCTTTTGTGTTAGCATCACGTCTTTCATCTCGTGCCCCTGTTTATTAAAGGGAATGAGAGCAAAGGCAGCGATTGGTTTATTTCACATTACACTCCAAACACAAGTCTGAATAATTAAGATCATCAGGACAACCCTTGTCGATTTTGCGTCTGGAGGAAAATTTCCTTCTGCGCTGTTGTGATAAGGAAATCAACTTAGAAACACCCATAAATGCATTCTGTGGCACTGAGAACTGACAACAGACCGCATTTTGGCAATACGACCCAAGGTATTCTTGAGGCATACTTGGGGCAAACATGTTGCATAGTTCTTGTGCTGTTCCATTGGCATTCATACTGCCACCTTATGATGAAGGGTTTTTGTGGAGTGTTCGTAGAAATCTTTGACAAGACCATTGACCTGGTCACGAACTTATGAATGGTCTAGGACCACTGGATTCTCCTACAGTTGCCTTAAGAACGCCCTAGGAAATGGTCCAAAAATCATTTGCACAGTGTCCGCAGCCATTCATAAGAGTATTTGTGACCGTAGCTTTAGATTTGTCAATGTTTAGTACAAATTTAGACAGTACTATCTGTATCTTCCCAGCCAGCATGTCTGTATGGGTTAAATCTTTCCTGCCTTATGGGCCCTCAGTGGGTTTTTCCATGGTTTCCATGTTAGTCCCATCCACAGTATGTTTGCACACAATGACTTTACATATAGTGTCAGTGTTGCTGAAACCTGCTTACCGACTTTAAACCCATGTGGGGCCCAGATGGGCTTAACCCCTTGCACTCTGGTCAATTTCCCTAAAAACGCCAAAAAAATAACGTACCCAAAGTAAATCAAAAGCTGTTCTTCAACCCTTTGCAGCATCTTCATGGGGTTGGTCTCATTTAAAAGAAAACACTTTGAATTTATTGGCAAAACAGTCATAATCTCTCTAAGTGCTCCTGCCACTGAGTAACAGTCATCTAAACATACTGAACTTGAAGAAAATAAATTTCGCCTGGGTGTTTTTTTTGGATACAAATACTTGCAAATAACACACAGCTTCAGATCCAGGCTGGAAAATGCAACAGAAATGTAGAACCAAGTGTTATCCAGCTGAGGTCCAAATTTTGTAACAATACCACAAAAAATGAATATATTACACAGCTTTTTTCTTAGGTTGTTCCCAGGCGTTTTTGAACTGTGCCAAATTGTGCCAAATGGCACAGTTTGGAAAAACGTCTGTAACTTTTGAATGATTCAATATAGAAGCTTCATCTTGGGCTCTAATGAAAGGTGAAGGGCTGTGTGTGTGGGAGGGGGGGTTGTTTATTCATCCATGAATGAATGAATGAACAAACAAGCCTCCACACTCAAAGAAGCATGCCACGTAAAAAATGTGTGGCTTTTTTTTACAAGAAAAAATAACCTACAGTGCACTAAAAATGATACTAAAATATTTGTAATGTAGAAGATAACAACTCCCACCCCCCCTCACCCCCGCTACAGAGGATGGACATCACCCATCGCTACATGACAGAAAGCGGTTACGGTGCGCCGCGGTCTAATACGCACAGTTGCACTAAAATATCTGCAATATATCTGCAATCCGCTACAGAAGACTAGCGGGGGGGGGGCATTCACAACATGACGGGGGGGCCGTTCGCAACATGACGGACCCGGACCGGATGCACAGTTATAATTTACCAATCGGTCAAAAGTCATTTGGATTACAATTTTCAGGGATAAAGAGTAATTTAGCTTATAACACTTACCTCTCCACAACAGCAGTGTTGCTGGCGAACTTCTCTTCCTCATTGTCAGACGAACATGATGCTGGTCCACTTGTTACGGACTCGTTGTTCTGGTCATGCGACCCGGTCAAACCATAATTCCATTATTGCGGTTTTGCGCTTCCATGATTGCGGTTTTGGCGAACGATTTTTCAAAACAAATAAGAACAGTAGTTAGAAAAAAATGACTGGCGAACGCCTGTGTGTCACCCAGCCTTACACAAAACAGCTTTCGAACTTCTGTGCTTCAATTGGCTGGCTGTATTCGCAGCCGTTGGTTGGCGGGTCCTTCTTGCTAGGTTTTCAGTCATTGGTTCTTCAGGGTTTCAGAAACCCAATTCAAGGCTCTTATTAGTCGAAAGCACTCCTTTGGCTTTCTGTTTGTGGCTGTGTCTGTAGTGGAAGAACGGAAATGCAGCTTTTTTATTCAGTGCGCTCTAGGACGCAGCGCCCTTGTGCGCCCTCGTGAGCCCTCGTGCGCTCTAGGACGCAGAGACGTGTCCGCCCGCAGTACACTGGAGTGCAACAGGTTAAAGGGGTAAGCAGATTACTTGTTCACTTGTGAAACCGGGAAAGTCCAAGTGGGCAAACAGATGGTACCAACATGGGAATCACCGAAGACAGCCCAGTTTAAACTAAAGTGGGGTCCACATGGACATGCTGGCTGGGTTTGCACATGACTCCTAACATTCCCTTTGTGTTTGTGCATGTATGTTTGGATGCATGTTAACCCTTGCCTGGCTATGCTGGGTGGTTGGCATTCAGATGGGGGGGAAACATCCTCCAATAATGTCACAAGGAACAAGTAACTGTCATCACAAATGCAAACAACAGAAACACACCAAACAGAAAAAAGAAAACCTTTTGTTCCATGAATATGCAAATATATCACACAAGAGTCAGCAGTTGTTTGAAAAACTGATGCATTTGTTTCCAGCAATTAATGGTGTAAACATCTATTCTGTCTGTCTCTCAGATTCTCTCTGTCCAACTGTCTGTCTTTTTGTTAGTGTGCTTTGCGGAGTCCTTACCCTTCAGTCTTTGCCAAACTCCCCTGATGGACTGAGATTAGCAATGTAAATGGAAAATACATAATTCAATAATAATTCCAGTCAGATGAATGGAGTTTAATCAACCAGTAATCAACTTTTTAATAAATGGGAAAAAGAAGACACAGTCAACTTCTGAATTGTTTAAAGCTCTTTGGCTCCAAAGATGATTTCTTCTTCTGCAGTTGATAAATTAAAGGGGTTTTTGACTGCACTTTTTCCACCTTTTAATATCTTACACAGTTACTAATTAAATGTTTTTGACATACAGTATTTTGGTCAGATTTTCTTTAATTATTTAGTAATTGTAGCTTAATTGTGAATCATCACCCCACCTGGTCTAGACCACTACGGAACAAATTCAGCTCGTTGGGTTCAGATCACTAATGAAATGCAAGGAGTCTATTTTTGATGGGTGCCACATCCAACTGGCAAGGAGATGCCACAGTATATTGTAGTATTTAATAGCTGTTTGTTCATTATAAACGATTTAAGGATCGTCCATTATTTTCTGAGGTCTTCTCCTCCCCCACTGTGTCAGAGAAGATAAAAACTTTGACATAACATACAAACACTTCATAAAATTAAAATTAATGGGCTACTTGCGTATTATTAGAGCACAAAAATCCAGATGTAGAGCTGGTAAATCCCGCTTCCTTGTTATTATCATGTGATCTCAATCAATTGTCCTTGGTCACACTTGGGTCTTTCTCGAGATCTTGCATTATTTTGTATAATTCTTATGTGATTTCAAACTCTGTTCTGATCCATGGTGCTTCAAAATACAAACAGAGTTGGTGGGGATGGACACAAGGCCTGTCTGGCTCCTAGGTCAGATCAAGCCAGCTTCAACGAATATAAATTTGTCTTCAAAGAATGAATGAAATAATGCATCATTCGTGAACAGGGGTGTGGGGTATGTAGTGGTCGACAGGATATGACCGGTCCATGGAGTACAATAAGCACAGAAACATTTAATAATAATAATAATAATAATAATAATAATAATAATAATAATGGTTTAGATTTATATGGTGCTTTATATGTCAAGTGACACCTCAAAGTGCTTACATTGGGTGCATTATTAATTCACTCCAGACAGACACTGATTGTGGTAATCTACTTCTATAGCCACAGCTTCCCTGGGGCAGACTGGCGGAAAGGTAGCTGCCAAGCTGCACCAAAGGCCTCTCTGACCACTACCGACCATTTATACACATTCACACCCAGTGTCATGGACACTGGAAGGAAGGTGGGTAAAGTGTGTTGCCCAGGGACACAACGACAGGATGGATGGTGAGAGTGGGATTGGAACCACCAGCCCTCTGGTTATTGGATGACCCACTCTACCTCCTGAACCACTGCCACACACAAAGTAGCAGAAACATTTGTGAATTACTGGCTAAACTGCTAGCTTCAGCTAGCTGTCTTGGGTCTCAGTTGGAGAAAATATTTTTTTTTTTATCTAAAATAACATCTAAGAATGTTAGATGAACAAGGACTCCAGTGGGGGCGATTAGAATTTATAAAAAACAATGTTCAAAACCAGCGTGATCAACAGTTAAGCTAATGTTCACATGGCATGTGGGACAGCGTCTCCCCAATTAAGCGAGCTGTAATGCCACGAGAACGAACAACTTCATCTGCCTAACCAAGCCAAAGCTAACAGTTCAATGTCGCATCACAGCAGAAATGCAGTTGCAATCAAAATTATTCAGCCCCCACTGAAAATTAGGTTTATTGGCAAAATGTACAAACTAGCAGCTGTTTGCAATAAATTATACAAGAACAATTTAAATTTGTCGGACTCCGTCGGTCTATGATGACCATGGAAGAGAATCCTAAACGTCTACTCTGCTGGAACAGCACCGCCTGTGGCTGAACAGGCCGATGCGCGAATGGCAGTCCCTGTCACACAGGTCGCACTTGTGGGTGGTCTCTGTGCTGCTGGGTCTGTGGCGGTTCTTCTTGTGGGTCCTTTTTTCATCTGCTGCAGCAGTCAGTCTCTCTCACCCGCCTTGAGCTGTCTGGTCAGGGTGCCTCTCCATTTGGAGCGGTCCGTTGCAAGGTCCTCCCAGCGCTCTGTGTTGATCTCCAGGGCCTTCATGTCTCTCTTGCAGACATCTCTAAAGCACAGCTGTGGGCAGCCAACGTCTCTCCTGCCAGTCGCCAGTTCTCCGTAGAGGACGTCTTTGGGGATTCTGCCATCCTCCATACGGTGAATGTGGCCTAGCCAGCGGAGCCTGCGCTGCCTGAGTAGAGTGAACATTGAGGGAAGGCCGGCGTGGGATAGAACTTCTGTGTTGGGCACTTTGTCCTGCCAGGATATGTCCAGGATGTGGCGAATGCAGCGCAAGTGGAAGGAGTTCAGTCTCTTTTCCTGCCGGGCGTATGTTGTCCACGTCTCACTCCCATAGAGCAGTGTGCTGATGACGCAGGCGTTGTACACTGCCATCTTCGTCTTGACAGAGAGTTTGGGATTCTCCCACACTCGTGTGGTGAGGCGAGCGAGTGTGAAGGCTGATTTTCCAGTCCTCTTGTCGATCTCTGTATCAAGGGAGAGGTTGTTGCTGATCGTGGACCCCAGGTACGTGAACTGATTCACGACCTCCAGCTCGTAGTCGTCGATGGTGATGGTTGGTGGTGCTTCCATACCTTGCGCCAAGACGTTAGTCTTCTTCAGGCTGATGGTAAGCCCGAAGTCCTTGCATGCCTGGGAGAAGCGGTCCATCAGGGTCTGAAGCTCCTGCTGTGTGTGGGTTGCGACTGCAGCGTCGTCTGTGAACAGCATGTCTCTGATTAGAGCCTCGCATACTTTGGTTCTGGCTTTCAGGCGGGCAAGGTTGAAAAGCCTGCCGTCAGATCTTGTGTGCAGGTAGATTGGGCTGCACGGTGGCGCAGTGGTTAGCACTGCGGCAGCACAGTTTACCCTTGGCCGGGGGATTGTGGGGATCGTGGGATCGTGGGTTCGATCCCAGCCCCCGACCAACAGTGATCTGTGTGGAGTTTGCATGTTCTCCCCGTGTTGCGTGGGTTTACTCCGGGATTTCTCCGGTTTCCTCCCACATGCCAAAAACATGCATGTTAGGTTAATTGGCTGTTCTAAATTGTCCCTAGATATCTGTTTCCTATAGGCCCTTAGAATAGAGGGTTAGTATTAATGAAAGCGCTTTGAGTGGTCTTTGTGACTAGAAAAGCGCTATATAAGTGCAGGTTAGTTAGTTAGTTAGTTAGATTCCCTCTGTTGCTGTGCTGAAGGCATGCCTCAGGAGCATAGCAAAGAAAATCCCAAAGAGGGTTGGCGCAAGTACACAGCCCTGTTTCACTCCGCTGCATATGTTGAATGGCTCTGAGATGTTGCCGTCGTGCTGCACTATCCCCTGCATGTTGGTGTGAAACGATTCGATGAGGCTTTGCAACTTTGATGGGCAGCCTATCTTTGGCAGGATCTTGAAAAGGCCCTCTCTGCTGACCAGATCGAACGCTTTGGTGAGGTCGATGAAGGCGACGTACAGGGGCATGTTCTGTTCTCTGCATTTCTCCTGGAGTTGGCGGATGGAAAATATCATGTCTATCGTTGATCGCTCAGCGCGGAAGCCACACTGAGACTCGGGGTAGACACGTTCGGCAAGCTTCTGTAGACGAACGAGAACAACTCGTGCGTAGACTTTGCCAACAACGCTGAGGAGGGAGATGCCCCTGTAGTTGTTGCAGTCGCTTCTCTCCCCTTTGTTTTTGTAGAGGGTGATGATCTTGGCATCCCACATGTCCTGTGGTATGGCACCTTCCTTCCAGCACTGGCAGAGGACGTCATGCAATGGCAGCAGTAGGGCGGTCTTGCAGTGCTTGATCAGGTTGGGGGGTATGCCGTCGTTGCCGGGTGCCTTGCCAGTGGCCAAGCTATCAATGGCCTTGCTGAGTTTGTTGATGGTTGGCTCGGCGTCAAGTTCGTCCATGGATGGCAGGCAGTCGATGGCATCAAGGGCTGACGGTGCCATGGTGTTCTGTCTGGAGTAGAGGTCGGAGTAGTGTTCCACCCATCTCTCCATCTGCTTGTTCTTTTCTGTGATCATGTCCCCAGTGGAGGATTTGAGGGGAGCCGTCTTGCTCTGAGCCGGACCAAGTGCTTTCTTGATGCCATCATACATACCACGGATGTTCCCTGTTATGGCAGCGGTTTGAATGTCTTGGCTGAGCTGAGTCCAGTACTCGTTGGCACAGCGCCGAGCAGTCTGCTGAACTTTGCTTCTCGCAGCCCTGAGAATCTGGAGATTCTTCTCGTTTGGGTACTTCTTTTACTCAGCAAGTGCTGAGCACTTGGCTTCAATGACGGGGGTCATCTCGGTCAACTTGGCATTAAACCAGTCCTGTGACTTCGAGGTCTTCCTCCCAAAGGTAGCCAAGGCTGTGCGGTGAATGGTGTTTCGCAGCTCTTCCCACTTCTGCTTTGCAGATTCTCCTCCTTGTGGTACACCAAGTTCCTTCTCAAAGGTGGAGGCAAACTGCTCAACAAGTTCTGGTTGGGCCATCTTGCTGGTGTCAATCCGTGCCTTTCCAAGCTGTCTAGCACGATGGAATTTCTTCAGCTGCAGCTTGACCTTGCAACACACCAATGAGCATGTGTCGCAATCTGCACTCTGGAACGAACGGGTGATTAGCACGCTCTTTAGTGAGGTGCGCCTGGTCAGGATCAAGTCCAGCTGGTGCCAGTGCTTTGAGCGCGGATGTCACCAGGAAACCTTGTGTTGGGGCTTGGTCTTGAAGAACGAGTTTGTGATGCACAGATCGTGATATGTACAGAATTCGAGCAGCCGCTGTCCGTTGTCGTTCATTCTGCCCACGCCAAAAGGTCCAAGACAGGAGGGCCAGGAGTCATGGTCAGCACCCACTCTGGCATTGAAGTCTCCAAGGAGAATGAGTTGTTCAGAGTTGGGGATGATCCTGACAGTTGTTGCGAGATTCTCGTAGAACTCATCTTTTGCCTCTGGCGTGGCTGTCAGTGTTGGGGCATACACACTGACGAGGGTGACTGGGCCTTGAGTGGTGTTCAGGCGGAGGGTGAGGAGTTGTGCAGAGCCATTGCTGCCTGGTTCCACCATCTTCAGCAAGGTGTTCTTCACTGCGAAGCCCACTCCGTGTTCCCTGTGTTTGTCACTGCCCTTTCCCTGCCAGTAGAACGTGTAGTCCTTCTCTCTCAGTGTGCCTGTGTCAGCCAACCGTGTTTCCTGGAGAGTGGCGATATCCACTCCCAGTCTCTTCAGCTCATTATTGATGATGGCAGTCTTCCTGGTGTTGTTGATGTCCTTGAGGTTAGCAGCGAGTCCTGTTATCATAGTGCGGACGTTTCAAGTTCCCAGTTTTAGAGTTGGTCTCTTTTGTTTTTTTGTCTTGCCTGGTGCAAAGGTTCTCAGCCTGCTGTTCGGACTTCTCCTCATCCCCATGCACCCAATGAGGAAAGCAAGCTGTGGCGGGACAACACCTTATTGGCTGGGGGCTGCCCAGCTTGAGGCAGGCGGTAGCTGTCCAGTGAGATCCGATGATCCCTCCCACCGTCGGGAACAACCCCTGGCGCCGCGCTCTACGCCAATTGAGCGGTGGCTTATAACCGGTAACTGTCATTCCCCGTGTTTTGTCTACGCCAAAGGCGAAGCTGGAGTGTCCTCTCCAGTGATCCGGTGTTCTACCTTCCAGCGTTGGGCGTTGGTAGGATTGAAGCCTGGGCAGGAAGATATGGAGGACAAGATGTTGCCCATGCAGCATGTCCCCCCTCTCCACGTCACTGATGAATCCAAAGGAACAGCAGGGCTGCTACAGTTTGGCACCAGCGCTGTCGCAGGAGCTGCCAGAACGATGTTGAGCACAACAGAGAACTGCCTTAGGGGCTCCGACTCCGGATTTTTCCTCAGGGTTGACTCCCGAAGCCTTTCCCGTGACCGGGTGTGCCGCAAGGCAGCGGAGGTTTGAAATCAGGGTTTACTTTCCCCTAGATGGGCTACCTTCCCAGGTTGACGAGCCACCATCTACCCGAAGCATCTGGTTTTAAGGCGCCAGAGATCCACCCTCACCCCTTCTCCTATTAGTAAAAGCAGTTCCGCCGGGCTTAGAGACTAAACCACACGGGCAGGCTAGGAGTTGGACTTAGTTGTAAGATGCTTTTCGAGACGCACGCCGTAAGGAGCATTTTATGAGCACTGGGCGCTTAACCCCAGTGCCGCTCCTGGCTATGACAACCTTGGAATACAAGAACAATTTAAATAGCTCAACACAAACTAATATTACAAGTGGTTTCTCCAAATTCAACACAAAATGCCACTTAAAATGATGCTGCAGTTTCAAAATTATTCAACACCTTCATGACAAGCATCTTTAGTAAGGATGATGACCTGTACTTATATAGTGATTTTTCTAGTCTTGAAGTGCTTCACTAGTACTAACCCTCTATTCTAAGGGGGTCATAGCACAGGGAGAACATGCAAGCTCCACACAGAAAGGTTCCTACCCCTGCTAGCCTGGGGATTTGAAACTGGAGCCTTCTAGCTGTGAAGCAACAGTGCTAACCACTGTACAACCATGCTGCCCTTAGAAGAGCACCCTTTTGCTGTTATGACCTGCTCCAAACATGATGCATAGCCAGGCACCAGCTTCTGGCAGCATCCTGAGGAATCTTAGCCCATTCTTCATGGACAAAGATCTCCAGTTCACTAATATCCCTGGGTTTGCATGCTGCAACTGCCTTTTTTTTAAATCCCACCAGAGATTTTCGATGAGGTTCAAGTTAGGCTAGGTTAGGCTTAGTTAGGCTTCAAGGACTTTTTCTGAAACTAAACCTTGGTGGACTTTGAGGTATGCTTGGGATCATTGTCCTGTTGGAAGGTCCAATGACACCCAAGCTTCAGCTTCCTCACAGAAAGCATGACATTTTCTCCCAGGATTTCCTGATTCTTGATTTAATTCATCTTGCCCTCCACACACTGCAGGTTTCCAGTGCCAGAGGAAGCGAAACAGCCCCAGAGCATCACTGAGCCACTGCCATGCTTCACTTTAGGCATGGTGTTCTTTTCAGCGTATGATTCATGCTTCCTCCTAGACATACTGCTGATCCATAGGCCCGAAAAGTTCCAATTTTGTTTTATCACTCCACAGAATAGAATCCCAAAATCTCTTTGGTTTATTTATATAGTTTCACACTACAAAGTTACATTTCAGGAGGTTTAAACCTACAATAACACAATTTTTCACTAAATGACCCTTTTAAGAAACTTTTTTCAATCTTAACATAAAACTTTAGAGGAATAGCATACAACGCCTTTGCAAAAACATTGTGAATTGAGGCCTATGTTATTACTTTTATTTAACTCCGTGGCATGATTACACGTAGGATTACATTTAGTAGTATAATTGCTTACAGGTTGTATTTGTGATTCTGGGAAATACGTTTTTCAGTGACACATGTAACCCAAACTGCAGCCCATTCTCTCCATTCATTTCTGTGAACTGTGAGTCAGATTCCTGAAAAGCATTTGAAACTGTGATGTAGGACTCCTGTTAAATGTAAATCTGGGCCAGTTCGATCACACGCAACAAGCATTAAAAATATTCCTTTCTGATGTTCCTAGCACTGTGATGTTGCTGTCTTTTTGGATTGTCTATTGTTTGAGTAAACTGACGTGTCCCCCATGTTTTCATGTACAACCATCTGGGATTTTAACAGGAATGATCTAGAAAAGTAAATGTAGCAGTAGAATTGAAGATCATGATACCCACAACCTTTGTTTGTTTAATATACTATTATTAATCAAAATAATGATTTGCTATTATTATGGGTACACCTAGATAACACTTAAAAATGCATAAGGCTGAAAATGAACCAAATATTAGTTTAAAGTGGCTTTATTCAGTGAGCTGGAGTTCTTGCTGGTGTTAAATGTTATCAATGATTTGTTCCTTTTACTCCAGGTCAAGTGCACTAATGTAGGAAAAAAAATAAAAAACAAAGGTCTAAAAAATTACAAAAACATATCTCTGGAGTCAAGGTTGGAGCCAAGATTGTATGGAAGACCAAAGCTGGAACATGAACCAAATATAATGATTTGAAAGAGAACAGCACAATGCCAAAAACCACGTGATGGAACATTCTTGTAGGCACCATGGTGGATGTCAGGCTTTATATGGTAGTCTTCTTAAAGTCTTAAAAAAAGAAGTCAAAATGCCTCATGGTTTAAATGTAACACAAATTTCTAGCAGATTATGTCATGAACCTGGGTTTGGTGGTTCCAAACCCAGTTCTGACCCATGGTTAGTTTTGCCCATCTCCCTAATTTCCATCAGGCACTTCAGGGAGTCCTTTGGGTCCTCCGCTCTCTGACAGCTCAGGCATTCCTCCTCCTCCTGTCAGTATCACCAGCTGTTCTGTATTATGGGTGTTTCACACACGTACACGCACACACTTCATTCACTCCTATTCATATGCTCAGACACTCACTCATACACACATGGTGTTAATTATGTTCAGCCCATTCACTCTCACACCAGCAGTCTCTTCCCTTGTTAGTATTATTATTACTTAAACGCTGTGTTAGTAGGACTCTTCCACTCCTGCATCATCCCGAGAGCCTGGGCATGCTCCGCCCTCCGATGTGATGATGGAGGAGGAGAGACTGTGGTTGCTTGCCCTGATAGACCAGCGGATTGAGGAGGAACACTGTGAGAGGGAGGATCAAGGACGTTCCTCACCGGTTGTGACGGTTCCATCTTCCGGGCCTGTGCCCGCCCAATCCACGGGCTTGATGACGGAGGAAGAGAGATTGAGCCTGCTCGCCTCAATCGATTGTTGGATTGAGGAGGAGCGCCTTGAGGAGGAGGAGAGACTGGTCCCGCTCACCCTGCTCGACCACCGGATCGAGGAGGAATGCCTAGAGAGGAGAGGAGAAGCCTCAGAGGCCGCTGAACTTTGGATTCCTGATGGGGGGGGGGGGGGTTAGTGTCCTAGGTGGGGGGCTGTTAGGAGGTTCACATTATTATTATTGCATTTTATGTGTTGTGTTTTTTCACGTGTTGCTTCCCTCCTAACCTGTTTCCCACCCACCTCCCACCCTTAGTAGTTATTTGTCTCGGGGGGGGGGGGGGGGTCCTTGGTTGTGTTTTTTTGTTTTTGGCTGGTGGTACTGGGATGTCTGGATTCCACCCTTGAGGGGGGGGGGGGACTCTGTCATGAGCCTGGGTTTGATGGTTCCACAGTTCCACAGTTTGGTGGTTCCACAGTTTTTCTTGTCTCCTTATTTTCCATCAGGTGATTCAGGGAGTCCTTTGGGTCCTCCCCGCCCTGACAGCTCTGGTATGCCTCCTCCTCCTGTCAGTATCACCAGCTGTTCTGTATTATGGGTGTTTCACACACGTACATGCACACACTTCATTCACTCCCATTCATATGCTCAGACACTCACTCATACACACATGGTGTGGCCAGGACGAAAACCACATTGCTCCTCCTGAATCCGAGGTTCGACCAACGGCCGGACTCTCCTCTCCAGTACCTTGGCAGTATCACACTCCTCAGCCTCCCTGGGAAGGTCTATGTTTCAGATCATCAAACAAATTTAAATATTAGACAAAGATAACACAAGTAAACACAAAATGCAGTTTTTAAATGAAGGTGTTTATTATTAAGGGTAAAACAAAATCCAAACCTACATGATCCTGTGTGAAAAAGTGATTCCCCCCCCCCGTTAAAACATAAATTAACTGTGGTTTATCGCATCTTTGGAAAGCTAAGTTCACTTTCTCTAGCCACACACAGGCCTGATTACTGCCACACCTGTTCTCAATCAAGAAATCACTTAAAGGCCAAAAGATCCTCTAAAGCTAGATATCATGTTCCAATCCAAAAAAAATTCAGGAACAAATTAGAAACAACGTAACTGAGGTCTATCAGTCTGGAACAGGTTATAAAGCCATTTCTAAAGCTTTGGGACTCCAGCGAACTACAATGAGAGCCATTATCCACAAATGGCGAAAACATGGAACACTGGTGAACCTTCCCAGGAGTGGCCGGCCAACCAAAATTACCCCAGGAGCGCAGTGACGACTCATCCAAGAGGTCACAAAAAACCCTACAACAACATCTAAAGAACTGCAGGCCTCACCTCAGTTAAGGTCAGTTTTCATGACTCCACCATAAGAAAGAGACTGGACAAAAATGTCCTGCATGGCAGAGTTCCAAGACAAAAACCACTGCTGAGCAAAAAGAACACAAAGGCTTGCCTCAGTTTTGCCACAAAACATCTGGATGATCCCCAAGACTTTTGGGAAAATACTCTGTGGACTAACGAGACAAAAGTTGAACTTTTTGAAAGGTGTGTGTCCTGTTATGTCCAGCGTAAAAGTAACACAGCATTAGTCATGCTGCATTTCCCCTCTAGTCGGCTTTGGTCTGCGTGCGCTTTGGACTAGTCCGGCATGCATGTGGCGCTGTACATGCCCATTTTTTTCATCTACCCAGGCCAAGCGGTTGATGCATGCGCACAACCATCATTTGTAGTTTTACTCCCGCCCTATAGGTAATACCAGTGCACTAACGAGCCAAGATTTTCACTAACGAAGAAACACTGCTTGCTTTCTGCTGCTTGACTTCCCGATTTTCGTTCCTTTTCCATGAAGATGCTGCTGCTGCTGAAGTATATATGTATGATTCATGTATGTTTATTCTTGTCTTCCCCTTCCTCGTTGTCTTCTTCGTCTACTTTGTCTTGGTATAGTGTATCGATATTGCCACCTCATGAATGGGGCGTTCAGTCTTGTGCATGCGCTTTTCAACGCGTTCAGGTCACGGGCAGGCAATGCTGTCACAAAATTTGGGTTGCACGCGGTCATCCGCAGTTGAGCACTGCGGACACTAGCGGAGTGGACACAATGACATAAATTTCATCACACGAGGTTTCGGGTTACACGTATGCGGACAGCAGAGTTACAGCATGAATCCAGCTTCAGGACATTGAGGTTGAGGGGTGCAGGGTTACGAGCCTCTACATTGCGACTCAGCTGATCCCATAGGTTTTCTATGAGATTCAAGTCTGGAGAAAGTGCTGGCCACTCCATTCGAGGTACCCCAGCCTTCAGCAGCTGTTCCCTAATGATGAAACCTCAATGTGACATAATGTCTGGCCCAGGAGACACGCACGCAGACTCAGGATAGATTTAACAGCTTTATTCAACAAGCAGGTGTGTCTGAATGGATGTATGCGGTATGTGTATGTGTTGAGGGTGAACGCCGATGCGCAGGAAGCAGAGCAGCGCGCCGTACAGCCGGACAACCCTATGGAGAGAGAGCAGAGGAGAAGGGTAAAGGGTGCCACACCTGGACAGGGATAATGAGTTGTGTGATGCTTACTTGTGGGTACAGGTGGCTGGCGTTGGCAAGGGAGAAGCCCGGAAGACAGCGTCCTGCAGAGCCTGCGCTGATGGTGGGGATTGGTTGGAGATGACGGGGAAATCCGCCACCGAGGAATCCACCTGTGCACAGGGGTGAAGACTTGGAGAAAGGTAAGGTATGCTTATGTTGGGTTGAAGTCTTGCTGGTGATCAGAGGTTGATACACGAGCTACAAAGTGCCGATGCAAACAGACGGCTCCAGACCGCAGCGCTGGGCCGAGTGGGCTAAATAGCCCGCTGCTGAGGAGGCGCAGGTGTGCGGGCAGCTGAGGCCGCTGATGAGCGGTGAGTCGTGACAGTACTCCCCCCCCTAGCAGCGCCTCCTGGCGCTGGTTTGTCCGGGTGCGCCCGGTGGAACTCCGTGATGAGACTCCTGTCCAACACCAAAGAAGAGCGCACCCAGGACCTCCACTCAGGACCGAATCCCTCCCAGTCCACCAAGTACTGCAGCCCGCGACCTCGGCGCCGGGAGTCCATGATGGAGGTGACTCTCCAGGCCGGGTGGCCGTCGATCATCATAGGTGTGGGCGGCACTGCGGGCGGGGGGCAGAGAGGATCGGAGACATAGGGCTTAATTTTGGACACATGGAAGGTGGGACAAATACGGAGGGAGGGGGGGAGGGCCAGACGCACAGCCACTGGGTTAACAATTTTAGAGATGGTATAGGGGCCAATGAAGCGTGGGGCCAACTTCCTCCTTTCAGCCTTAAGGTGGATATCTTGAGCGGCCAACCAGACCTGTTGGCCCACCTGGTAGGCAGGAGCCGGCCTCCTGTGGCGATTCGCCGTGGTGCTGTCTTGGTCCACAGGGCCCGACACCGTCTCAGGTGTGCTTGGATGGAAGGGACCGCCAGCTCTGCCTCCTGCTCCGGGAACAAAGGTGGATCATAACCCAAGGACGCCTTGAAGGGGGACATCCCTGTGGCCGAAGAACGAGCCGTGTTGTGGGCGTACTCTACCCAAGCCAGGTGCGTGCTCCAGGAGGACGGGTTGGAGTAAGTGACGCAGCGCAGGGCAGCTTCCAGCTCCTGGTTGGCCCGTTCGCACTGCCCGTTGGATTGCGGGTGGTGACCGGAGGAGAGGCTAACTGTGGCCCCCAGGGCGTTGCAGAAACACTTCCACACCTCTGAGACAAACTGGGGCCCCCGATCTGAGACGACATCCACCGGTATCCCGTGCAGCCTGACAAGGTGCTGAACCAGAAGGTCCGCTGTCTCGCGTGCCGTTGGAAGACCCCGAAGTGGCACGAAGTGGGCATCCTTGGAGAATCGATCCACGATGGTCAAGACGGCGTCATAGGTGTTAGAGGTCGGGAGACCGGTGACGAAGTCGAGGGCTATGTGGAACCAGGGCCTGCCAGGGGTCGGCAGGGGCTGGAGCAGACCCGTGGGGGGAGAATTTCCTGACTTGGCGGTGGCACACACAGGGCACGCCCGGACGTAGTTGGCGGCGTCCTTCTGCAGACCTGGCCACCAGAAGGAACGCTGGAGGAGATCCACTAGCCGGGATATGCCAGGGTGGCAGGCGAGTTTGGAGGTGTGAACCCAATGGATGACCTCCCCCTGGACAGAAGATGAAACGAACAGCCTTCCCTCCGGTCCGCCGCCAGGATCCGGTTCTTGTCCCTGATGGTCCAGGAAATTGCCCCTACCACAAACGAGCTGGGCAGGATGGTATGACCCAGCTCCTCTGATGTCTCAGGGGCAAACTGCCTGGAGAGGGCGTCGGGTAGGCCATTCTTAGAGCCAGGGCGATAGGTAATGGTGAAGCGGAACCGGGCGAAGAACAAGGACCAGCGCACCTGGCGGGCATTCAGACGTCTAGCAGATGAAAGATGCTACAAGTTCTTATGGTCCGTCAGCACCACGAATGGTAATGCAGCCCCCTCCAGCCAGTGGCACCACTCCTGCAGGGCGAGCTTGATGGCGAGAAGCTCCCTGTCCCCGACGTCGTAATTCTGCTCGGCCGGGGACAAACGCCGTGAGAAGAAGGCGCAGGGTCACTTGACCCCATCGGTGGGTGATCGCTGGGACAGCACCGCCCCCACTCCCGTATAAGACGCGTCGACTTCCACCAGGCACTGCAGAGCGGGGTCGACCTGAGTCAGGACCCGGGAGGAGGAGAACTCCGTCTTCAATGCCTGGAATGCCGCAGCGACCTCTTCGGTCCAGCGGAAGGTGTTCTTGGGGGAAGTGAGACGGGTCAGCGGGGCAACGATGGCACTGAAGTTAGGCACAAAACGGCGGTAGAAATTGGCAAACCCAATAAATTGCTGGACCTGCTTCCTGGAGGTCGGCGTGGGCCATTCAACAACCGCTTTAACCTTCGCGGGGTCAGGTAGGACCTGGTTGTGTGAGATGACAAACCCTAAGAAGGAGGTGGTCTTGGCGTAAAACTCACACTTCTTGGCTTTGACGTATAACCTGTTCTCCAGCAGCCGCTGCAAGACCTGCCTCACATGCACCTGATGTTCCTCCCGTGACCTGGAGAAGATGATGATATCATCCAGGTATACGAACACGAAGAGGCCAAGGAAATCACGCAGGATGTCATTGATTAGGCGTTGAAATACAGCAGGGGCGTTGGTCAATCCAAAGGGCATCACCAGGTACTCAAAGTGCCCACTAGGCATTCTAAAGGCTGTCTTCCACTCATCTCCCTCCCTGATCCGGACGAGATGGTATGCACTGCGAAGATCCAATTTGGTGAACCAGGTCGCCCCCTGCAGGGAGTGGAAGGCAGTGTCCATCAGTGGCAGGGTGTAACAGTCCTTCTCCGTGATGTCATTCAAGGCCCGGAAGTCGATACATGGGCGGAGTGACCCATCCTTCTTTGACACGAGGAAGAACCCTGCGCCGAGCGGAGACGAAGAGGGACAGATGATTCCTGCATTGAGTGACTCCTTGATATAACTATCCATCGCTTCCCGCTCCAGCGCTGGCAAGCTGTAGAGGCGTCCGGAAGGCAGGGGCGCCCCCGGGCGGAGGTTGATGGCGCAGTCGTAGTGCCGGTGAGGGGGAAGAGACATCGCCCTGGACTTGCTGAATATGAGGCCCAGGTCATGGAACTCCGAGGGCACCAGAGTGAGATCTGGAGGCGCGGCATCTTTAGCCGGGGGAGGAGAAGACGGGGCGCAGGCTGCGGATTGTAAACAAGTGCCCATGCAGAAGGAACTCCAGGAGGCGACTCTTCCCGTCTGCCAATCCAGCACGGGGTTGTGCAGACGCAACCAGGGATACCCAAGGATGACAGGCCTCACAGAGGAGGACAGGACGTACAGGGTGAGATCCTCTCGGTGGTTACCAGAGATAATGACAGGGACTGGTTGCGTGCGATGAGTCACTTGTCCGAGGGGCGCACGGGAAAGGGTGATCAGGCTGAGAGGAGCAGCCAGAGGGTGGCAGGGAATGCCCAATTGGGTTGCCAGGCTCTTTGAAATGAAGCTCTGCTCTGCTCCTGAGTCCACCAGTGAGTGTGTGAGATGCCCCGTGGCATTGTGACAGAATCGGATGGGCAAGGATAAACTTGTGAGGGGATTTGACCAGTTAGAGCCCACAAGGCCCCCTACAGTGACTCGCAGACCTCCCCGTTTGGCTTCTCCGGGCAATGCTCCACTGTGTGTTGATCTCCTCCGCAATACATGCAGAGGCCCAACTTCCGGTGGCGTTGTTTCTCCGCTAGGGGGAGCTTTGACCGACCAACCACCATCGCCTCCGATTCCTCGGAAGACTCCGGTGGAGGTAACGCCAGGGGGCGGTCTTGAGGCGTGCGGACGGAGCCTCCACGCGAGCGGCTGCTAAACTTCCGCTTGGTGGACCATTCACGCAGCCTGTTGTTTAAACTAATGGTTGTGGAGATCAGCTCCGCAAGCGTCTCCGGAAGATCTCGACCAGCCAGCTCATCCCTCAGACCTGAGCTGAGGCTGCGGAGGAAGATGCCACAGAGTGCGGCCTCACCTCAGCCAACCTCCTCCGCTGCGACCCGGAAGTCGATAGCATAATCCGCCGCTGACCGGCTTCCCTGTTGGAGACCAAGGAGCCGGTCAGTGAGGATGCTATCGCGCCAGGAATGATCAAATACCTCGAGAAAGCTCTGCACGAACTGGCTATAGGAGAGGTTTGCGTAACTGGGCTTCGTCATAACGGCGTAAGTCCAAGTTAGCGCTCGCCCCTCCAGAAGATTACCGATGTAGCCAATTCAACTGTGGTCCGAGGGAAAATCCCCGGGAACACGCAGAAACACCGACTCACACTGCATAATAAACCCCCGCGCTCCGCCGAGCTTCCCGCTGAAGCAGGCGGGGGTTGGAATCGGTGTGAGTCGAGTAGGCGTCCCCGTGGCAGACTGACCGGGCACCGGAGCGGCAGGAGCTAACCCTCCCTGGCGAGCCGAGGGGAACGCCTGCGGGGGGTTCAAGCGGTCTAACCGGTGAGTTATGTTAACCAACTGGTTCAAAATCACCTGCTGTTGATGGGCTATTAAATCTACCCAAGCCTTGAAGGTGGAAAGATGGCGTGCGAGCCCGCTGTCTGCTGAGCCGCTCTGCTGGAGCCGTACTGACATAATGTCTGGCCCAGGAGACACGCATGCAGACTCAGGATAGATTTAACAGCTTTATTCAACAAGCAGGTGTGTCTGAATGGATGTATGCGGTATGTGTATGTGTTGAGGGTGAACACCGATGCGCAGGAAGCAGAGCAGCGCGCCGGACAGCCGGACAACCCTATGAAGAGAGAGCAGAGGACAAGGGTAAAGGGCACCACACCTGGACAGGGATAATGAGTTGTGTGATGCTTACTTGTGGGTACAGGTGGCTGG
This sequence comes from Pholidichthys leucotaenia, assembly GCA_020510985.1. Taxonomy (NCBI): domain Eukaryota; kingdom Metazoa; phylum Chordata; class Actinopteri; order Cichliformes; family Pholidichthyidae; genus Pholidichthys; species Pholidichthys leucotaenia. The sequence continues at coordinate 439,714,819 of CM035841.1, forward strand.
CGTTGGCAAGGGAGAAGCCCGGAAGACAGCGTCCTGCAGAGCCTACGCTGATGGTGGGGATTGGTTGGCGATGACGGGGAAATCCGCCACCGAGGAATCCACCTGTGCACGGGGTGAAGATTTGGAGAAAGGTAAGGTATGCTTACGTTGGGTTGAAGTCTTGCTAGTGATCAGAGGTTGATACACGAGCTACAAAGTGCCGATGCAAACAGACGGCTCCAGACCGCAGCGCTGGGCCGAGTGGGCTAAATAGCCCGCTGCTGATGAGGCGCAGGTGTGCGCGCAGCTGAGGCCGCTGATGAGCGGCGAGTCGTGACACAGTGAGCTGGAGCATTGTCATCCATGAAGATGAAATTAGACCTGTGTTGTTCATGCATGGGCAAAATGACTGGATTAATGATGTTATTCAGGTAGTATCGGTTTGTCACAAGGTTTAGGGTAGTTCTGTATTGACTAGACATACCTGCCCAGACTGCAATACCACCACCACCAAAGGCTCCTCTGGTGACAACAGTGGCTGATGTATAGTGCTCTCTTTGACGTCTCCAACATCGTTGGTGGCTCCCTTGTCCAGCGTAGATGCTCCCTGGCCCATGTAAGTTGATGATGCCTGAGCCTTTTGGTGTGGTCAGGTACCTTTGCAGGTTGTCTAGCACGCAGACCACGGTGATGTAAATGGTTTTGAATGTTCTGAAGTGACACTTGGGTGCCTCTCACCTCCCTTAAATGTACCTGGAGTGACATTCATCATCCAGTTCCGCAGGGCACTGTTCACAATGAAGCGGTCATCAGCGTGGGATGTGGCTATGGGGCGTCCACTTCTATGTCTTTCTGTGACTCTTCCAGTCTCAGTATCTGTTACAACCTGCTGATGACGCTCTGTGACACTCTAAGGTCAGTTGCCACTTCCCTCAGAAAACATCCTCTTTGAAGCCTCGCAATGGCGAGATACTGTTGTTCAATTGTTAGGTGTCGTCTTGGTGTCATGATGTCAAAACATGAACAGCATGATGAAGAGGACCGTTTAAATACCAATTCTAATTGAACCAGAAATTTTATTGGTCGATTCATGTTAGAGAAGGTCAAATTAAGTCCACCTGTAAAGGTTATCGTGCATTTTGGGTCCATCCTGAAATTTCACCCCAAAGTCGAATATCCCTAACTTTTTGTGAGTAGTGGTAAAGTGTTGGTAGATGATCTAGTGGGGGGGAATAGAATATACAGGAAATTGTCATAAAAACCAACTGCGATTGCCCAGCTAAGCTACTTCTGCTATCTAAAGGGCTGACCTGTTTCACAGGCAGGTGGAAAAAGTGTTTTGTTTTGTTCTTTTTTATCGTTTTTCAAGCATATAAGTGTGACAAGGTGCTAAAGTCCATCTAACTATCTGTCTTTAGGGGAATGCCATTGTTGCTCTGACTGCAGAGTCTCCTGCTTTAAGCTGTGGGTTGCTGCGTTAAACTGTGCAGTCAGAAATTTCTGATCAGACTTTTGCATTTTTAAAGGGATCACAGTATCTAAAATAAAGTGCAATGAGCCCGATAACCACCAGACAGTACTTTGGGTTCATATTAGCCCCATAAATTTGCCCAGGATTCCAACTTCAGCCCAATCACACTCTGTGATCTCGCTCATATCCGTCTATTAAATCTGTCTAATAAACTCCGGTTGAACCTCGTTTCCTGTAGACACCACAGTCCTCATATTTTGATAAACAGCAGAGGTGGACAAGGACGTGCCCTGTCACATTTCATGACTGGATGTGTGCTGAGAGAGGAGGGCATCTGTCCACCCAGTACAGGCTACTCCTCAAATATTAATAATGATAATGAGCCAGGAGCTGACCGGGGGCCCAGGGTCCACAACTACCAACCCCTTATTAGAATAACCCTCCAACTCTCTGTCACGCACAAGCACACACACTACACTCAAGCGAATGTATAAATGAACTCGCCAATATGACAGCACAACGGGTAATATGCACATATATGCACTGGCTAATGCATCTGAGCAAACAAAGACGTATTATTCAAAAGATGGATAATGTAAGAGCATGCACACACACACACACACACACACACACACACACACACACACACACAGCTGGGACAGACATGCAAATGAGCACACACTGGGACTGAGAGGAGGAATCCCCTCTGGCCAGAGAGCGAGAGAACCCAACACCACCACCCCCACCCCTACCCTCCTGACCCATGTCACACACAGTCAGCCTCCCAGTCCAACACACTAAACTCTTCCCCATCTACTTCCAACACACATCACCGGTCTTGCATGCACACACACATATGTGCACCCACACTTAGAGAGACATGGCGGGTGCCCTGCCTCAACCCTGGACCCCTTTGGTCATTAGTATGGAGGCCTGTCTGTGTTTGTTTGGTTTCTAATGGACTATTTAAATGCAGAATATTCACAGCAGACAGGGCCATCCTCAGGGACGGCGCACACTGAGGCCTGAATATGCTCCGACTTTATTATCCTGGAGGAAGTTATCCTTATTATCATCACACAACACCACACTGACTGGCAATGAGTTGGTGTGCTCTGGCCCTCCACTGGGCGCTCTCAGCTCGTCATACACTGTGAACAATGGAGGGTTGTCGCTCCAGCCATCTAAGACATCCATACTTGCAAAATCCGCCATGCTTACTTTTATTATCAAATGCTGAGTTTATAATGTTTTTTAATATACAGTAACTCATTAAAAATTCGAAGTGGGACCAAAACATTATTTTCCAAGCTACAGACAGTCAGTATGGTTTTAGAGAGTACAAATCTACATCTTTGGAACTGATTGAGCTCATGGAGGAGATCACTATTTGTATAGATAAAAAAGAAAGTTTGCTGTAGGAGTATTTACAGATTTAAAGAACACTTTTGACACCACTGATCATAGAATTTTAATGAGGAAATTGGCAAGGTATGGGGTAAGAGGGGTCGGACTGAGTTGGGTGGAAAGTTATTTAAGTAACAGACAACAATTTGTACAAACAGATGAGCACAAATCACCATTCATAGACATCACTTGTGGTGTGCCCCAGGGGTCAGTTTTGGGACCCAAACTCTTTATCTTATATATAAATGACATATACCAAATATCAAAAATTCTGAAATTTATTTTGTTTGCGGATGACTCAAATATCCTTTGCACTGGTGAAAATTTGCAGCAGGTTTTAGAGGTGGTCACAACTGAAATGAAAAGCTTAACACAGTGGCTCAACAAAAATAAATTATATCTATATCTGAAAAAAAAACAAAGTTATGTTGTCTGGAAGTTATAAAATAAATCATAAAATACTGGTAATGATAGATGATACCAGAATAGAAACAGTACAGGAAAATAAGTTTCAGGGGGTGACGCTTGACAATAAAATCTGCTGGAAACCTCACATCAGTCACATCTGGGCCAAGCTGGCAAAATGCATAGGGATACTGGGGAAGACAAGACACACCTTGGACTATAAATCATTATTCTTACTGTACAATTCACTGTTTCTACCATATCTTAACTACTGTGTAGAAGTCTGGGGAAACACCTACAAGACCAACCTACAGTCAATATGCACATTACAAAAAAAAAAGCTATAAGGATAATAAATAATGTTGGATATAGAGACCATACCAGCTTGCTGTTTTTAAAGTCACATGCCATAAAGTTCATGGATTTAGTTAAATTTAAGACAGCACAAGCAATGTACAGGACAATTAATAATCAACTCCCAACTAATATACAAAAAATATTCAAAAAAAGAGACAATGATTATAATTTGAGAGGAGACTTAAACTTTACAAAACCTAAGGTACAAACAGCAAAGAAAAGTATGTACATATCTGTCTGTGGGGTGGATTTGTGGAACAGTTTGGAGCTGGAACTGAAACTATGTACAAACAGAAATCAATTCAAAAAGAGGTATTGTGGAGAGAGGAATAACCAGGCCGAGCGTTCAGAGCAGAGAAAACTTTATTCTTCTCCTTCTCACATCCACCAGAATCAAAAGCAGTAAACTCGGGTTGCAGGCACTCTCTTTTATATCACAACACTCCTTCGCTACCTGAGGTGCTGTATTAACATATCAATCCGCCATGACAATTCCCCTTGTCCCCCAGCACCTTTGATCTGCCATGCCCTTCAGTCTGAGGGAAAACTACTGAATGGGTCCCCCCCCCCCCAGACTCTCAGACTGAGCCTTAACCCTCATGTCCTTTGGGCGTCAGCCTCTGTCCATAGCTGCTGTAACGGGGGGTCTTCGGCTCCGAGGCGCTGTTGTGCCGGTGGGGGGTTCCTGGGGGTGTGTCCGTCTGTGGGGGGACAATGGGGAATCTGACGATTCATTTACCTGGGGAGTTCTCAGTGGGGGTCTTCCGTGCCGAGGAGCTTGGGCCAACACCACCTGTTTATCTGCTAAAACAAAGGTGGGCTTAAGCCTGTCTATACTGATTGTCTCCCGGCGACCCCCCAAGTCTAACACAAAATGTTTGTCCCCGGGTTCAAGCACTCTGAACGGGTCATCATAAGGCCGGCACAATGGGGTCCGGTGGGCATCATGCCTGACAAACACGAACAATGCGTCCTTCAAGGTCTTTGCCAAAAAAGCACGGGGAAAACAGTGGTGGGCCAGGCTGGGTAGTGTCCCTGCCTCTGCGCTATGCCGTGAACGCAGGGAGAGATCAATGTTTGGCGCTGGGTTATCCGGCAAAAATTCCCCGGGGAGCCACAGTGGTTGGGAAAAAAGCAGCTCTGCTGGGGAGGCCGCCGAATCCTCCTTTGGTGCAGAACGCAACCCTAATAGAACCCACGGCAACCGGTCTACCCAATTTGCATCTGTAAGCGAAGCCCTGAGTGCTGCTTTAAGTGACCTATGGAAATGCTCGCATAACCCATTGGCCTGTGGGTTGTACGCGGTCGTGCAATGAATTGTGACGCCCAGGCTCCGGGCCATCATGGACAAGAGGTCGGAAACAAACTGCAGGCCCCAATCAGATGTGATGTCTGAAGGGGCGCCGAAACATGCCACCCATGTTGTCAAAAAAGCACGTGCCACATCTGCAGACACAGTGGAAGCTAGCAGGACTGCTTCGGGCCAGCGTGTGGTGCGGTCCACCACTGTCAGGAGGTGTGTGAACCCTTGCGATGGGGGGAGGGGGCCCACGAGGTCCACGTGAACGTGGTCAAACCGCTTAGCTGGGATATGGAATGGCTCAAGGGGGGCCTTTGTGTGCCTGTGCACTTTGGCTCGTTGGCACGTGACACAGGCTGTATCCACTGTTTCACCTGTTTGCGCAGGCTCGGCCAGACAAACTTTGCTCCCACCATTTTGACTGACGCGTGCACTCCTGGGTGCGCCAGGGAGTGAACTGACTCAAAAATGCGGCGGCGCCAAACGCGTGGGACCACCGGGCACGGGCAGCCCCTGGAAATGTCACAGACTGGGGGGGGGGGGCATCCTGCAGTACTCTGTTCTCCAGCCTTAACGTTGTTGGTCCAGACTGGAGTGCACAAACGTCCGCATTGCCGATCTGCTCAGCGGCCATGGCCGTGTAATCTATCCCCACGTATACTGGGGCCACTAATGCATGCGAGAGGCAGTCCGCCACCACGTTGAGTTTACCGGCCACATGCTGAATGTCGGTCGTAAACTCCGAGATCGCGGCCAGCTGTCTCTGCTGCCGGCCCGACCATGGTTCCAAAACCTTGGCCATCGCGTACGTTAGCGGCTTGTGGTCCACGAACGCAGTGAAGGTGCAGCCTTCCAGCCAGAACTGGAAGTGGCGTATGGCCAGGCGGAGAACCAGTAACTCTCTGTCTAATGCGCTGTATTTACACTCACTGTCACGCAAAGACCTGCTCAAAAAGGTAAGCGGCTGCCAAGAACCGGTGACGTGCTGCTCCACGATGGCCCCTATGGCCACGTCCGAGGTGTGGGTAGTGAGCGCTGTCCGAGCCCCCGGGTCCGGGTGTGCCAGCAGTGCGGCGTTTGCCAAGGTTGTTTTAACCTCGGAAAATGCCTGCTCTCGCGCAGGAGTCCAGTCGACTCTGTCTGTCGGTTTCCGCTTCTTAAGCGCGCCGTACAATGGCTGCATGAGCTGAGCTGCTTGGGGGAGGAAACGGTTATAAAAGTTAACCATCCACCAAAACTCCTGCAGCGCCCTGACCGTCTGAGGCAGGGGAAAATCTGCCACTGTGCACACTTTGTCCGGTAAGGGTATTGCGCCCTCCGGTGAGATGTGGTGGCCCAAAAATTCAATTCCAGTCACCCCGAACTGGCACTTCGCCGGGCTGATTATTAATCCGTGCTCCTCCAACCTCTGGAAAACTGTCCTGAGGTGGACTACGTGTTCGTCCTCGGACGCGCTGACCACCAGGATGTCGTCCAGGTAGATGAACACAAACGGCAGATCGTGCAACACTGCATCCATCATGGGTTGGAATGTCTGTGCCATGCCTTTTAACCCAAAAGGCATGCGTTAAAAACTCAAAAAGACCAAACGGGGTTATTACTGCCATTTTACGTATGTCCTCAGTGAGCATCGGGACCTGGTGGTAACCGCGGGCCATGTCTATCTTGGAAAAAATGCGTGCCCTTGTGAGGTGAAAGGAAAAATCCTGAATATGCGGGATGGGGTAGTGATCCTGCGCTGTGGTGTTATTTAATTATAAATTATAAATAATTAATTTCTCCGCAAGGTAACCACAATCCCTTGGCCTTAGGAACCATATGTAGTGGGGATGCCCATGAGCTGTTTGAGCGTCTGATGATGCCCAACTTTTCCAAGTTGCAAACTCCTCGTGCGCTATGGCCAGTTTAATTGCATCCAGACGGCGAGGTCATGCGAAAACAGGCGGCCCCATGGTGGTAATGAAATGCTCCACTCCGTGTTTAGTGACGGTCGCCGAAAAAGTCAGGACCGTGAGTGCTGGGAACTGGGTGAGTAGTGTAAGTAGTAACTAGTAGTAGTAGTAGTAGTAAGTAGTGTGAGTAGTGTAAGTAGTAACTTACCCCCTGGCGCTGTGACGTTGGCTAGTGTTGTGGGCCCGGCTCCTTGAGCTGTACAGTGGAGCGAATCAAAAGACATTGCATTAATCAGGCTTCTGTTAGCAACATCGACTAGTAGTCCGTGTGCACAAAAAAAATCAGTGCCTAAAATGGGGAAGCTGCATGCCGCAATGATGAATGTCCATTGGTATGTATGGCCGTGCAAGGATACAGTCAGTGTCTCACCAAAAGTCTTAATGTCTGAGTCGTTTGCGGCCGTCAGTTCGGGGCCGCTAGTTCCTGCTAGCCGGTCGGCGTAGGATGGCAGGATGAGGCTCTTTTGGGAGCCGGAGTCCACGAGGAACCGTCTCCCGAAGCGTGAATCTGTCACATAGAGCACCCTGTTTGCTTCACCGGTGGTCGCAGTTGCTACTGACTGCTGGCCCTGGCATTTCCCGAGCGCTTGAATTGGCACAGTGGCACTCATCGGCGTGCGTCCTCTCCAAAACGGTGGTGGTAGAAACAGAGTGTGTCTCTCCAGTGCTTCTTGGCCTCTGCTGCAGCCACAGTCACTGGCTCCTCACCTCTGCTGGCCGTCTCGCTGGGTTCTGATGCTGCTGCGTTCATTGTGAGGGCTCTGGTGGTGAGGATGATCTAATCTGCCTCTTGGGCTAGAGCCCGGTGACAACTTCTTCTCCATCAATTCAACTACCGACCCGTCTCCCAAGTCGGAGCGCGTCAGGAGCCTCTCTGCTCTCTCACAGTCCGAGAGCGTGTAGCGCTGGGTCAGCGCGGTTTTGAGAACACCGTATTTGTCGTGGCCCGGGGGCTGTTGGAGCCGGCTCGCCACCTGCTGGGTTGTGCGTGCGTCCAGTGCTGCAACCACGTAGTAGTATCTGGTGTCATCTGCCGTTATTTCCCAGAGCGCGAACTGGGCCTCGGAGTGGAGGAACCAAGAGTTCGGGTCGTGTAGCCAAAAGTCTGGGAGTTTGACTGAAATGGAGCACATGTTGCTGGCACTTCCCGTTTGGGTCGTCTCCGGGGTGTTCACCTCGTGTTCTATTGTTTGTCAAGGGTCACCAGTGTGGAGAGAGGAATAACCAGGCTGAGCATTCAGAGCAGAGGAAACTTTATTCTTCTCCCTCTCATATCCACCAGAATCAAAAGCCTTAAAGTCAGGTTGCAGGCACTCTCTTTTATAACACAACACTTCTCCCCTACCTGAGGTGATGTATTAACATATCAATCCCCCATGACAATTCCCCTTGTCCCCCAGCACCTTTGATCTGCCATGCCCTTCAGTCTGAGGGAAAACTACTGAGTGGGTCCCCCACAGTATAAACATTATTTGGTAAAAAGATATAATATGTTAGAGGTGTGGTATTAATATGTATGACGCACTAAACCCACTCTGGAGCGCTATGGTATGGTCGGTGGGATGGTACTGTGTATATCTGTGTTGTTTGTGGCTGGGTATAGATGTATGGACTGCATGTATGTAGGGATGGATGGATGTCAATGTTGATATGTATAAAACTTGGGGTTCATATATATATATATATATATATATACATGTATATATTTTACATGGGTTGTATTTAGGGAAAAGAGTTGGAGTAAATAAGTGTTAACTTCTTCCTTCTCCTTTTCGAGCACTGTACATGGTCACTTTTATTGCACTTCTCCTTTGCTTTGTTTTTTGCTTTTTTGTTTGGTAAAGTGTCTCTCATTGTCTCTCATCTCTCAGTCTACAAGACTAAAATTTTTCTGTGCTTAAAGCAACTGTCACAAAGATTCTTACGAACAATGGGTTAGTTAGATATCGGTTCCCTATAGGCCCTTAGAATAGAGGGTAAGTACTAGTGAAAGCGCTCTGAGTGGTCTTTGTGACTAGAAAAGCGCTATATAAGTGCAGGTTAGTTAGTTAGTTAGTTAGTTCCTACAAATTCTGGAGTTTGCAGGTATTCATGGAAGGGGGCATAGTTTGTTAACGGCTGCTGTTCAATTCGCAAGAGTAACTTGCGGCATTCTTGAGAAATGAGGTGCTTTTCTGTCATACGATGGGCCTAGAATTCTTACATTCTTCGTAAGGGTGCCTTGAGATCTTCATACTGCATAATTACTGCCATCTTACAAAAATTTTTGTGCAACTCACAGCACTTTCAAGTCATTGGTAGAAAGATCTTACAGCTTTCGGCAAATTTTGTCAGCACAAATGTTGCACGAATGACATACTTCCATCTTATGAGCACCCCACAACCACCTTATGCACGCTTTACAAATCTCTGTAAGGACTGGGATTTGTACAGCTTTTCCTACGATTGCTGTAAGGGGCTCTCAAGAACAACTTAAGATGTTCTCAAGAACAGCTTGAGGCATACCTACAGCCAACATCTTGTGTAGTTCTAATGCTGTTCCTATGGCATACAGCCACCCTACAATGAGGGGTTTTCGTTGGGCGTTTGTAGAAATGTTGGACAAGACCATCGTGACATCACCATGGTGATGCCTGCCTTTGATCTATGACATCGCAGTAACCATGGTGATGATGACGTCCACAGCTCCCCTATGGACGTGCAATAGAGATTTCCCCTCCTAAACTTCCACATATCCGGGAAGGCTGAAATTTGGGGATGCACACCCTCATAATTTCAGCACAGCACACTTCAAATCTTAGGCCAGTCTGACCAACATGTCGGGAGATACCTGTGGAACACCACACAGAGACAGACAGACACACAGACAGAGATTTCTTGCATTATAATATGATAAATACACCAATTTCCAAATCAGTGAAAACCAGCAGCGGCCAGCCCCAGTGTTGCCATATGGGAAATGAAGAAATATTGTACTGTCACTTTAAAATTATCATATTTTGACCCAAACTATTGTATGTACTAAAACTAAAAAAGCATTCAGAGAGTACATAACTTCACCAAGGCTCCTTCCGTCCCTCATGGATCACCTCCAAAATGTAATGGGTTCATGTGTAGGCCATGAGCCAGTTCTGTCATGTCCTGGACATGGTTTGAGATGATGTCCACACTTTCTGTTGTTTTTTTTTTTTTTTTTTGGGGGGGGGGTTGCCACTCTTTGGATTTAGTTATCATTTGCTTCCCTGTTTTCCTTTGTTCTAGGTCAGCTTTAATTTTGAAAGGGTCTTTGTCTTTTCTTGTCTGGCTGTTTCTTTCCCATATGTTATCGTTTAGCTAATTATTATCCTCAGCTGCTTTGTGTTTTGCAATCATCTGTTACCCTTTATATGCTGGTCTGTGTTTCAGTTCTGTCTGGCATCATAGGATTTTTCCCTTTGGCTTCCTCTTTGTTGTGGTTCAAGTGCTAATCATTGTTTAGGGATTTTTCCCAGCCTCTGGGCTGCATTTATTTTAGTATTTAATAAATGACTCTTGCAACTAAGTCCTACTTGCCTAATGGAGTCATCCTTCCTGCCAACCAAAGGTTTTTTATCTGACACAATGATGTCACCACAAGACTCTGCGAGTACGGACTTTAGTTTATACAGCCTGGATGAGGATGAGTACTGGGCTGTGGGATTGGTGGAGGACTATATTTCAGATGCCCGCACTTCCCACGCTCCCGAGGCAGCCCTTAATTTCCTGGACGGTGCGGCGGCAGCAATAGAGGTATATACCAACATATGGCGCTATCCAGAGACTCACAGCGCTCCTCATCTCCATTCCGAAATTATAGCAGATGCTCCGCGGTCTGGTGAGGAGCTGTCCCCCATGGTTTGCATCTGTGCCGACGATGATGCGTCCCTGGGTGCAGACATATCCCACTTCTCGCCATTCTCCAGCTCTAGGATCCTCACCACGCTGCCCTCGAGTTCCGTTACCTCCAGTCCACCTTCCGTCAGCTCCAGCCTCCGCTCCTCACTGTTTCCCGACATCAGCTCCTCACCACCCCTCGGCTGCTCCCCGCCAGATTAACTCCGCCACCACATGGAGCATTTTTTCTGACTCACCTTCGGCAGTCCCAGCGACAGCGGCGTCCTCGCTGGCAGTGGAACGAAAATTATGTTCCACTCCTCCAGTCATCTGCTGCTGCTTCCATCTGTTCCTTGGTAGCATCGGTGCCCGCTGCTGAACTAACCTCGTCCTCTGCTATTCTATCAGCATCTCCTGAGGCCGTCACATCTGCTCCTGAGGCTGTCATTGTGGGATCAGCTGTCCCAGCTGCAGTGCACGGGCTAGCGCCGGTGCATGGCAGCTCCGCCGCCATCAGTGTGTGAATGTGTGTGTGAAGGGTTAGATAGCAGGATCTTTAAAGTGCTTTGGTCATCTAGAGATGAGAAAAAGCACTGTATAAGTTAACGGTATTTACCATTTACCAGCGGTGTCCTCACCGACAGTGGAGTGGGAGTTAAGACAAGTATTCTTTTAAGAATTTTAGCATCTGCACTTAAAGAGTCTTGCCTTACTTCTGGAGGGGGAACCCAGCTTCAACTTTAATCTACTTCTGACCTCCCTCCACCAGGCTCCAACGCTGGTTCAAGTGCAGACCTGATACCCGTTTTTTTTCTCCCCATCTGAGGTGACTCCATCAGGGATGGAGTCCCAGGGTCCCAAGTATGCCGCTTGCCAGCCTTCATTGTCATCATCTGGGCTTGCCGTTTGCCAACCTTCCCTCTTCATCTGAGCAACCTCCTCCACGAGGTTCATTCTACCGGGGCACCACTGACAGCGTCCTCCCAAGCTGCATCACTGTGTGGTACGGAAGCTGCACTGGATCCTGCCGGAAGACACTACAATGCATCGGTGCCCCTCTGCACCCCCTCTTGGACATCTATCTCATCCACCTCACCTGTAGATCCATCAACATCGCAGGCAACACCCCCCACCCCTCACACTTCAGCCTTATGCCCATGGAGAAAAGGTACCGAAGCTTCCGGACCCACTCCACTTGTTCATCAGGCCATCAGGAGCTTGAAATCTGTCCACTCCCCCGCCCCCCTTCTCCCGGACCATAACACACTCATCTGTACAATGACTACTTCAGCTGTTGGCACAGAAAGGCTGACACACCAGCAGTAATACATCTGCTGCTGAATGTCCTTGCACTTTACTGCAACCATCTGCACAAATGCCATATCTGCTGCTGTCTGTTATTGCAATACTATTCATGTGAAGTCCTATCTGCCAATCTGCACCTACACTACTGCATCAAACTTGCAACTATGAGTATTACTGCTCAACTTTTTAACTATATAGGATTGCTGGGTTTTATTGTTTATCTTTATTTGCACTATGTGATGTCTGGGTTGTGTCAGGTGGGAGAGGAAGTTTTCTCTCTCCTCTACTGGTAAGATGTAGCCCAGTACAACATGTCACATTAAGGGAGGAGGTGTGTCCCCCTTGGGCTGGGCCCAAATGTGAAGCATGCAGGCCCACCGGTGCGTGGACACGCCCTGATGCCACACAAAACAACCCCCAGCTATGGTCAAATAACACCACTGCCTTGTGGTCATCATGGGAGTGACAAAGGTTAAGGGAGACAACCCCTACAGAAAATCCAGAGTGGAGCCCTGAAGGCGGTTGGTCTTCGCGTAGCGGGACCTCCTGGCAACTCCTGTAGCCAAGTTGGTACCAACTGTATCGGCTAGTCCCTTCCATTGGACACTACCAGCAAGGCCGAGAAGTAGGATCTGTCAACTGGGCATCTCAGTTTCTCCACAACTTCGCCCTGGCCTGTGCCCTGGAGAGGTCACTCCAGTGCTGCCTTCTGCGGCAGCTTAAAACGGGGAAACGCAGTTACTGGTTAAAAGTCCAGAGCAAATTGGCGTAAGCTCGGGCCCCTAGGGCTGGCTCCCGATGGTGGGAGGGATCGTCGTGTCCCACTGGCCAGCTACCGCCCGCCTTTAGCTGGGCAGCCCCCAGTCAGTAAGGTGCTGGCCCGTCACGGTCTGCTTACTTCAAAGGGTGCTTGAAGTGTAGGCCAAAAGCTGAATCATGGACTGTAATCACTGCACCAGTTAATATCAAGAAACCAAAGCCGCCAGCGCTGAGTCTGGCAACCTGGAACATCAGAACAATGTGTCCTGGCCTCTCTGACGACCTCCAGCAAATCAACGACGCCAGGAAAACTGCTATCATCGACCGCGAGCTGAGGAGGCTCAATATTGACATTGCAGCACTGCAAGAGACGCGACTCCCGGGCAGCGGCAGCTTGAAGGAGAAGAACTATACATTTTTCTGGCAGGGACAGGAGCCTGACGAGCATCGCCTGTATGGTGTGTTGGATTCGCTGTTCGAAACTCCCTTCTGTCCTCTATTGAACCACCGTCTTCAGGCACTCCACGAGGCCTCTCTCTCCATCTCATAACCTCCTCTGGACCAGCTAATATCCTTAGCGCCTATGCTCCGACGCTCTGCTCTTCAACTGAGGTGAAAGATGCATTCTACGAGGCGCTCGAAACCAGGATCCAGCAGATCCCTGCCAAGGAGCACCTGTTTCTGCTCGGTGACTTTAATGAACGGATAGGGGCAGATCATGACTCCTGGCCCCACTGCATTGGCCGCTTCGGCATTGGCAAGCTCAACGAGAATGGTCAATGCCTTCTTGAACTCTGCTCCTTTCATGACCTCTGTCTGACCAACACATTCTTCTCCACCAAGCCCTGTCACCGAGTGTCCTGGAGACATCCAAGGTCTCGCCACTGGCATCAGCTGGACTTCATCATCACCAGGAGATCCCTGCTGAACCGAGTGCTGGTCACGCACAGTTTCCACAGTGCTGACTGTGACACTGACCATTCCCTGGTCGCCACCAAGGTACATCTCTGCCTCAGACGTGTCAACCGCTCCAAGCAGAAACTCCGACCCCGCATCAACACAGCTATGATTACAGTACCTGAACTTAGCACTGTGGCAGCACAGTTTTACCCTCGGCCGGGGGATCGCGGGGATCATGAGATCGTGGGTTTGATCCCTGCCCCCGGCCAACAGTGATCTGTTTGGAGTTTGCATGTTCTCCCCGTGTTTGCGTGGGTTTACTCCGGGATTTCTCCGGTTTCCTCCCACATGCCAAAAACATGCAGGTTAGGGAGTTAAGGGGCGCTTGCGCATGCAGCGACCGGCAGCTGGTGGCTTGTCACCAGTCTGCAAAACAAATCTACCTACAGGTACAAAATAAGTAATAAAAAAAAAGTACCTGAACTGCGGGAACGCTATGCTAAAGTCATAAATGAAACCCTGTCGGACTGTCCCACCAATTGTGCTTCTGCAAGGTGGAACCACATCCGTGAGGCTGTGTTTGAGACCGCCATAGGTACCTTTGGGAAAAAGGTGGGGAAGAGTGCGGATTGGTTTGAAGCTGGAGCCACTGAGATGGAACCTGCAATCGCCGCCAAACGTGCAGCCCTAATTGCCCACAAGAAGGAGCCCTCTGTTCGGACGCTTGCTACACTGCGCGCTGCGAGGAACAATGCACAAAAGATTGCAAGGCGATGTGCCAACGACTACTGGCTTAACCTCTGCCAGGACATACAGCTTTCTGCAGATCACGGAAACGTGCGCAAAATGTACGAAGGCATGAAGAAGGCTTTCGGTCCCAGTGTCATCAAGACCGCCCCACTTAAATCAGCTGCAGGAGATGTCATCAAGGATCGCGGTAAACAAATGGAGAGATGGGCTGAACACTACCAAGAGCTCTACTCGAGAGTAACCACCGTCTCGAACACGGCCCTTGAGAACACCCCTCTACTGTCAGTCATGGATGAGCTTGACGCTCCACCCACCATCGAGGAGCTCAGCAAGGCGATAGATTCCATCTCAAATGGCAAGGCTCCAGGCAGTGACAACATCCCCCCTGAAATCGTCAAAACCGCAAAGGAGAGCTTGCTCTTGAAACACCTCCATGAGCTCCTGCTGCAGTGCTGGGAAGAAGGGGCTGTCCCCCAAGATATGTGTGATGTCAAATTCATCACTCTCTACAAGAACAAGGGGGAGCGGAGTGATTGTAACAACTATCGTGGTATCTCACTCCTAAGCATAGTTGGCAAAGCCTTTGCCCGTGTCGTCCTCAACAGACTACAACTACTTGCCGAATGTGGGTATCCAGAGGCGCAGTGTGGATTCAGAGCAACCAGGTCAACCATAGATATGGTCTTCTCTATGAGGCAGCTGCAAGAAAAGTGCCGGGAACAGAGACAACCCCTCTTTTTGGCCTTCATCGACCTGACCAAGGCTTTTGACTTGGTCAGCAGGGATGGACTGTTTGCCCTCCTCCAACGAATTGGATGTCCCCCCAAGCTTTTGAGCATGATCAAGTCATTCCACCAGGACATGAACGGCATTGTCCAGTTTGATAGATTATCCTCAGACCCTTTCCCGATCAAGAACGGTGTGAAGTAGGGTTGTGTTCTGGCTCCTATCCTATTTGGCATCTTTTTCTCCCTGCTCCTATGCTATGCCTTCCGGGACTCTGAAGACGGTGTCTTCCTCCACACCAGGAGTGACGGAGGCTCCTTCAACATGGCACGCCTCAGATCAAAGACCAAGGTGCGGAGCATTCTAATCAGGGAGCTGCTCTTTGCTGATGATGCTGGTCTTGTTGCCCACACCGTGGAAGCGCTCCAGCGTCTCATCAACTGCTTTGCTCGTGCCTGCTCTGAGTTTGGCCTCACCATCAGCCTTAAAAAGACCGAGGTCATGGGCCAGGATATCAGCAGTGCTCCCAGTATCAACATCGGCGACCTCACACTTGCAGTGGTGGACAAGTTCACCTACCTTGGGTCGATCATCTCCAGCAATCTCTCCCTAGATGCCAAACTGAACGCCTGTATTGGCAAGGCATTGACGGTGATGGCCCGTCTGGCGAAGCGAGTCTGGGACAACTCTATGCTAACCACCAACACCAAGATAAGAGTCTACATGGCCTGCATACTGAGTACTCTGCTATACGGCAGTGAAGCATAGACCCTCTACTCCTGCCAGGAATGCCAGCTGAACGCCTTCCACCAACGCTGCCTTCGCAGACTACTGCGCATCACTTGGCAGGAGCGTGTCTCCAACATCGACGTCCTGGCCAGAGCAGATGTGCCCAGTATGTTTGCCATCCTGACAAAGAGACGCTTGCGATGGCTTGGCCATGTCAGCCGAATGGAGGATGGCCGCATCGCCAAAGACTTACTGTATGGGGAGCTGGCTACCGGAACTAGATCAAAGGGACGCCCAACTCTCAGATTCAAGGATGTTTGCAAGCGCGGCCTCAAGGCTGGAGGCTTCAACCCCTCCGACCTGGAGTCAGCCGCCTCCGTCCGCTCCAACTGGCGGACCACCACCCAGGATGTCATCCGAACAGCAGAGGAGAGAAGAGACACTGGCTGGGGGGAGAAGAGACTCCACAGACAGAGGAGACTGTCGAGACCCCCACTACACTGTGAAGAATTTATCTGCAGCGGCTGCGGCAGGACCTGCAGATCCCGTATTGGCCTCTACAGCCATGCCCGACGGTGCATCTCCCTGAATGATGATCCAAGGCACAAAACTCCCCTATGATCTTTCGAGATCGATGGAGCCAATGAATGAATGATGTCTGGGTCTATCTTTTGTCGCTATTTGTACTACAGATAGTGTTACTGTACATAGACTGCTGTTGTTGTTTTCCAGCCTTATTCCTTTTGTTTTTTTATTTTGCACACACCACTGAAGAGAGAAAGAAATGCCATTTCAATTCTCCTGTATGTCCTGTACATACAGTGTGGAGGATGAATCAGACAAGACATGAGCAGCTAAAGACACACACTTTATTTCATCCAACAAGCAGAACAGAACTGACCTAGGTGCCAGAGCGAATCTCTTTATTACAGCTTTATTCCTGCCCTTGTCACCCGGAGTACACACATTAACATACACGACAATAGAGCATGACTCAACACAATACTTTCGCAGCCAGCATACCCAAGGTGAACAGCGTCTTCCACCCCACCCAATTGGTTCACGTCTGGCATACTGGGAGCGAAGGAGCATCTGCATTTTGTTTATTACCCCCCTCACGCTCTGGCACCCATCCTTGGTTCCTCTCCCTTCTTGTCCTCATTTCCATCCCTCACCTCCTTCCCCCAATTGTCCAAAGTCCTGGGTGGAGTGCAATCTCCTGTTGTGTCACCACGCAGCCCCCCCACCCCCACCCCCAAACACCCAGAAGGGGCTTTAACCATCCAATCCTTTGGGCTTGAGCAAGTGCCCGTAATGGCTGTAATGTGGAGTCGCCGAGTCAGTCAAAGTGCCTTACTGTTGAGGTAGGTAGGAGAAAAACTTGACTTCCGGCGAGCAGTCTTCTGGAGGGAGAAGGGGTGGGGAGGGGAAAGATTTGGTATCCTGAAAACAGTTCTCTGTAGGGGGAACACCAACCTGCAGACCCACCATAGGTGGGCATCCGTGCCGGGGAGCCTGGGCCAGCACCACCTGCTCATCTGGCAGCACATAAGTAGGCTTCAGCCTGTCTATGCAGATGGTTGACTTATGCCCCCCTAGGTCTGATACAAAATGTTTTGCCCCCATTTCCAACACTCTGAACGGGCCGTGGTTCTGTGGATGTAACGGTGTTCTGCGGGCGTCGTGCCTAATGAAAATGAATTTGGCATTTTCCAGATGGTTTGGAACAAAAGTGCAGGGAAAACAATGGTGCACTGGCCCTGGGATGCTACCAGCCTCTGCCCCGGAAAAAGGGCGCGCAGATGGGTTGGAACTGGGTGCTGGGCTCGCCGGCAAAAAAACTCCCTGAGCTATGCAGGGCAATGAGGAAAAGGAAACAGCATCCACTAAATGTTTGTTAGCAATATCAACAAGGAGACCATATGCACACTGAAAATCAGCACCTAAAATAGGAGCCAGACATGCAGCTACCACAAAGTCCCACTCATAATTGCATCCATGCAAGCATGCAGTCACCGACCTTTCACCAAACGTCCTGATGGGGGATCCGTTGACGGCCGTTATCGATGTACCACAGCCTTCTGCCTGCCTGTCTGTGCTGACTGACAAAATGAGGCTCTTCTGGGAGCCAGAGTCCACCAAGAACCATCTCCCAGAACGTGTGTCCTCAATGAAAAGAAGCTTATCCCTGTCGCCAGCGGCCATAGCTGCTAACGACCACCCGGCTGGCCCATTTCCCAACTTCTTGAAGTGACATGGCGGCAAGCAGGCCTTGTTGGTCTCCTCCGGAGATTCTGGTTTCACTGCCTGGACACTGAAACTCCTGCTTGCCAGGATGATGCGGTCTGCTTCCTCTGCCAGTGCTCGGTAATCCTTGGCCACCAGCAGTGGTGAGTTTGCTATGATTGTGCCGATGCTGGGAGCTTCTTGAGGAAGAGGTGGGCAACAAGGAAAGACCCGTTGTCCGTGCCCATCAGTGCAAGCATGCTCTCCATCAACTCCACAGCCTATCTGTCCCCCAACTCCGCGTGGGAGGAAAGTTCTTCTGTGCTTCGCCATCCAAAAGGGTGTAACATTGCAGCAGCAGCTGCTTGAGAGCGTTGTATTTTCCTTGGGCTGGAGGAGCTTGGAGTAGGTGCATTGCTCACTGAGTGGAGCGCGAGTCCATCAAAGCCACCACATGATGGTACTTCGTGCAGTCTGTCAAGACTCCACAGAGGGTGAACTGGGCTTTTACGTGGATAAACCAAGCGGCCAGGTCGTGGAGCCAAATGCTCAGGAGTTTGACTGCTATGACACATGCAGCGGGGGGAGACTCCAGGGGGAGTGTCTCCCCGGAGGTGTTCGGTCCATTTTCCATTTTCATGTCTCTAGGTTACCAGTGTGTAGGATGAGTCAGACAAGACACGAGCGGCTAAAGACACACAATTTATTTCCTCCAACAAGAAGAACAGAACTGACCTGGGTGCCAGAGCGAATCTCTTTATTGCAGCTTTGTTCCCGCCCTTGGCACCCGGAGTACACACATTAACATACACGACAATAGAGCATGACTCAACACAATACTTTCACGCCCAGCATACCCAAGGTGTGAACAGCGTCTTCCACCCCACACCATAGGTTCATGCCTGGTGTACCGGGAGCAAATGTGCATCTTCATTTGGTTAATTACCCCCTTGCACTCTGGCGCCAGTCCTTGGTTCCTCTCCCTTCTTGTCCTCATTTCCATCCCTCACCTCCTTACCCCAGTTCCCCAAAGTCCTGGGTAGAGTGTGATCTCCTGTTGTGTCACCACAATAGTAGAACTAACAAATAAAATCTTGAATCTTGAATCTTGAACTGCAATAATCTCACAATTAAACGCAGAGGCTCAGCTATTTGAATGAAACAACTGTTTTATGTATTGTCTCACTTAAACCCATCCACCCATACAGTGAACTGCACCTGCACAACCATTGCTTCTGTCCCTAAATGTAGAGTCTAACTCCCAGGCAGGGTGATAAAGCTGCTGTGACCAGCGGAGGTGCTTTGTTTTCTTACCGGTGTCTGTGTCTGTGCTGCCAGTCTCTTTTAGTACTTTTTTCCTCCTTGTCCAAACATATGTTCACTGATTTTTTTTTTTTAATTTGTTGTGGTGCAAGCGCACATCCGCAAACAAATGTGAGCTAAGCACTGCTGATGTGATTGGCACATTTGGGGGTGAGGAGGAGCCAGCGAGGTATGATCTGATCAGCTATGAGCAGGCATCAATCTCCTGTGATGTGTGGGTGTTCACATAAATCAAAATGACATTTTTTGGGGGGTGCACAGAGAATGCCAAAACTATTGTATATTCCCTTTATGAAAACTGCTGATCATATATCGTATAGGCCCTAAAACCATCGTATAAATATGATAATTATCGTATATTTGGCAAAACTGGCCTGTCCATAGAGGGCACCAGGGTGCAGTCCACACCGACTTAAAGTTTCCCTTTTTTCCTTTCTTGTTTCATTTATGAAGTTTTTAATTTTACAATGACTGTTAATTTGAAATAATAATGTGTTTGGAATTCTTGAGAATAAGCCATATAAAATAAAAAAAATCATTTGCATTAATGTTCATGTTATTCAGATTAAATCATCATCATCATCATCATCCATATTTATTTTGACAGGACACAATTAGTCCCACAGTTGGGGTGGGTCTTCTTACAGTTGAAGCTGAGTCGTTGTTGTTTTTTGTTTTTTTAATGTCGAATGCCCTTCCTGACACAACCCTGCCCATTTTATCTGGACATGGGACTGGGCAGGGAGTACACTTGACTTGTGCACTCACTGTGGCTGGGTAACCAACCTTTCCCTCCTCCATTCCATTATTGTTTAGCACCAAGCTGGATGGCAGGAAGTTTCACTTTTTTACACGGTCTTTGGCATGACCTAGCTAGGATTTGAACCTCGGCCTCCAGGTTGTGGGGTTGATGCTCTACCTCTAGGCCAGATTAAATAATGAAACATATCTACTAGTGCATCTAGTGCATCTAAAAATATAATGATTAAGTAATTTAGTTTAAAATTTGTTTATAAAATAACCTTTTCACCATATTAAATTTATTGAGATGTACTGATTGATGACTGAACACAGATGAACATGTAATGGATAACCCACTTATTTATCTGTCATTTTGACAACATTTCAAAATAATGAATTCAGTTGTGATGATCAAATAAAATTTGCTAACTTAGGGCACATTCACACGGTCACTGTTTGGTCCGGACTAAAGGACCAAAGTGTGTATTCCGTGGATAGTTTGGCTCATTTGGCGCCGTCTGAATGCACCTGGAACTCTGGTGCGGCACCAAACAAGCAAACTCTGGTCCCTCTGAAAACGGGGGGTCTCGGTTCGCTAGCAAACACAGTCTGGTGCACTTCGCTTGCCATGTAAATGCAAACGGAGTATCCAGCAGACCAAAGGGCGGACGTGCCCCTCTGCGTTTGTGTAACCACAGCAACACACAGTGAGAAGAGAAAACGGCGTTTACTGTAAAGGTGCCTTCACATCAAACGTGAACAGGCAAATTTTTCGCACAGCATGATTACATTATAACTCATTGTAAATACATGAAAAGACATGAATTCACCATCTGGGTGATATACAGACAAAGTTGCCGTGCACCTGAAAAAGTTGTCTCTGTTGAAAACTCCATGTGTGTTTCCGTGGCAGGAATCTGGGGGTAAAATAAGTCCAACACCCCGATTCAGCTGAAGAGCTCCTGGTTCTTCAGCCTCCCTTTTGGGTAGAAAACAACAGACAACCGCAATACTTTTACCGGAGAAAACCGAGGAGAAAAGTTAAAAAATAAAATGTCTCTTGGACTTGGAGGAATGAGGAGTGAGGAGGAGATGCAGACTCTGATAGACATTTGGTCTGAGGACCAGATATCTCAGCTGCTCGTGGCTACACACAAGAATACCAATATTTTTAAAATGTTTAGCGACATGATGGCGGCACGGGGGTTTATACAGACAGAGGAGCTTTTCATTTGTTTGTGGCACATAAACACCTTGGCTTAAGGGAACAGTGTTATGCTGAGAATTGCTCGCTTGCCGAGAATTGCATCCCATTGTCGAATAAACGTAATTAAAAGATAATTTAAAAGAGGTAACAACAATTTTTATTTTCTAAAAATGCACAAATGGTTACAAGCATAGCTGTAGTGTTATTCTTGACGTAACACCGGTCCTGGCCAATCGATGAGCCGGATTTCTCTTCTTCGCCAAGATTTTTTCTTCCTGCTCAGTGGTGGCTTCGGCTACAGCGCCACAAACAAGCAGCTGTTGTAACTGCATGATGTTGTCCAAGCAGTTGGGTCCGCTTGAGTGAAGTGCTGTGTGAATGCAAACGGAACCAAACGAAGGTGTGAAAATTCTCGCCATCCCCCACCGAGTCGAACCGAGACCCCAGGACTATCCTGGTGTGAATGCAGCCTTAGTGACAGACACATTAACTGGACTAATTTT
Organism: Pholidichthys leucotaenia; assembly: GCA_020510985.1. NCBI lineage: Eukaryota > Metazoa > Chordata > Actinopteri > Cichliformes > Pholidichthyidae > Pholidichthys > Pholidichthys leucotaenia. Next base: position 439,736,711 of record CM035841.1, read on the forward strand.
ATATGTTTGTTTCTGACACAGTAGTTTCACAATAGACAGTGACTTGTGTAATTTCTGTTTTGGATCAGGGACTGCTGTTCCTCATCTGATTGAGGATGAGGAGTACAGTGGACCTGTACAGCAGCCACCCACAAAGAAACTGAGAGGGCATAAGCGAGAAGTAACAGAACATGGCTGAATGGCTTCAACCATGCATGGTGTGTGGGATGCCTTAAGTTTTCACCGTAAATAATGATTTTATCATATCACGAATCACAAAACTAAAAACAAGTACATTTGCCTTGTATTTAATTAAATAATTATATTCTGATTTGTTCTAATTACCACAGATCTAACAAAAGAATATTTTTACCTTCACCAAGGAGGTAATGTAATCGTCGTGGTTTGCTTGTCTGTTAGCAGGATTATGCAAAAACTACTGTATGGATTTTGATGAAAATTTCCCCAGAGGTAGCCCTTGGGCGAAGGATGAACCCATTCAATTTTGGTGATGATCTGAGAGTGCATACCTCCACTACGGACCTTGTTTGTATTTGTGGAGCAGGATTACTATTATTGTTTATGTTGACGACATTTATACAGCATATGGAGAATTTGTCTCTATTTTATCACAACTATATAATAAACAGTGCCCTCTAGTGGTAAAGGAAACTAAAGTTAAATACAGAGATAAGCCTTGGATCACCAAGGGCCTGCAAAATGCTTGTAAAAAGAAAAACTTGTTATACAAAACTTTTCTGAAATTAAGAACAGTGGAAGCAGAAAAGAAATATAAGACTTATAAAAATAAACTCATTGGTATTTTAAGATCGAGTAAAAAAACATATTATAGTAAATTATTGGAAAATAACAAAACTAATACATGTAATATATGGAAGGTGTTAAATAATATAACAAAGAGAGGAAAATTAAATTCCAACCACATCTCTTATTTAAATTCAGAAAATGGAATAATCAATGAAAACAGCTTGATCTCCAACACGTTTAATAAATATTTTGTTAATATAGGAAAAAAGATCGCCAACTCCACTGTATCATCAGCAAATACAAGTGGCGCTGGCAATGTCGTTAACATAAACGCTTACTCAATGTTTATGAAAGAAACAGATGAAAAAGAAATTCTTCACATTGTTAACAAATTCAAAGACAAAAAATCAACTGATTGTAATGATTTCAGTATGTTCTTGGTTAAATGTATTATTGATTGTATTGTTAAACACTTCACTTTCATATGCAACATGTCACTTACTGCTGGTAAATTTCCAAAGAAAATGAAAATCGCAAGAGTCATTCCTCTGAATAAGACTGGTGACAAACACTTATTGTCAAACTACAGACCCATCTCATTGTTACCTCAGTTCTCCAAAATACTGGAAAAAATATTTGTTAAGAGACTAAATGATTTCACTGATAAGCACAATATACTCTGCGAACAACAGTATGGATTCAGGAAGAACCGGACCACCTCACTGGCACTCATGGACTTTGTTGAACAGATTACAGATGCAACAGATAGAAGACAATACACAGCTGGAATATTTCTGGACTTACAAAAGGCATTTGATACAGTTGACCATAAATTACTCCATACATAAATTCCTCTGATGCCATACATAAATTAAGTATGGCATCAGAGGAATTGCTTTTGACTGGTTACACAGCTATTTAGAAGACAAATATCAATATGTTCATGTGAATAATACAGACTCTGAGTTGCTGAAGATGACGTGTGGGGTACCACAGGGTTCTGTGCTTGCTCTGTTGCTGTTTATTTTGTATATTAATGATTTATGATCTGTGTCTAAATTGCTCAAGTGTATTTTATTTGCAGATGACACAACTTTTTTTTGTAGTGGAGAAAATCTTACTAAGTTACTGATTAGATGTTGATGCAATTCTCACCAGAATTGGCTTGTGGTCTACACACAAACCCACTGCATTTTGGAGGTGATCCATGAGGGACTCAATGAGCCTTAGCCGAGGTATACACTTTCTGAGTGCTTTTCTAGTCATGTATCTTAGATTAGGAGAGATTTTCCTTCACCAAGTAGCACCTCATCAGTGCTACTCTATTGCAAGGAGATTTGGTCCCACAACACAGCAGAAAGTTTCCTGATTCTGCACTGGAAACTACTGTGGACGGATACCCTACCCTGGACAAGGCCAAACTTAAAACAGAACTGCCCCTGATCAATGAAGATGAGGAGTTCAGGAGTTGCAATGGTACACTAGCTCTATTTTAGATTTTAATAGACAGTTATCTTAATGACACATTCACAAAGACTGCAAATCTTTTCAAACATGTTAACAACTTTCCTTAGGAGCACCATGGCACAAGATCACTTCAATGCTCTGATTATGGTCTCCATAGAGACAACACTCATATTTTTGCAACTCAGAAAGGCAGAAGAGCAAAGTTCATGTATAAATAACTCACTCACTAGTGGTCTCAACACATTAACATAACTGTAAAGTATCTGTAAACATTTTAAGATTTTCAACATCTCTCTCTCTCTCTCTCTCTCTCTCTCTCTCTCTCTCTCTCTCTCTCTCTCTCTCTCTCTCTCTCTCTCTCAGCAGACCGTTGCTATGATCCAATGTGTGATTTGTGTATAGTTAACTTTATTCATCCAACTGTAAATATCTCTCAATAACTAGAATGTGGTATTGTGTTCTCCAATATAATTAATAGCTATGTGAGAAGTGAGCATAATAAAACTGCATGTTAATGTCATTATCTGCTTAACTGCTGAGTTTTATAAGACACTGCTATCCTTTGGTTTGGGTTCTTTTACTGCAATAGGTGCTCAAAATAGCCACACCAAAAATATTTTTCACCAGCCGCCACAGGTGAAATCTAAAGTAACTCAAAGATCCCTATTATGGCATTCGAAACCACAAATATGCATCACACTTTGCACCTTCCCCCAATGGTGTTGGTAATCAGTGCATTGCCAATTTTAATGCTTTGCATCCTCATCAGCCAACTAAGTTATTTTACAGATGATTTGCACTTATACAGTTGGACTTTACTTAATCCTCACCTGGCCACTTAAGTGACCTTTGCAGCCAATTGTCTGAAGGCAGGGCGGTCTTAGGCTAGGGCAATAAGGTCAGCCAGACGTCTTTCACTGTGGCCTGCATTGTCCAGGACAGTCTGGTCTGACCTGGGGGGAGGCGGACGAGCGCTGGCGGAGAAGGCCTGCTTGGCTGGAATCCCATCATCCAACCTGGCCACGTTGCCAAGGAGCCACAGCCTCCCTCTTCTGATGATGGTGGAGATGGGGATGGGGCAGCTAGCCCTCCTGTAGACCTCATCGTTTGTGGTGTGGTGGAACCATCGGATGCCGAGGATGTTACAGAGGCAGGCCTGCTGGAATGTATCCAGATGTGGGTGGTTACGGTGAGAGAGTCCAGGTCTCAGACCCACAAAGGAGGACAGGGACTACACAGGTATTAAAGATTCACAACTTTGTGGACGTGCAGATTCTCCTGTTCCGCCAGACTCTCTGGAGGTGGCCGAAAGCACTGCAAGGAGTAGGAGTGGTGTCTTTTAAAATGGGTACAGTGCACGGTTGAACTATTGTCCACCAAATACTACATCTAAATTCACTGGCACATTATCAACTGCTATTAAAATGGCATGTTTTAAAAAAGTATGGGTGCACTTTACTTGTTCCAAACACAGGGGCACACAAGTACACACTTCTTGCTACTTCATCCCATTTCTTCTTCAACTCAAAAGGTTTAAGTGGAAAAGTGGCACTCCTGTAAATGATGTTTTTCATTTTGCATGCAAGCACGTCCATTTCCTTGGCCGGAAATGGAGCTACCCTCCCAGGTAAACACTCCAATATAATGTACTTCAGTTAAAAGTAAAAACAGTCAATTCAGTCAATAAAACTACTCACAAGAGCAAAGTTGCTTGATTATATGTGCTTGAATAAATGTAACTAGATACTACCCACCTCTGTATGGGATTACAGTCAGTTGGCATAACTATACAATGAATGTGGTTTGGATTTGAAAGAATGTTCTCAAAAAACTCAGTTGTTCAACTTCTGGTTACGAAATAAATCAAATCAAATCAAATCAAATCAACCTTTATTGTCATATTCGTCGGCTTCCGTCGGTCTATGATGACCATGGAAGAGAATCCTAGATGAAATTACATTTCTCTAGGCATCCATATAAGTAAAAAGAACATTATTTAAGACACACTCACACACACCCTCACCCCCCATCCCACCACAGCCATTCACACATCCCTGAGACATACTTGAAAACTAACCAGAACTATAATATACAAATAATATACATAATGTCCACAGGTGCAGTAGTATGTATGAGAGATTCCGGATCAACTGTTCAGCATCCTAACAGCTTGTGGAAGGAAGCTGTTGATCAGTCTGGTGGTTCTGCCCCTGATGCTCCGGAATCGTTTGCCAGATGGCAGAAGTTCAAAGTGTTTATGCAGAGGGTGAGAACGGTCCTTGACAATGTTCAGTGCCCTGCTCCTACAACGGTTCTGAAAAAGTTCTTGGACAGAGGGAAGGGAAACTCCAGTTACCCTCTCAGCTCCCTTAACTATCCTCTGCAGGGCTTTTTTGTCTGACATACTGCAGCTGGAGTACCATGTTGCAATGCAGTACGTCAGAACACTCTCCAGCACACCTCTGTAGAAGTTCCTGAGGATGCAGATGGGGAGAGAGGCCTGTTTGAGTTTCCTCAAGAAGTGCAGTCTCTGCTGGGCCCGCTTCCTGATCCCCAAGGAATTCTTGCTCCAGGTCAGGTCCTGCGAGATCTGCACTCCAAGGAAATACTTGAAATTACTGGATTATGTAAATCCAGCAAACTTGAAATGAACTTTCCAATTCCATCCATCCATCCATCCGTAGATCTTCTACAGCTTTTCCGGAGGTCCGGGTTGCAGAGGCAGCAGTTCAAGCAGAGAAGTCCAGACTTCCCTCTCCCCAGCCACCTGCTCCAGCTCTTCAAAGAGGATACCAAGGTGTTCCCAGACCAGCTGGGAGACAGTCTCTCCAGTGAGTCCTGGTTCTGCCCCATGGTCTCCTCCTAGTGGGATGTGCCCAAAACACCTCAAGTGGGAGGCGTCCAGGAGGCATCCTGATCAGATGCCCATACCACCTCAACTGGCTCCTTTTGATGTGGGGGAGCAGCGGTTCTACTCTGAGCCTCTCCCGGATGACTGAGCTCCTCACCCTATCTCTGAGGGTGAGTCCAGCATCCTACAAAGAAAGCTCATTTCAGCCACTTGTATCCACAATCTCATTCTTTCGGTCATTACCCAAAGCTCATGGACATAGGTGAGGGTAGGAACGTACAGTGGGGCAAAAAAGTATTTAGTTAGCCACCAATTGTGCAAGTTCTCCCACTTAAAAGACGAGAGTGGTCTCCAATTTTCATCATAGGTATACCTCAAATATGAGAGACAAAATGAGAAAAAAAAATCCAGAAAATCACGTTGAAGGATTTTTAATGAATTAATTGGTAAATTCCTCGGTAAAATAAGTATTTGGTCAATAACAAAAGTTCATCTCAATACTTTGTTATATACCCTTTGTTGGCAATGACAGAGGTCAAACGTTTTCTGTAAGTCTTCACAAGGTTTTCACACACTGTTGCTGGTATTTTGGCCCATTCCTCCATGTAGATCTCCTCTAGAGCAGTGATGTTTTGGGGCTGTTGCTGGGCAACAAGGACTCTCAACTCCCTCCAAAGATTTTCTATGGGGTTGAGATCTGGAGACTGGCTAGGCCACTCCAGGACCTTGAAATGCTTCTTACGAAGCCACTTCTTCGTTGCCTGGGCAGTGTGTTTGGGATCATTGTCATGCTGAAAGACCCAGCCACGTTTCATCTTCAATGCCCTTGCTGGTGGAAAGAGGTTTTCACTCAAAATCTCACAATACATGGCCCCATTCATTCTTTCCTTTACACGGATCAGTCGTGCTGGTCCCTTTGCAGAAAAACAGCCCCAAAGTATAATGTTTTCACCCCCATGCTTCACAGTAGGTATGGTGTTCTTTCTCCTCCAAACACGGCAAGTTGGGTTTTTACCAAAAAGTTCTATTTTGGTTTCATCTGACCATATGACATTCTCCCAATCCTCTTCTGGATCATCCAAATGCTCTCTAGCAAACTTCAGACGGGCCTGGACATGTACTGGCTTAAGCAGGGGGACACATCTGGCACTGCAGGATTTGAGTCCCTGGCGGCGTAGTGTGTTACTGATGGTAGCCTTTGTTACTTTGGTCCCAGCTCTCTGCAGGTCATTCACTAGGTCCCCCCGTGTGGTTCTGGGATTTTTGCTCACCGTTCTCGTGATCATTTTGACCTCACGGGGTGAGATCTTGTGTGAAGCCACAGATCGAGAGAGATTATCAGTGGTCTTGTATGTCTTCCATTTTCTAATAATTGTTCCCACAGTTGATTTCTTCACACCAAGCTGCTTACCTATTGCAGATTCAGTCTTCCCAGCCTGGTGCAGCTCTACAATTTTGTTTCTGGTGTCCTTTGACAGCTCTTTGGTCTTGGCCATAGTGGAGTTTGGAGTCTGACTGTTTGAGGTTGTGGACAGGTGTCTTTTATACTGATCAGGAGTTCAAACAGGTGCCATTAATACAGGTAACAAGTGGAGGACAGAAGAGCCTCTTAAAGAAGAAGTTACAGGTCTGTGAGAGCCAGAAATCTTGCTTGTTTGTAGGTGACCAAATACTTATTTTACCAAGGAATTTACCAATTAATTAATTAAAAATCCTTCAATGTGATTTTCTGGATTTTTTTTTTCTCATTTTGTCTCTCATAGTTGAGGTATACCTATGATGAAAACTGGAGACCTCTCTCATCTTTTAAGTGGGAGAACTTGCACAATTGGTGGCTGACTAAATACTTTTTTTTCCCCACTGTAGATTGATTGATAAATCGACAGCTTTGCCTTAGAGCTTATGTAACCCAGCTGAGAAAATGACCCTTTTTTCTCAGATTTCATTTGTATTAATACAATTGTGTGATTTTATTTTGAAAAACGATTATTTTGGGAAGAGGAAGTGTGATCCTCGTTATCCAACTTTTAAATTCCCGTTTCATGGTCACGTTGGGCGATCGTGGTTTTTTCATTCGTTAAGAGCGATATTAGCCCCGCCTTCCAGCAGAGTGCTGAGGCGCGCACCCGGTTTTTCGGTCTTTTGCGATCTGAGAGCGGACGAGAGGGGCTGTGGATGATCTGTGTGGAGGCCTGTGGGTCTTCTTGGTGAGTTTAATTTAGAAAGATGCTGTAAATAAATCTAAACACTGTCCAAACTCTAATTTGAAACCTTTATTATCCTAAGTTGACGGGAGCATGAGCTTGAGAGGCCGTGAGGCTGTGACTTTTGTTGTGTTCATGTTGATATCTCGTCTTGGTGAGTGAAAACCGAGTGTGTACTAAATGAAGCATGCTAACGCATGCTAATGTTAGCGTTATGCTAATGCTAATCGCGAGTGGATTTTTTTCTCTTTAAAAGCAATGGAAAGGACTATTTATGTGCCTGTATGGTTTTCCTAAATGTGATTTCAGTTCCCAACAGTATGCTGAAGTACTTTTAGTTCTTTTGCACTATTTCTGTCGAATGTAATGTGTAGTTTGATGCTAAAAGCACATTTTGTTGGTTTCCTATGTAAATTCATAGGTTATGCTAAACCCAGTAGCTCAGACAGGGTTTTACTGATTCTAAAAGGGAATATTGGAAGTAATGGGACAGTATATTCCCTGGTTATGTGATAAATTAATAGTATTTCATTTCATGATTTACAAAGACAAGGTTAAAAAGGATTAATCATAATTTCATGGTTAAATGATGTAGCGATAAAAAGAGAAATTCATTTAATTGGCTCCATGAGAAAAAAAAGTATTTCATGTGCTACCAGAAATACAGTGGGGTAAAAAAGTATTTAGTCAGCCACCAATTGTGCATGTTCTCCCACTTAAAAAATGAAAGAGGTCTCCAATTTTCATCATAGGTATACCTCAACTATGAGAGAAAAAATAAGAAAAAAAAGCCAGAAAATCACATTGAAGGATTTTTAATGAATTGGTAAATTCCTCGGTAAAATAAGTATTTGGTCAATAACAAAAGTTCATCTCAATACTTTGTTATATACCCTTTGTTGGCAATGACAGAGGTCAAACGTTTTCTGTAAGTCTTCACAAGGTTTTCACACACTGTTGCTGGTATTTTGGCCCATTCCTCCATGCAGATCTCCTCTAGAGCAGTGATGTTTTGGGGCTGTCGCTGGGCAACACGGACTTTCAACTCCCTCCAAAGATTTTCTATGGGGTTGAGATCTGGAGACTGGCTAGGCCACTCCAGGACCTTAAAATGCTTCTTACGAAGCCACTCCTTCATTGCTCGGGCGGTGTGTTTGGGATCATTGTCATGCTGAAAGACCCAACCACGTTTCATCTTCAATGCCCTTGCTGGTGGAAGGAGGTTTTCACTCAAAATCTCACGATACATGGCCCCATTCATTCTTTCCTTTACACGGATCAGTCGTCCTGGTCCCTTTGCAGAAAAACAGCCCCAAAGTATGACGTTTCCACCCCCATGCTTCACAGGAGGTATGGTGTTCTTTCTCCTCCAAACACGACAAGTTGAGTTTTTACCAAAAAGTTCTATTTTGGTTTCATCTGACCATATGACATTCTCCCAATCCTCTTCTGGATCATCCAAATGCTCTCTAGCAAACTTCAGATGGGCTTGGACATGTACTGGCTTAAGCATGGGGACACGTCTGGCACTGCAGGATTTGAGTCCCTGGCGGCATAGTGTGTTACTGATGTAGCCTTTGTTACTTTGGTCCCAGCTCTCTGCAGGTCATTCACTAGGTCCCCCCATGTAGTTCTGGGATTTTTGCTCACCGTTCTCGTGATAATTTTGACCCCACGGGGTGAGATCTTGCGTTGAGCCCCAGATCGAGGGAGATTATCAGTGGTCTTGTATGTCTTCCATTTTCTAATAATTGCTCCCACAGTTGATTTCTTCACACCAAGCTGCTTACCTATTGCAGATTCAGTCTTCCCAGCCTGGTGCCGGTCTACAATTTTGTTTCTGGTGTCCTTTGACAGCTCTTTGGTCTTGGCCATAGTGGAGTTTGGAGTCTGACTGTTTGAGGTTGTGGACAGGTGTCTTTTATACTGATAACGAGTTCAAACAGGTGCCATTAATACAGGTAACGAGTGGAGGACAGAGGAGCCTCTTAAAGAAGAAGTTACAGGTCTGTGAGAGCCAGAAATCTTGCTTGTTTGTAGGTGACCAAATACTTATTTTACTGAGGAATTTACTAATTAATTCGTTAAAAATCCTTCAATGTGATTTTCTGGATTTTTTTTTTCTCATTTTGTCTCTCATAGTTGAGGTATACCTGTGATGAAAATTGGAGACCTCTCTCATCTTTTAAGTGGGAGAACTTGCACAAATGGTGGCTGACTAAATACTTTTTAGCCCCACTGTATATTATATTATATATTTGTAAATTGTTTGTATACTCTGTTCTCTTTATCTTTAAATATAACAGCCATTATTGCTCATTTCTTGCCTCCAGCTATTTCATTCCACAATTATTTTAATTCCCTATTGTAATCCTTACGAACCTAGCAACTGGTCTATACTTAATAATTTCCCTTACCTAATTAACGTAAGGCAAGGGTTACACTTAGCTCCCTCTTTACCACAACAGACCAGTACATCTGCATCACTGCAGATGCTGCTCCGATCCGTCTGTCAATCTCTCGCTCCATTCTTCTCTCACTCGTGAATAAGACCCCAAGATACTCAAACTCCTCCACTTGGGGCAGGAGCTTATCCCCAACCCGGAGAGGACAATCCACCTTTATCCCCCTCATGGATCGTCACCTTATCATGGTGGGAGGTTTGCATGCCCTGGTGATCCCAGGATCTATGTTGTCCGGGGCAATTTGCCTCTGGTAGGGTCACCCAAGACAATCTGGTCCTGGGTGAAGGGCCAGACTAAGAACGATCCAACACACTCTCATGATGAATGCTAGAACAAGGATTCAGTGTACCCCGCCTGGTATGGGGTTACCGGGGCCCCACCCTGGAGCCAGGCCTGGGGGAGGGGCTCGATGGCTATCGTCTGGTGGCCAGGTTTCTGCCCATGGGACCCGGTCGGGCTCAGCCCAAAGGAGTTGTATGAGTACGCCCTCCAGTGGGCTCACCACCTGCAGGAGGGAGCATGGAGATCCGGTGCTATGTGGATCAGGTGACGGTCAAAGGCGGAGACCTTGGCAGTGTGATCCCAAGCTTCCTAAAGTGGCTTTTGGGAACTTTCCAATTATTTCTTTAATTTATTTACAGTTGGTTGCCAACTATTCTACCTAGAAACCTGACTGAAAATCAGAAAGAGATGGGTTTTTTTTTTACTGTCCTCTGTTGAACATACTGTATATGCTTTCATCTCAGCTCATTGTGACCATCTCCATTACATTTTGCTGTCCTTTACAGTAGCACATGGTTCTTTTCTCTTCTCACTCACAGTTTCACCATCAATGTCAACTCCACCTGCTCTCTATGAGCAGGGGAGAGACCGGTGAAGTGAAAATAACATTTCTCAAGTAAACGAACTGCACTGAATAACTCGCTTTTTGGGTTTATTTTTTTTATTAGAGAAATAAGTTGGAATGAATACAACATCAATGTGGTCAGCATACTTTTTCCGATATTTTCCAAAGTGAAAATCTAAAAAGTAAACGTATATGAATAACATGCTAAACTGCTTAACTGTTAAAGTATAAGGTTTTGAAAATACGTAAATGAAAAAAACTACAAACACAGACTCAGTAACTTATGTCATTGTTTTCAAAATCCGCCCAGGAAGAAGTAACTAACCGGCCAATGCAAGAGTAATGTCTGGAATGTCCCCACTGTGGGACTAATAAAGGCTTATCTTATCATATCTTATGTTATCTTGTCTTGTCTTAAAAGTCCTCTAGATTAGCTCCACCTCTCAAAGTACAAAACAATACATGTCGCATGCATGCATTAAACTGCCACCTCCATTCTTACAGTCTCCGGGTTTGCCAACTACACCATGGCACTGCTGACTGGAGGCGTTCGATGAGTACATCGCTGCGGCTGGCTTGGACGGCGCCGACAAAGAGAGACGGAAGAGCCTGCTTGTTCACAAGCCACAGATACCATAACTGAGTGCATAAAATTCTGTAAAGAAAATGTTTTACCTCAGAAAGTAATCACTATGTACCCCAATAATAAGTCTTATATTTCCAAGGAATTAAAACGGTGCATAGTACAGAAAAAGATTGCTTTTAAGAATGGGGACATGTTAAGTGTAAAAAATATACAGAAAGAAATTAATTACAAACTAAGAACAGCTAGAGATGAGACGAGGAAGAAATTTGAATCTGAATGCCTAGGAAAAAGTTCTAGGAAATTGTGGGACTCAGTTAAAGTTATGACAAAGATGACTCCATCCAAAAGCTGCATTAATGTAGTGAATGAGGAAGAAAAGGCAAACGAGTTGAATAATTTCTTTTGCAGATTTGAGACTAGAGATTTTCCTCATGAACAAAAAGCTGCTCTGGACGCTATATCAGTTTCGGGCTCTGCAAAAATTATAGTTGACCAGCATGTTGTGGAAAGATTTTTCTCGCGTATGTGACCCAGGAAGGCATCTGGACCAGACGGGATCTCTGGGCGCTTACTGAAATCATGTAGTGAGGAGCTAGCAGAAGCCTGGAGTGCCATCTACAAGAAGTCTTTAGATACGTGTTCTGTCCCAGTAATTTGGAAAAGCTCTATTATAATTCCTGTACCAAAAAAAGCAAGCTGCAAAGAGAATAATGACTATCGTCCTGTTGCACTGACCTCACTGGTAATGAAGTGCCTCGAGAAGATTGTGATTGACATTCTGAAAACTGACTTTGGAGGACTTTTTGATCCTCTGCAGTTTGCTTATAAAATTAATAGAAGTGCAGAGGATGCCATTCTAACCTTAACTCCTTCTGTGTTTAAACATTTGGAGGAGACAACCTCATATACAGGTCTTTTATTGGTTGATTTTAGTTCAGCTTTTAACACACTGCAGCCACACCTTTTAATTAAGAGGTTAAATGATTTTAAAGTGCATCCTGTCATTATTAAATGGTACCACTCATTTTTAACTTACCGTAAACAGCAAGTTAGTGTAAATGGAACTTTATCTAAATCCAGAACCCTCAGCACAGGAGCTCCCCAAGGCTGTGTTAGTTCACCATTTTTGTTCACCTTGTACACTGATAAGTGCAGAAGTGTCTATCCAGGCAATCAAATTATTAAATTTTCTGATGACACTGCTATTTTATCACTACTTCAAAAGACTCATGATCTGTCAAGCTATTTTATAGAAATTCAGAGGTTTGTCAATTGGTGTGATGTCGTCGGCCTCCGTCGGTCTATGATGACCATGGAAGAGAATCCTAAACGTCTACTCTGCTGGAACAGCACCGCCTGTGGCTGAACAGGCCGATGCGCGAATGACAGTCCCTGTCACACAGGTCACACTTGTGGGTGGTCTCCGTGCTGCTGGGTCTGTGGCGGTTCTTCCTGCGGGTCCTTTTTTCATCTGCTGCAGCAGTCAGTCTCTCTTCACCCGCCTTGAGCTGTCTGGTCAGGGTGCCTCTCCATTTGGAGCGGTCTGTTGCAAGGTCCTCCCAGCGCTCTGTGTTGATATCCAGGGCCTTCATGTCTCTCTTGCAGACATCTCTAAAGCGCAGCTGTGGGCGGCCAACGTCTCTCCTGCCAGTTGCCAGTTCTCCATAGAGGACGTCTTTGGGGATTCTGCCATCCTCCATACGGTGAACGTGGCCTAGCCAGCGGAGCCTGCGCTGCCTGAGTAGAGTGAACATGGAGGGAAGGCCGGCGTGGGACAGAACTTCTGTGTTGGGCACTTTGTCCTGCCAGGATATGTCCAGGATGTGGCGAATGCAGCGCAAGTGGAAGGAGTTCAGTCTCTTTTCCTGCCGGGCGTATGTTGTCCACGTCTCACTCCCATAGAGCAGTGTGCTGATGACGCAGGCGTTGTACACTGCCATCTTCGTCTTGACAGAGAGTTTGGGATTCTCCCACACTCGTGTGGTGAGGCGAGCGAGTGTGAAGGCTGATTTTCCAATCCTCTTGTTGATCTCTGTATCAAGGGAGAGGTTGTTGCTGATCTTGGACCCCAGGTACGTGAACTGATTCACGACCTCCAGCTTGTAGTCATCAATGGTGATGGTTGGTGGTGCTTCCGTGCCTTGCGCCAAGACGTTAGTCTTCTTCAGGCTGATGGTAAGCCCGAAGTCCTTGCATGCCTGGGAGAAGCGGTCCATCAGGGTCTGAAGCTCCTGCTGTGTGTGGGTTGCGACTGCAGCGTCATCTGCGAACAGCATGTCTCTGATTAGAGCCTCGCGTACTTTGGTTCTGGCTTTCAGGCGGACGAGGTTGAAAAGCCTGCCATCGGATCTTGTGTGCAGGTAGATTCCCTCTGTTGCTGTGCTGAAGGCATGCCTCAGGAGCATAGCAAAGAAAATCCCAAAAAGGGTTGGCGCAAGTACACAGCCCTGTTTCACTCCGCTGCGTATGTTGAATGGCTCTGAGACGTTGCCATCGTGCTGCACTATCCTCTGCATGTTGGTGTGAAACGATTCGATGAGGCTTTGCAACTTTGGTGGGCGTCCTATCTTTGGCAGGATCTTGAAAAGGCCCTCTCTGCTGACCAGATCGAACGCTTTGGTGAGGTCGATGAAGGCGACGTACAGAGGCATGTTCTGTTCTCTGCATTTCTCCTGGAGTTGGCGGATGGAGAATATCATGTCTACCGTCGATCGCTCAGCGCGGAAGCCACACTGAGACTCGGGGTAGACACGTTCGGCAAGCTTCTGTAGACGAACGAGAACAACTCGTGCGTAGACTTTGCCAACAACGCTGAGGAGGGAAATGCCCCTGTAGTTGTTGCAGTCGCTTCTCTCCCCTTTGTTTTTGTAGAGTGTGATGATCTTGGCGTCCCTCATGTCCTGTGGTACGGCACCTTCCTTCCAGCACTGGCAGAGGACGTCATGCAATGGCAGCAGTAGGGCGGTCTTGCAGTGCTTGATCAGGTCAGGGGGTATGCCGTCGTTGCCGGGTGCCTTGCCAGCGGCCAAGCTATCAATGGCCTTACTGAGTTCGTCGATGGTTGGCTCGGCGTCAAGTTCGTCCATGGATGGCAGGCAGTCGATGGCATCAAGGGCTGACGGTGTCACGGTGTTCTGTCTAGAGTAGAGGTCGGAGTAGTGTTCCACCCATCTCTCCATCTGCTTGTTCTTCTCTGTGATCATCTCCCCAGTGGAAGATTTGAGGGGGGCCGTCTTGCTCTGAGCCGGACCAAGTGCTTTCTTGATGCCATCGTACATACCACGGATGTTCCCTGTTATGGCAGCGGTTTGAATGTCTTGGCTGAGCTGAGTCCAGTACTCGTTGGCACAGCGCCGAGCAGTCTGCTGAACTTTGCTTCTCGCAGCCCTGAGAATCTGGAGATTCTTCTCGTTTGGGTATTTCTTGTACTCAGCAAGTGCTGAGTGCTTGGCTTCAATGACGGGGGTCATCTCGGTCAACTTGGCATCAAACCAGTCCTGTGACTTCGAGGTCTTCCTCCCAAAGGTAGCCAAGGCTGTGCGGTAGATGGTGTTTCGCAGCTCTTCCCACTTCTGCTTTGCAGATTCTCCTCCTTGTGGTACACCAAGTTCCTTCTCAAAGGTGGAGGCAAACTGCTCAACAAGTTCTGGTTGGGCCATCTTGCTGGTGTCAATCCGTGCCTTTCCAGGTTGTCTAGCACGATGGAATTTCTTCAGCTGCAGCTTGACCTTGCAACACACCAATGAATGGTCTGTGTCGCAATCTCCACTCTGGAACGAACGGGTGATTAGCACGTTCTTCAGTGAGGTGCGCCTGGTCAGGATCAAGCCTAGCTGGTGCCAGTGCTTTGAGCGCGGATGTTGCCAGGAAACCTTGTGTTGGGGCTTGGTCTTGAAGAACGAGTTTGTGATGCACAGATTGTGATATGTGCAGAACTCGAGCAGCCGCTGTCCGTTGTCGTTCATTCTGCCCACGCCAAAAGGTCCAAGACAGGAGGGCCAGGAGTCGTGGTCAGCACCCACTCTGGCATTGAAGTCTCCAAGGAGAATGAGTTGTTCAGAGTTGGGGATGATCCTGACAGTTGTTGCGAGATTCTCGTAGAACTCGTCTTTTGCCTCTGGTGTGGCTGTCTGTGTTGGGGCATACACACTGACGAGGGTGACTGGGCCTTCAGTGGTGTTCAGGCGGAGGGTGAGGAGTCGTGAGGAGCCAGTGCTGCCCGGTTCCACCATCTTCAGCAAAGTGTTCTTCACTGCAAAGCCCACTCCGTGTTCCCTGTGTTCGTCACTGCCCTTTCCCTGCCAGTAGAACGTGTAGTCCTTCTCTCTCAGTGTGCCTGCATCAGCTAACCGTGTTTCCTGGAGAGTGGCGATATCCACTCCCAGTCTCTTCAGCTCATTATTGATGATGGCAGTCTTCCTGGTGTCGTTGATGTCCTTTAGGTTAGCAGCGAGTCCTGTCATCATAGTGCGGACGTTCCAAGTTCCCAGTTTTAGAGTTGGTCTCTTTTGTTTTATTGTCTTGCCTGGTGCGAAGGTTCTCAGCCTGCTGTTTGGATTTCTCCTTATCCCCATGCACCCAATGAGGAAAGCAAGCTGTGGCGGGACAACACCTTATTGGCTGGGGGCTGCCCAGCTTGAGGCGGGCGGTAGCTGTCCAGTGAGATCTGATGATCCCTCCCACCGTCGGGAACAACCCCTGGCGCCACGCTCTACGCCAATTGAGCAGTGGCTTATAACCGGTAACTGTCATTCCCCGTGTTTTGTCTACGCCAAAGGCGAAGCTGGAGTGTCCTCTCCAGTGATCTGGTGTTCTACCTTCCAACGTTGGGCGTTGGTAGGATTCAAGCCTGGGCAGGAAGATATGGAGGACAAGATGTTGCCCATGCAGCATGTCCCCCCTCTCCACGTCACTGATGAATCCAAAGGAACAGCAGGGCTGCTACATTTTGGCACCAGCGCCGTTGCAGGAGCTGCCAGAACGATGTTGAGCACAACATAGAACTGCCTTAGGGGCTCCGACTCCAGATTTTTCCTCAGGGTTGACTCCTGAAGCCTTTCCCGTGACCGGGTATGCCGCAAGGCAGCAGAGGTTTGAAATCAGGGTTTACCTTCCCCTAGATGGGCTACCTTCCCAGGTTGACGAGCCACCATCTACCCGAAGCATCTGGTTTTAAGGCGCCAGAGATCCGCCCTCGCCCCTTCTCCTATTAGTAAAAGCAGTTCCGCCGAGCTTAGAGACTAAACCACACGGGCAGGCTAGGAGTTGGACTTAGTTGTCAGAGGCTTTTCGAGACGCACGCCATAAAGAGCATTTTATGAGCACTAGGAGCTTAACCCCAGTGCCGCTCCTGGCTATGACAACCTTGGAACCTGGTGTGATGATAGTCATCTTATTTTGAATACTGATAAAACAAAGGAGATGGTGTTTGACCCTCGGGGAGTTGGTGACCACAGGCCTGTGGTCATCCACAACCACACTATAACACAGGCTAGTTCCTATAAATATTTGGGAGTATTTATTGACAATTCATTAACCTGGAGCACACATATTGATTACCTCTGTTGTAGACTGCAACAGCGGCTGCATTTCTTGCGTAGATTAAGAATACATGGCGTTGATAAAAGGATTATGCTAATATTTTATCAGGCTGTGTTGGAGAGCTGTATTAGATACAGCATTACAGCTTGGTTTGGCAACCTCTCGGTGAAACTAAAGAACAGAGTGTTGAGTTTAATTCATACAGCATGGAAAATTATTGGAGTTAAAGAGTATTTACCCATGCAGATCTTACATAACCAGGCAGCCTGTAGACAAGCTCAAAAAATAATCAGTGACATGAGCCATGCACTAAACAATGAATATGTGCGGCTGCCCTCAGGGAGGAGATACAGAGACCCCAAGTGCAGCTTCAATAGATACAAGAACTCATTTATCCTGACGTCAGTAAAACTTTTAAACTCAGATAAATAGGTCAGGGACACTTATAACTCCTGTTCTTAATGACTGCTGTTATATATGTATGTATGTATGTACTTGTATTATTTATTGGGTTTTATTTCATTCATTATGTACTACATCCATTGTGTATGTGTGGATTGTGTGGTTGCAGCACGGGTGACAAGCCCAAGACAAATTTCCCCTTGAGGGACAATAAAGTTTATCTTATCTTATCTTATCTATCTTATTCACTGCCTCGGTAAGGAAGGCCAACGAGTGTTTTGCGCGCTGGGTGGCAACGGCTTGTTGAAGAAGTGTCTGGACATAATGGACAGTTTCTTTAGGGACCAGTCCAACATCACAGCACAAAGATATAAATTCTCCGACCGCCGACAACAAGCTGGTGAGTCCACCCAACTTTTCTTAATGGAACTCTGTAGCCTAGCAAGCGAGTGCTCCTTCGGGCTGATTGAGGAGGAGCTACTACGCGACAAGCTAGCACACGGTACGAGCAACGAGTGGCTCAAAGAAATGCTAACGCTTACTACAGACGTCTTCAAGCTGAAGAAAGTGTATGAATTGACCAGCAAAATTGAATTCGCTACCCAGCTAGGTCTACAAGTGCTAACTAGAGGGGGCAGCGCGGTGGCGGAGTGGGTAGCACTGTGACAGCACAACAATTCACCCTTGGCTGGAGAATCCCGGGTTTGATCCCAGCCCCTGACCAACAGTGATCTGTGTGGAGTTTGCATGTTCTCCCAGTGTCTGCGTGGGTTTACTCTGGGACTTCTCTGGCTTCCTCCCACATGGCAAAAACATGCCAAGTTAGGTTAATTGGAGACTCTAAAGTTGCCCCAGGTGTAAATGTGTGTGAATGGTGAAAGGGCTGGGCGCCCCACCAGTGGCTGCCTCATCCACTCATGTGGATGCCCTGTAATTTCCCCACTGTGGGACTAATAAAGGATTCTAAATCTAAATCTAGAGAGAATCTAGCCACCCAAGCTTCCCCTCCACGTCAGGCCGCTAGCAGCGCAGCTAATCCTTCGGGGCGGACCCCCAAAAGGCGGTGGACCAGGGCAGGAGCAAGTGCTTGGGGTCTGTGTGGCAGCTGTAGCTATCCCCGTCACCAGGCAGGCACGTCCACTTGCCCCGCCAAAAGGAAAAAGTGCCATAACTGCGGCCGTTCTAATCACTGGGCAAGGGTCTGCACCACCGCGATTAAACCATCAGCTGCGGAATCTGAAAGCATGACGTCAATGTGTGTGGCAGGTTCCAGGAAGGGGCCATTAAAGTGGTATGTCTTGCAGCTAGACGGGGTCAATGTGCCGATTATGGTGGGCTCAGGAGCTGGTAAATCCATATTGAGCATGACCATATTGAAAAGACTTTTCCCGGGCAAAACCATCAAAGCAGGGGCAGCGGAAATGTTTGGGTATGGTCCAGCTAAAATTGACATGGCGGGCACAATCAGCCTCTCAGTAAAATGTGGGTCAAGGATTATTCCTGCATTGACTTTCCAGGTTTCGCGCCAGGGGGCTGACTTGCTGGGAATCAACCTGTTGGGCAAATTAGATAGATAGATAGATGTACTTTATTGATCCCAAACTGGGAAATTACAGTGTAACAGCAGCATGACAGTTGACAACCAACCAACAGAAACACACACAAGACAGACAAAGGGATTACCCATGGAAAGTAAAAACTAACACGACTATAAAACCTATATACATCATAGCTTAATATATGATGACGCGTATAAACACATGAATCATCCCGTTGCACAAAGAAGGACTATCAGGAGCAGAGTGAAATGTGAGGTACCAGTTAGTCTGTAAGGTGCAGTGTGGCAGCATAGCTATGACCAGAATATAACATCATAGTGAGTTATTGTACAGTGAAATTGCATGTGGCAGGAAAGATTTCCTGTACCTGGCTGTTCGACAACGAAGCTGTAGTAGTCTACTGGAGAAAGTGCTTCGCTGTCTATCTAGTGTGTGGTGGAGGGGGTGATCAGGATTGTTCATGATGGATCGCAGTTTATTTAGTGTTCTCCTCTCCATCACTGTCTCAAAGGTCTCCGGTCTGAGACCAATTACAGAACCAGCCCTCTTGATAATCTTGTCAAGTCTGTTGGTATCTCTGGCCCTAATACTGCTACCCCAACAGACCGCAACAAAGAAGATGGCGCTGGTGACAACAGTCTGGTAGAAAAGCTCCAGCATCCTGCAGCACACGTTGAGGGATCTCAGCTTTCTCAGGAAGTAGAGTCTGCTCATCACCTTCCTGTGCGCAGCATGGGTGTTGGATCCCCAGTCCAACCCACTGCTGATCCTGACACCGATATTTGTAGTCCTCAACCACTCCCACATCCTCCCCCCTAATCTGCAGTGGCTGAGAAGGAGTCTTCCTCTTCCTGAAGTCAGTCACCATCTCTCTGGTCTTGCTGACATTCAACCTCACTCCAGTGCCCTGTACTCCCCCTCCTCTCCTCCTCTTATACACCCCACAACAGCTGAGTCATCAGATAATTTTTGCAGGTGGCATGACTCAGTGTTGTACTGAAAGTCAATGGTGTATAAGGTAAAAAGAAAAGGAGAGAGCACAGTCCCCTGTGGCACTCCCGTATCACTAGCCCCCACTCCAGACAAGACACTGCCCAGCCTGACAAACTGTGGTCTGCCTGTCAGGTAGTCAGTAATCCAGGAGATCACAGAGCTGTCAACCCCCATCACCCCCAGGTTCTCACCCAGCAGCGGTGGCTGGATGGTGTTAAAGGCACTGGAGAAATCAAAAAAAGTGATTCTCACAGTATCTCCTCCACCATCCAGGTGCAGATGGGCTCGTTGCAGCAGGTAGATGACAGCATCTTCAACTCCTAAATGGGGCTGATATGCAAACTGCAGAGGGTCCAGCCACGTCTTCACCTGCGGCCTCAGGTGGGCTAAGACCAGTCTATCCAGGACCTTCATCACTTGAGATGTGAGGGCAACTGGTCGGTAGTCATTCAAATCCGATGGAGATGACTTCTTAGGGAAAGGAAACAGGCAGGATGTCTTCCACAGCACCGGTACTTTCTCCAGATTCAGGCTCAGGTTGAACAGGTGTTTCAGTACCGGAGCTAGTTGGTTGGCACAGGTCCTCAGGGTCCTTGCGGAGATGCCGTCAGGGCCCGAAGCCTTCTGCTGACGGAGTCTCTCCAGCTGTTTCTCCACCTGATCTGTAGTCACCGTGAAGTGAGGGAGGGTCCTGGTGCCCCCTGAGGAGGAGGGAGATGGAAAGAGGTTATGCACGGGAGCGTGGGTGGGGAGGGGTGCATGGGGGTCTGGTTGTGTTGCCCGGGTGACAGGCTGTGAGTTGAACCTATTAAAAAACAGATTCAGTTCCTCAGCTCTCTCCTGGCTCCCAGATGGCTGCCGGACTCTCCCCTTGTACCCAGTTATTTGTTTAATTCCCTCCCACACATCTTTAGTGTTGTTTTGCCTGAGTTTCTCTTCCAACTTCCTCCTATAATTATCCTTGCACCTCCTCAGCATCTCTCTCAGCTCATGCTGCACTCCCCTCAGCTTCTCCTTGTCTCCAGCCCTAAAAGCTCTCTCTTTTTTTTTTGTTCAGAAGTGCTTTCAGGTCGCTGGTTACCCATGGTCTGTTGTTGGAGAAGCAGCATACAGTCTGAGCTGGCATGGTCATGTCTTCACAGAATCTAATGTATTCTGTGATGCAGTCGGTCATACTGAATTAGGATTCTCCATCACGGACCCAGCAGGCTCAATGGTGCTGGCAGTGTTCCTCGAATGGCATGTCCACTGGCCGGCGTTATTCATGGGCCTAGGATGTACTGAAGCATTCAGCCACCATCCGCTCATCAACCCAAGCATGACGCCCAAGATCCAACCATTATGGCAGCTTTCCCTTGCGCTGTGGGACGACAATACGGCGGAACTGAATAAATTGCTTAAAGCCGGTATCATCGAGAAAGTGGATGCCTCGCCATGGATTTCGAACATCATGGTGGCCAAGAAGAAGACGGTTGGCATCCGGCCGAGTATTGACCTCAAGATTGTCCCGGACAAATACCTGCTTCCCACGATGGAGGAATTCACCGCAATGTTCAGCGGCTCAAGAGTGTTAATGAAGCTAGATCTTTGCCAGGGCTATCTGCAGGTGCCCTTCCACCCAGCCAGCTGGGACCTGACGGCGTTCGTGACCCACACGGGCGTATTCAGGTACACCCGCATGCCTTTTGGTCTGAGCTCAGCATCAAGTTGCTTTCAGAAGATTATATTCATAATTCTGGCTGGCCTCAAGGGTGTAGTGGTGTACCTGGAAGACATTGTGGTCAACGGCACATCGCGGGAGGAACATGGCGGTCATTTGGGACAAGTGATGGAGGTGCTGCTTGACCACAGAGTCACACTGAATGGGGAAAAAGTGCATTTTTGCAGCAGATTCCATTGACTTTGTGGAATTCAGGCTGGTGGCAGAGGCCCTGAGCCCCCTGCACTTGAATGAGGAGGCGGTCCTGCATCTCCCTGACCCCACGACACTCGCACAAATCTCCTCATTCCTCGGTATGGTGAAACTCCACGGGTATTTTATTCCCCATTATTCGGAGACTATCAAACCCCTCCGGGCCCTTCTAAAGCAGTACATGCCGTGGCAGTGGACCCTGGCCCACTCAGCGGCAGTTGCTAGGCTTGAAGTCCCAACTCACCTCCCCTCCAGTGTTGGCCCACTTTGATCCAGAATGGCCAACATTTGTGACTTGTGACGCGTCTGGCTCGGTGGTGGGGGCGATTATGTCTCAAGTGCAAGACAGTACCTAGCGCCCAGTGGTGTTTGCATCAAGGTCCTTTTCAGCGGCTGAACAGAAATATGCCGTGGGTGAGAGGGAGTTGCTCGCTTGTGTCTGGGTGGCTTGTGAAGGCTGGCACATCTACCTCTATGGACACCATTTCTCCCTGCGAACATACCACCGGGCGATGACGACACTGCTGGAGATGACAGGCTCAGGGCGCAGGCTCCTACAGATCCACAGGTGGACTGAGTGGCTGAGGGCCTGCAACTTCACTATCCAGTTCACCCCGGAAAAGAAAACGTAGTGGCGGATCTCCTGTCCCGTGTCACGGCCAACACCACACAACTGGACAACGACAACAACAACCCCAAGGAGGCGGATCCGGTTACGGCGCTGCATGGACCCC
This sequence comes from Pholidichthys leucotaenia, assembly GCA_020510985.1. Classification (NCBI taxonomy): domain Eukaryota; kingdom Metazoa; phylum Chordata; class Actinopteri; order Cichliformes; family Pholidichthyidae; genus Pholidichthys; species Pholidichthys leucotaenia. The sequence goes on from CM035841.1 coordinate 439,759,019, forward strand.
TCCGGGACATGGTGTCCCTCAAGGAGATTGGGGCAGAGTCGAAACGGGATGCCGCATTGTCACAACTATGCTTGGTCATCAGGGAGGGTTGGCCCACAAAAGTACAGGGCAATCTGGTGCTTTTTCACTGGTTCAGAGACGAACTGAGTTGCTGGAACGGGGTGTGTGTGGCAAGGGGACACTGCACATTGATCCCGGTGTCTCTGAGATCATGAGTTCTGGCAATGCTCCACGAGGGTCACCTGGGTGTTGTCAGGGTGAAGCAGCGTTGCAGGAATTAAGTTTGGTGGCCTGGTATCGATAAGGACATTGAAACTATGGTAAAGGACTGTGTTCCTTGTTTGGAGAGTGGAAAGACTGGCGGGCCGCCCCACCCCACCCCTGTGACCATTACCGTACCCAGCAGGCAACTGGAAACACATCCAATTGGACATTTGTGGTGAACTACATACGGCACCAACAAACAACCATTTTTTGCTAGTGGTCTATGATCTGTTCTCCAAATGGCCGGAGGTGTTACCCACTAATTTGGTCCAGACGGATGTGGTTACGGGTTTACTCTTGTCGCTGTTATCCAGATGGGGGATTCTGGATGCCATCACTGCAGAAAATGGCCCACAGTTCACCTCTGGGGGGTTTGAGGAGTTTTTGGGTGGTAGGGGGGTGGAGCACATCAGAACTGCATTCTACCACCCCCAAGCCAATGGCGGCGTGGAGCGTTTCATCAAGACTCTTAAAACGGTCTGAGAGCCCATTTGTTGGACAGCTTCATGTTTCCTGACGCCCTCCAGAGCACACTCCTCCAATACAGGGCAATGACCTACACCACAACAGGGTGCTCCCAGGCAAAACTCATGCTGGGGCAGGAATTCCACCTGCCCCTGGACCGACTGAGGCTCCCTACAACCTTCCCTCCGGGGAACACAGACTCTCCACAAGACCGGGTTGTCACCCAATAGCAGAAGATGAAACAACGTTTCGACAGGAAGCACAGAGCGAAGGGCTAGGGACTCGATGTGTTGGACTGGGTCTGGATTAAGCATCCCAACTGCATGCATAAACTGCAGCCTTTCTGGACAGGGCCCCTACAGATCGTGAGGTGGCAGGGCCGGGACATGTTCGAGCTCTTGGACGGGTCATGGTGGCATTCCAGCCCACTCAGGAAGTTGTTGCCTGCCCAGGGTCCGGGAGCTACAGCAGATGTGACTGATGAGGGTTGGGACTTGTCGGATGGGGGTGTTGGGGACACTTAAGGCACTTTTCCACTTGGAACCCAAAGGCCTCGTTTGGCCTTGGACCGAACAGTCCTGTTCCGGCACTGGTGGTTTTCCACAGCACAAGGGTCTCTGTAGTATGGGTGGGAGAAGGAGGGAGTTGGAGGCGGGGTTTTGAGGGAGTTGGAGGCGGTGCTACACTCCCCTTGAGGCTGCGCCATTTTCCCTGGACCAATTAGTAGTCCAACAGCTATTTAATATCATTTTGGTGGTGAGGCTGCTGTGTATTATTATGCATTACTCATCTCATGTAACCTTGTGCCATTGCAATGACGCAATTTTTTCATATATTTAATGTGGACGTGTGGATCTTTAATATCACAGTTACAAGTACTGGGACAGCCATCTAATAAAAAATATCTTACAAAATTACAAGTCCACATTTTCTTTAAAATGTACTTGTTAATGCTGAGTACAGAATTGGGTGAGGCGCACCAAAACAGTTGTTGCTGTACACCCCACACTCACCCGTCCTTACAATGGCTAAGTTGAATATTTTGTGCAGATAAAACCACTACCTGGGTTGGCAATATGAACATTTCCAAATACAGAACTTAAAATATTAGGTGTCCCTGTTGTTGCGCATGGATATAAAGCTTGGTCAGTAGTGGCTGGCTTTTAATGTATGCGTCGGCAGTTATTGGACTCCATAACACACTGCAATGACAAATTTTTCCCAACCTTTTTAAGGGTTTTAAGACAGTGTAAAACTTAGTAGTAACAGACAACACATGATGTCAACAGTCACGGGTTTATTCAACGTTATTAACACTGGTCATTGATTAATGTACAGTATATACATAATAATGGTTGGGAAAACGGGTCACACACGCCGTGCGAGGGTTTCAAAGACTGCCATGAGAGTGTTATTGAGGGCAGCATTCTGCACAATTTCCTCCCTTCGTACAGCAACTTCGGCTTCCCTGGACTGACGGACCTCATCCACAAGCAGTGAATTGAGTTCCAACTGTTGCTGCTGGAGCTCCCTCTGCTCACGTTGATGTTCCCGCTGAAGCTCCATCTGTTCACGGTGCTCTTCCCTTTCTGCTTCTTGCATCGATGCAAAAATAGTTGAAAGGTCTTGCTTTGTGTTGCTCCGCTTCCTCTTACCTACAAGACAGAAATGTGAGCTGGTGTCAGTAAAATCAACCTCAAAACATGTAGCAGTACATCCCCAAAAATTAATACAAAAGTTAAATATTTTTGGACACATGTCAGAAAGTGAGACCCATATATTATACAGAATCATTAATCAGACAGTGAAGTATTGTTACATTTTAATCATTTATTGGCTCACAGCGCATGAATATCCAAAATTACTTTTCTCGAAAAATCGATGGTTATGTTAAAAATAGATATAAAAAAAGAGGAGTGTTCTCAAAAGTATGAGGATTTATGGAGAAACGGATTTCATTTTCCAGCTGGAGTGACCATCGCCCCACAGTGCCTAAACAATCAAAACCTGGTGTAATGGACAAGGCATCACTGTGTTTGATTTGGCCAGGAAACTCTCCTGACATAAAACCCATATGGATTGTCAAGATTATGACAGGTACCATCTTATATGACTTTCACTGTCTTTTGTGAGTCACAAAAAACACACTGTACCATGACATTGCAGTTATTTTGAGATGTATCTGTACAAGGGACACACACTGGTGAAAGGCAAGTGGTGGGTTTGAAAAAATTACTTTTTTTATGAGTATCACAACTGTGTATTTGTACAATACATTTAGTAAAAGCTGGGCTTATGTTTCAAATGCCTAGCTTTTTATGGTGGTCAAAAAATTCTAGAGGTGAGCCAAATTCTGTGGTGGAGAGACCCAGCTGGTCTATCATCTCTGAAGAGCTGGAGCAGGTGGCTGGGGAGACGGAAGTCTGGGCTTCTCTGCTTGAACTGCTGCCTCCGTGACGCGGAGAAGCGGTAGAAGATGGATGGATGGAAAAAATTCTGAATGCATTTATACAGTAGGCTCAACTGAATCATGAAAATGAAGCACGCTGACTTTCAAATAATGAGTTTTGTGCTACAACAGCTCATTAGCTTTTCCATGCCTGTGATTAAATATGCAATTGCATTGCTGGACTTTTTTGATGTGCTTTACATGAAACAATAAACTGTACCGTGAGTATTACATTATTAGAATATAATATAATTATATTATTTGACTATTGGGCTTTACCTGTGCGTGAAAGTGTTGATGGTGCCAAACTGTGAGCGAGTTGGACTTGGTTCTGGTGCCGGATGATCTTGATCTGTAGCAGGAGAAGCCGGGTGCTCGTATCGCGGGAGGTGGGCTCCGTCGGTGTGGAAGCATAATCTAAAAAAAAAAAAAAAAATAAATAAAAATCTTTTAACCAGGATTACAACTAACTATTTCCTCAGATATTGTCAACACAGAAAACAACCTACAAGGACGGACATAGCATTAAGCTAGGTCATCGTTTAAACACGATTAAGTTTCCGTCTGTCCTAAGTGAACTTTCCACTGTTGGAAAAAATAACATAAAGCATGAATATCAGATCACTTACCGTCCTGTATATCACAATATCACGGCTTCAACTGCTGAAGTTGGGTGCGTCGCGGCTGCCCATTCAATTCAATTCGGGTGGCTGGGTCTAATTCCCGGTGCGTCTCCGTGTAATTTCTGGTGCGTCTGTTTGTGCGCCGCTGCAAGTTCAGTCTGCTTCCCTCTGCATTCTCTCATCAGCCGAAACGCACAGGAAACTCTGCTGGACTGTGGTGTTGGATTTCTGCTGATTTCTGTGAAGCCATTCTCTCGTTGTGGTTTATAATATCACTTGTTCGCGGGCTCACTGACGAAAAATTGCAAATGGCGACCAGCAAGCGATTCTGGAAAGTCAGTGTAACGCCCACGTAACGCCCACGCTCATGACGCTATGCACAGACCAATGAATGACCAGCAGTGGCGTGACGAAACGGGGCCGGGAGCCTTCAGACCTGCTTTTTACGGTGCCGAAAAAAGTGTCAGTTAAACTGGAACTGTTCCAAAAAAGGGAACTGTGAGGCCTTTGGGTTCCAAGTGGGAAACCGGACAATGGAGGCCGATCGGGGCCAAACGGGGCCTTTGGGTTCCAAGTGGAAAAGCGCCTTAGGTGCGGCAGACGGAGCCTGGAGCAGGTCCTCTGCCTTTGAGGAGCTCGGCTGGGACACGTCAGAGGCCCAAATACCTCAACGACTTTATGGTAGGCCTAGTTTTAGCTGAGGCGTGTTGGTCATGGGTGGCAGAATAATCCACTCCAACACGGAAGGGTATCCTGGCAGTCTACCCAGGTGCCCATTTAGCTCACTAGGCTTGTTAATGTGTACGTGTTCAAAAAAAAAAAGAGAAGATGTTCAAGAATATTGATAAATTGTGTGTTTTATGTTGTTACAGGGTTTTACTACTAAATTTAAATGGGGGGTGTGTGTGTTTTGGCTTGTGTTCTTACTGTTTTGTAAAGGAGGGGGAATGTTGTGTGGGGATTTAGCCCTTGGGGCTTGCTATAGCCAACGCCAGGCAGTCGACGTTGTGACACTAGGCGGGCTACGGCCAGTGTGTATATTGAGCCCTTTTTCTCAATAAAGTTCAGTTCATTGCTCGGCTCAGCATGGCTCAGGTCTCCAGTTATTGAGACGTAACAGGAACTGCTGTAATCATGTTTGGTGATGTGTATAGTCCGAGACAATAGACAATAAATGTAGTTCGCTCAGCGTTTTCACAAAAACTAAATATTAGTGTTTTGTTATACAACAACTGACAACTTTAATGGACCTCTTGCACAATGTAGAGTGATGTACTTCTGCATTCCGGCCCTCCCGCAGCTCCAGTACCGCTTTTGTTATATTTGGCCATTCCCCGGTGCTTTCTCATCAGTAAATCAATTCTATTACATTCACTTATCATTGTACATATCAGAAATAGTGTGTGGGCAGGTTATCTTTTCGTTATGAAATTTTTATTTCACATTTTGATCGTTTTTATAACCATACTGAGCAGTTTAGTAGTTTGCTCAGTTAGCATAACAACTAGCAAATATTATATTGTTTATATCTCTTCAATTCCAAATACCACTGCATGGGCTGTAATAGACTGTGAAACTCACTGAAACATACAGTCATGTGAAAAAATTTGGACACCCCATTAAATATTCAGTTCTTTATTAATAAGTGGTCACATATCTATGTCTAGCCTTGTTTTTGTTTTTATTTGCATTTTTTAACATTTATTTTAGCCATTGTATGTGGGAATGAATGTGGGGGTGTTCTAAAAAAAATGGGGGGTGTCCTAATTTATTCCTCACTATTTGTTTAGAATTACATTTTACAGAAAATTAAAAAAAAAAGTCTTTAATTCATTTTTAATTGTTTAGTTGTATTGTGTGAATCTCCCAGCATTTTTAACATTGATATTAAATATCCATACTGTATGTCCAAATATGTTAAAAAAACAGGCTTATAAAGGGTGTCCTAATTTTTTCCCATGACTGTATGTCTGACTCCCAGTTGTTACCTGACTTCTTTTAATATTACTTCGTGTATGCAGAATCCCTCAGTTATTGATGTTACCATTACTGTTATTAATATTAGCTTAGTTAGCTTCCAGTTGCTAGTGTGCTATTTATTCTCATAATAAACTTTGACTCACTCCTAGTAACACTGCATGGACTCAAATGAACCTGAATGACCTCGTGTAAAGATTTTGCACAATCCATGTCCGTTACACAGGTCTGTTACAGCCCAGGCAGTAGTATTTGGAATGGAGGAAACATAGACAGACATGATAGCTGCTAAGCTAACTGGGCAAGCTATTAAACAGCTCTGTATGATTATAAAAATGATCAAAATATGAAACACAAACTTTATAAAGAGAAAATGATCTGCCCCCACACTATTTACAGTATGTACAATGATAACACACATTGATTACTGTTTTACCAACTGGTCTTTCACTGGTGTAACATTAATCAAACCCATTGAATCCTTACACAAAAAAGCCATAAAATAAGAAATATCTCACATATCATTGTTGTCATATTTACAAGAAATACAATTTTCTGTCTTTTGAAAGTAATAAAACTCAAATTTGCCTGTTCAATTTATAAAATATTAAATGGCTATGCACCACCCCCCTGGGAGAATATGTTAAACTGAGAATTGTCACTGGTACAACCACCAGAGCAATCACTAGGGCAGACTGTGAGGTCCCCCACAGATGCACCACATTTGCTCAATCTGTGCTATCAGTGAGGGGCACCAAGATCAGGAATAATAAACCACCTGCAATCAGAGAACGTATCACACCAAACACCTTTAAGACTCATTGAAAAATTGACTTTTAAACAACCAAAACTGTACCTATACCCAGTGGATGCTCTGCGGCATGCACATACAGTACATCACTCTACATTGTACAAGAGGTCCTTTACATGGAAAATTATTCACAGAAATAACTTGAATCTGACAAAAGTGGTAATAAATAAAAATTCTATGAAAATTAACCAATGAAAATCAGACAATGCTTTTGGATTGTGGTTCAACAGAATTATTTTAAAAAACAAACTCATGAAACAGGCCTGAACAAAAATGATGGTACCCTTAACTTAATATTTTGTTGCACAACCTTTTGAGGCAATCACTGCAATCAAACCATTTCTGTAACTGTCAATGAGACTTCTGCACCTCTCAGCAGGTATTTTGGCCCACTCCTCATGAGCAAACTGCTCCAGCTGTCTCAGGTTTGAAGGGTGCCTTCTCCAGACGGCATGTTTCAGCTCCTTCCACAGATCTTCAATAGGATTTAGATCAGGGCTCATAGAAGGCCACTTTAGAATAGTCCAATGTTTGGCTCTTAGCCATTCTTGGGTGTTTTTAGCTGTGTGTTTTGGTTCATTATCCTGTTGCAAGACTGATGACCTGCTACTGAAACCAAGCTGTCTGACAGTGGGCAGCACATTTCTCTCTAGGATACCTTGATAGTCTTGAGATTTCATTGTACCCTCCACAGATTCAAGACACCCTGTGCCAGATGCAGCAAAGCAGCCCCAGAGCAAAACATAACCTCCTCCATGTTTCACAGTAGGGACAGTGTTCTTTTCTTGGTATGCTTCATTTTTATGTCTGTGAACACAGAGCTGATGTGCCTTGCCAAAAAGTTCCAGTTTTGTCTCGTCTGTCCATAGGACATTCTCCCAGAAGCTTTGAGGCTTGTCAACATGCAGTTTGGCAAATTGCAGTCTGGCTTTTTTATTTGTTTTCAACAGTGGTGTCCTCCTTGGTCGTCTCCCATGAAGTCCACTTTGGCTCAGACAACGAAGGATGGTGTGATCTGACACTGATGTACCTTGACCTTGTAGTTCACCATGAATGTGTTTAGAGGTTGTTCTGGGCTCTTTTGTTACCATTCGTATTATCCGTCTCCTCCTGCGGCCACGTCCAGGGAGGTTGGCTACAGTCCCGTGGATCTTAAATTTCTTAATAATATGTGCAACTGTAGTCACAGGAACATCAAGCTGCTTGGAGATGGTCTTATAGCCTTTACCTTTACCATGCTTGTCTATAATTTTCTTTCTAATCTCCTGAGACAACTCTCTCCTTTGCTTCCTCTGGTCCATGTTTAGTGTGGTACACACCATGTCACCAAACAGCACAGTGACTACTTGTCACCCTTTAAATAGGCCGACTGACTGATTACAAGTTTGTAGACACCTGTGATGTTAGAGTACACATCTTGGTTGAACATGCCCCTATGGTCACATTATTTTTTCAATCTTTTCTAGGGGTACCATCATTTTTGTCCAGGCCTGTTTCATGAGTTTGTTTTTTAAAGTAATTCTGTTGAACCACAATTCAAAAGCATTGTCTGATTTTCATTGGTTAATTTTCATAGAATTTTTATTTATTACCACTTTTGTCAGATTCAAGTTATTTCTGTGACCATTGTGGGTTTTTCTTTCATTAAAAGAGGGGTACCAACAATTTTGTCCAAGGCTGTATGTATCACTCGAGAGGTTGCCAACCTGGTGTCATGGTGTGAGGGCAACAACCTCACCCTCAACACGGACAAGACAAAGGAGATGATAGTGGAAATGAGGAAAGGGAGGAGGAGACCCCATCAGCCGCTGTTCATCCGGAAGCTTGAGGTGGAGAGGGTGATCAGTTTTAAATACCTGGGCATCCACATCAGTGAGGACCTTAAGTGGTCACACAACACCACAGAGCTGGTTAAGAGAGCTCGACAGCAACTGTACTTTTTGAGGAGGCTGAAGAAGTTTGGCATGTCCTCCAGGATCCTCAACAATTTCTACAGCTGCATCATCGAGAGCATCTTGACCAACTGCATCACTGCGCGGTACTGGAGCACCACTGCCCTGGACAGCAAACTCCTGCAGAGAGTGGTGAAGACAGCGGAGAAGATCATCAGGACTCCAATCCCCTCTCTGCAAAGCACCTACCACCGCAGAGTCCAAAGGAGAGCTGACACCATCCTCCGGGACCCCACCCCCCCAGCACAGCTGTTCACATTTCTACCCTCAGGCAGGAGGTACAGAAGTGTGAAATGCAGGACAGCCAGACTGAAGAACTCCTTCTTTCCCAGTGCCATCAGACTCCTGAACAGAAAACAACTCCCCAAACTCCGCAACACAGCTTTGCATATAGGAGCTCACACACCGGCTTCTAAATCTGCACACTGCTCACCTGTAAAGTAAATATAGTCTCACCCATCTGATGTCCATATCATCTCTGCTTCTACTTATCATACACAGTCTACTGGTACTACCGGTACAGAAATTAGCACTGGGTGCTAATTTGAAATTGTAATATGTAATTATGCACTGCTCATTGCACAATGCTCATTTGCACACTGTACATAGGTTCATGCCATCTCAGGTTCACAACATCTCTGTATCAATAGACCACTATCACTTTAGTCATCCAGTGAATTTTCAATTTCATTCCTCGTGTCTGACTGCTTTTAACTGCTTTAACTGTCCAGACTGCTAGTGTGTGTTATTAGTGCTCATTAGTTTTAGTATTTAGTATCAAGGTGTGCTTAAGGAGTCCTAACTGCCCAACTGTGTGTTGGTGTGTGTGTTATTAGCATCCATTAGTATTTGGATTGAGTTACTGTGTTGGTGTGTCATGACCTTATTAGAATTGTTTCTGTAGCTATTACCCTGGCATTCATTCGGGGAGCAAAGTAAGAATTTCATTGCTCAGGAAATGTAGCATTTCTTAACAGTGCACATGATAATAAAGCCTTTGAATCTTGAATCTTGAATAATTTTGCTCTTGCCATTCATTTCTATGGAGATTTTTTTTCTGATTGAAGGTCCCAAATGCAGAAGCAGAGGCAACGTGACTTAGGCTCTCTATTTGTCTGGAGAACTTGGCTGAAGCACGTCAAATGCAATCAGTTCTTTTAAAGAAGACTTGCTGAAGCAAGACTGGACAAAAGTCTATGTATCAGATGTAAATGAAGCCTATGACACATTTATAAACATTGTAACCACTCTTTATGAAAAAAAAATGTCCATTAGTAAAAAAAAAAGCTTAAACATAAATTTGTCGATAAGCCATGGTTAACCAAAGGATTACAAAAGTGTATAAAAAGAAAAATTTATTATATAAAGCTTTTCTAAAGAAAAGGACAAAAGAAGCAGAGCAACGGTATAAAACATACAAAAATAAGTTAACATATATAATGAGATGTAGTAAAAGAGACTATTACAGTAAAGAACTGAAGAAAAACAGAGACAATATTAAAAATACATGGACAATACTTAACAATATTCTTGGAAATAAAAACAGAAATACAAGCTACCCAACCAATTTTTCAAAAAATAATAAAACGACTCAGAGTGTGAATGCAGCTTCACCTGCAGATGAATTTAATAACTTTTTTGTTAACATTGGTCTTAATTTGGCTCGAGAAATACCCATTACGGCGCCCACAGGTGATACAATAAGCAAAAACACTGCTATAAAAGACTCCATTTTCATAAAGAACACAGACGAGAGAGAGGTCATTGAAATTGTTAAATCGTTTAAAAGTAAAACATCTACGGACTGTGATGGTATTGACATGCTCTTAGTCAAAACTATTATTGAATGCTTAGTGAAGCCACTGACGTATATCTGTAACCTGTCTCTCCAAACAGGTATATTTCCCAATGCAATGAAAATAGCTAAAGTAATTCCGATATACAAGACGGGCGACAGAGGGGAATTCTCAAACTATAGACCTATTTCACTATTGCCGTAATTTTCCAAGATACTTGAAAAAATATCCTATGAGAGAATTGACAACTTCATACTGAAGAATGATTTATTGTGTGAGCAGCAATATGGGTTCAGACACAGGAGGACAACTGCATTTGCTCTAATGGAATTTATAGAAAAAATATCAACTGCCATTGAAAATAAAGAGTATTCAGTTGGGGTATTCCTGTATCTTAAAAAAGCATTTGATACAGTGGATCATAATTTATTATTAAATAAACTACAAAATTGTGGTATTTGGGGGGTAGCACTGTCCTGGTTATGTAGTTACTTAAAGAATAGATATCAGTATGTATGTGTTGGTAACAAAAACTCAGTTACTGAAGGTTACATGTGGAGTCCCACAGGGTTCAGTTTTGGGGCCATTGTTATTCAATATGTATATAAATGATATATGTAAAGTTTCAGAAAAAATGGATTTAATATTGTTTGCCGATGACACTAATTTATTATGCAGTGGAAGCAATGTGGAACAACTTTTGGATACACTCGGAAAGGAATTAGGAAAGCTTAAACTGTGGTTCGATTCAAACAAATTAACGCTCAATTTAAGTAAGACAAAATTTATAGTTTTTAACAACCATCACAACAACTTAGTATCTAAACTCAGTGTAAATGGTGTAGAGATTGAAATGGTATCCGAAACTAAATTTCTTGGAGTAATAATTGATAATAAACTGTGTTGGAAGTCACATATTAATTATATTAAAGGTAAAATATCCAAATCAATTGCATTACTACACAGAGTGAAATATTTGCTGAATCAACCCACACTATATACCTTGTATCATTCATTAATACTCCCATACATGACATATTGTACTGAAGTATGGGGAAATACATATAAAACAAACATATATCCAGTCTTTATGCTTCAGAAGAGAGCTATTAGAATAATAAACAAAGCAGCTTACAGGGAACCAACAAACCCACTTTTTCTTAAATTAAAAGCTCTCAAGTTGAAAGAGCTGGTTGACTTTAAAACTGTAGTAATTATGTTTAAAGTGAAGAATCTATCACTGCCCGCAAATATCCAAAAGTTGTTCCAAATAAGGGAGAAACAATATCATTTCAGAGGAACATGTATATTTCAAAAACCTTCAGTGAGAACTACCACCAAGCAACACTGTGTTTCAGTGCAAGGAGTCAGATTATGGAACGATTTTGGACCTGAATTAAAATCATGTACAACGCTTGGACAATTTAAACAAAAACTAAAGGAAGAAATACTCCAAACATATATGCAAGATGACATGTAAAATCACATAAGGATTGTCATATCCAGCCTGTGTTGTGTTGTTGCTTAGTTTTTTTTTGTCGCATTTTGTCTTAGCTTTGTTCTGAATTGTAATCGCTCTTGTTTTGTTTTTCTTTTGAATTCTTTGATGGAATATGGGTGGGCAATATAAGCTGCGGCTTCAGCCATCACCCATTTCGGATAACTTATGTTGAACTGTATAATCAGAGGAGTTATTGTCTAATTTGACCTTGTTGGATTTTCTTTCCCCTTTTGTTATATTATTCTGTTTCTTTTAATCTGTACTTTTAATCTATCCGAAATAAAGATTGATTGATTGATTGATTGATGTCTCCTTTTGTGATTCTTTTTGTCCTGTTTTTCAGGTTCGTAATCTGTCAAAACACTCACTGGAACTACTGGAACTTATCAGCGACTGCTGAGGAGTGTTTAAGTTGAGTGCATATTCATGAGTGAGAAAAGCATATTTTATGAAGCCTGATGCCTACCGAGAGTAACTGTAATGGCGACTGTGTATGCTAAAGTGTTAGCAGAAGCTAATAGGATGTCTGTCTGGGCCACATACCTCCATTAAGTGGGTTTAAGAACATATTAACCAGCTCCATGATTTGTTTTGGTACAGCTGAAATGTGTTTAAAGCACAAATGTGCGTTTAAATTGCAAAATGAGTAAGGTATAAATATGCTAAAACAGTGTTAAAGTTAAGCTAAAAATATGGAAATTCATAGTGCTGAAGCACAAAAGTTAATGGGTTTAAAAAGCAAAGTTAATTCACTCACTTCTGTGATATGGGTGTCCAATTGATGCTGTGTAGTATCTCTTTATGGGTGCATTAATCATGCATTTGTGACCAAAAGTATTATTTGGAAAAGTGAATATAGAGCCATGAGAATGACACAGAAGCCAAAAAGTGTTTTTATGAAAATGTTTTACTTCTGTTGAAAACTGAGAATAGACTCCGTCTAAAGAGACTATAAATACAGTGAAACACTAGTTATACCAGATACTGACATTACTAACTGGATATAAGTATGGTGCAAAATCAGTATACAGTGAAGGTGTAAATAAATTTGTCTGGAGAATGTGGCTGAAGCAAGTTGTGTCTCCCTGTGCGATCCTTTTTCTCCTGTTTTTCAGGAAGCGTACAACTGTACATGGGTGCTACAGCCTGGTGCCCCTTACAGTTACAACTCTTTCAATTAAAATGACAGAAAATCCCAGCACATGCTGTTTCCTTATGAGCTCCTGTCAGTAGGAGCTATGCAATTTCAAAACACACCTCTGAAATAGTATTAAACAATGCCCTTCTGACAACAGACCTTTTTCCTCATCAAAAACACATTGTCATAAAATGCCCCAAAACAGTGATGCACATGAGATTGCATGCTGCCACACCTCTGAAATGAGCCTCCTTCTCCCAGTGCAAAGCCGACGGACTGTGTACTGGCAATTTGATGGCATGATGCACAGTGTAAAAATCAGACTGCACTGACAGAAACTAAAGTACTGTCGCAAGGTAGGAAGCATGGTGTAAAAGCACACTGTTGACCCTCGTAATAGGGCCCCATGTATATCTTGGACCTTCCCTCTTTAATGTCCAGCTGCAACAATAAGGATCTGTGTGTGTCTGAGCAACAGGGCCTATAGTGACATAACATTCGTGAATGATTTTTTTGACTGTACTAGTTTTTTTTGGGTGAACGTACTGTACTGAATCACTTACCAGAACTGTACTGGAAGCCAGGGATCACCAGTTGAATCACCTGCCTGAACAGTGAATGAGCCCCGACCACAACTTTCAGCTGACTCTCAGTTTAGTGAACATACTGGAGAGCAGCGAACGAGCTTCAGATGAACAAGCTATAGTGCTTTTTATTACTCCCAACAAGGAGATTATGTTTTCAGCAGTATGTCTTTCTGCTTGTCTGTTAGTAGGATCACACAAAAGCTACTAACTTTATGACTCAGTGAAATTTAGTGGAGGGAGGGAGGGAGCCGAGGCCAGAGAAGAACCTGTTAGATTTTGAGGCTTATCTGAATCGGGATGCAGGCATTTTTTTTTTTGCACTTTATTTTGAACTAAGAGGATATTTTGCCAGATTGTATGAAAGCTTCTGACCAGAGTTGAAGGAATTTTGGTGGAATGATGGAGCTTGGGCCATGGAAGATTTTGGAGCAGATCCCTCATTTATTTAATTTGATTTTAAAAATGTACTGTAGGCAAACATTTCCCTTTAGTCACTTCCATCCATCTTCTTCCGCTTTCAGGTCGTGGGGGGGCTAAAGCCTATCACGCCATCTTTGGGCGAGAGGCAGGGTACACCCTGGACAGATCACCAGTCCATCGCAGGGCCAACAAAGAGAGACAGACAACCATTCACTCTCACAGTCAGACCTAAGGAGAATTTAGAATCCCCAGTTTTGATGCCAATTAACCTAACTTGCATGTTTTTGGCATGTGGGAGGAAACTGGAGAAATCCCGGAGTAAACCCACGCAGACACGGGGAGGACATGCAAACTCCACACAGATCACTGTTGGTCAGGGGCTGGGATCGAACCCAGGATCCCCCGGCCAAGGGTGAGTTGCTGTGCTCGTCGTCAGCCTCCGTCGGTCTATGATGACCATGGAAGAGAATCCTAAACGTCTACTCTGCTGGAACAGCACCACCTGTGGCTGAACAGGCCGATGCGCACCGGTGTTCTACCTTCCAGCGTTGGGCGTTGGTAGGATTCAAGCCTGGGCAGGAAGATATGGAGGACAAGATGTTACCCATGCAGCATGTCCCCCCTCTCCACGTCACTGATGAATCCAAAGGAACAGCAGGGCTGCTATAGTTTTGGCAACAGCGCCGTCGCAGGAGCTGCCAGAACGATGTTGAGCACAACAGAGAACTGCCTTAGGGGCTCCGACTCCGGATTTTTCCTCAGGGTTGACTCCCGAAGCCTTTCCCGTGACCGGGTGTGTCGCAAGGCAGCGGAGGTTTGAAATCAGGGTTTACCTTCCCCTAGATGGGCTACCTTCCCAGGTTGACTAGCCACCATCTACCCGAAGCATCTGGTTTTAAGGTGCCAGAGATCCGCCCTCGCCCCTTCTCCTATTAGTAAAAGCAGTTCCGCCGGGCTTAGAGACTAAACCACACGGGCAGGCTAGGAGTTGGACTTAGTTGTCAGAGGCTTTTCGAGACGCACGCTGTAAGGAGCATTTTATGAGCACTGGGAGCTTAACCCCAGTGCCGCTCCTGGCTATGACAACCTTGAAACCCTGGTTGCTGTGCTGCCGCAGTGCTAACCACTCCACCACCATGTTGCATTGTATTGGATTTGCAGTGCATTTCTTAATTTGCAAGTGTTGTGACTTTTCACATCATCTTTATGTTGCTATTTTAATGTTTTACTAATTTGATTTTGTTTTCTCCACTTGCAGTTGTCTACTGAAGTTGCAGAGCACTGAGCTCTCTGAGCCAATGTAGAAGTGGGAATCTGTTAAGGATGCATCAAGTGTGAACTCTTGGGGCAATAGTGATGTTTGAAATAAAAAGTTAACCAATAGCTAATACTGTTTTTTTTTTAAATTTTTGTTTTCATCTATTCCATCTTCACTGTCAGGGAGGAAAAGAAATATTCATTATTAAAATATCTAAATTTAAATACTTTAAAATGGTTGCGTCCCAGACTTTTTCTGACTTTGCAGCTGCGGTCTACTGTTATCAGTTTCAGGGATAACAATGCCACATAACTGGGACACCGCTTAAATCATCCACTGCCATCAGATATATCGGCCAATATTTCAGTGCATCCCTAGTATTTATGGGTGTCTAGCATATTGTAGAGCTCAAAATCTGGATCTAGTATTTGTGTTTGTGCCGTGCTCAGTCTCATTGTCTTTTTCCTTATTTATTTGTTGTATTCTTGGGTTCTGAGTTTCTGTCATTTTATCCTTGAATGGCTTTCAAACAGTATATCTTGTATTATTTCTTAGTTCCTCTCATTCCCCTGTTTACATTCGT